>OX439483.1:309872535-310472535 GCA_949320155.1 Melangyna quadrimaculata | reverse complement strand
TTTGTTATCATTACAGATATGAAACACTTTTGAAGACGAAAATGTTGATAAACTGGGTTCACCGAGGGGTTGAACCAAAGGATGGCCGGGTTGTAGGATAAAGTATCTGGCAATCCCTAGGCCATTTCCGATATTCCAATTAAACGAAGAATAATGATCAAAGAAGAAAAGGAATTTTAATAAAAAGCTAAGATCTCGCAGAATATTGCTCGATCTCTTTTGCCGCCAACCTTCAACCCAGATAGACGACACAGAAAGAACACTGCTGAGCTCGATTCGCACATCGTCTTACAATTAAATTAAAACTTAGAGTATTTCTTTATATTAAACATAAATAATTACTTATACCTATTTAAACTGAATAATTAAACTAATTTATAACGTTGGAACGTGTTTTAACCTCTACATGTATGTATATTTATATACATACCTATTTGTTTTCCTATATTATGTTAAGGGAATGGTCAGGCACTGTGGACATTTTTATGATAAGACGCTACCCTTCATTTGGTGCGATTGTTCGTTTGTGGTAATGCTCGCATATGAGGTTACAATTATTATTTTAGGTTCCTCTGATTTTTGTTTGTATTTTTAGCGGCAAAGCATATTTGAAGTTTATTTTTTTTTTTTCATGACAAAGCGGACAACTTAATGGATTTTTAATTTTCGGAGTTAAAGTTGTGTTATGTTTATTAAACCCAACAGTAAATTTCCCATATGGATATATGTACTTATATAGGTATTTGATTTTTATGATTCAAGATAGAAGAAAATATCGTATAAAAGACAAATGACTTTTTGAATTTGAAGTAGTTCTGATCGAACACTGAAAGTCTTTCGTCAAAAAAAAAATTAAAAATAGAATGTTCCTCAAGAAAATAAATAATTTTTGCGCCGATAAGCCATTGGTTCCCTTCAGGGATTTGAGTATGTAACCTATGCATATAGTAAAAACAAAAAGGTGTCTTACAAAGTTCGGAGAGAAGGAAACGTTTAAATGTTTCCTTCCTGATAAATTCGGCCAGCTGATCGCAGAGGAGGTAGAGAAGCTAGTAGGATACCAGATGGTGGTAGAGCAGCCGCCCCTGGTTCCATACGGGGCTTATAAAATAACATTCACCGAGCCCACAAAACAAAAACGTCGAAGGGACGAGGAAGAAGAAGCTGAAGAAGCAGAAGAAGAAGACATTGTAGATCCTCAACCCTCATATTCGAGGAAAAGGATGAGGATAGATAATTAAAAAAATTTATACAAAAAAAAAGACAAAAATAAAACTATTTTTATTTTAAAATTTGTAAAAAGACGTTGTTTTATTTATTCAAGTTATTTCTAATAGGTATCCAAGAGTTGTGAGCGGATGAAAAACAAAGCCACTTCACAAGTATTTGATCTTTTTTCTTCTGCAGTACTGTTTCAATTAAGTATGTGTCGGGAAACTTTGTTTTTGTAGTTCTAGTTCGCAGAATCCACATTTGATTGGATGGCCTTGATATTCTTCTAACAGATATGTTACTTGATTTGTACGTTGAACTTTGACTATTTTAAAAATTTCCGTTGTCCAGTTTGGGATATATCCTTTATAAAATAAATGCTTATATTTACTAATTCTGACAAAATCTCCAACCTTGAACTTATGAGTAATGTAGATTTTGATGTGATTATATATTGTGGAAAGTAATTGTTTTTAGTTTGTTGCATTAACTTGAGATGGTTTCATTTTTATTGTATGATGTTTTGAATTATTATACCTTGTAGTAAGGATTTCTATTATATCGATCCATTTATACGTTCCATTGATACTAAATTCTTCCCACATGAGAGTTTTCAAGGTTCGATTAAAACGTTCGACAATCGATGCTTTTAATGTAGTAAATGTTGAATAATGGTTGATTTGGTATTTTCGCATTCAATTTTGAAATGACGTATTGTAAAATTCTTTTCCATCATCTGTTTGTAAGTTCTTAGGCCAGCGACCTTTATTGAATATATCTTGCATGGCGATAGTAACCATTGTTCCAGTTTTATTTTTAATAGGAGTCGTCCAAGCAAATTTAGAAAATGTGTCAATAACTGTGAGAAGATATCGATAATATTTGTTATCTGAGGAAAACGCGCCCATCTCGACTAAATCAGCTTGCCATAAATCATCCAGACCCTTAATAATTACTCGTCTTTTTGGAAAATTCCTGCTAGCAGGCTTATGTAGTTCTTCGAAAACATTTCTTTGACTCATTTCTTTATTGAATGATAAAAACAAAGTGTGTATTCTTTTTATGTATGTTTATTAATTTAAAATATATGTATTTATAAATGATTACATAATGTAGGTATACTATTTTAACCTCTTATACAGTAACAGCAATTTATCATCAACTTATTTTTTGGTTGCACCGTCTCCATTATCTTGCGGATCTTGGACATTTTTGAGTCGTTTAAAGATTATGTCATAATCACCGCTTTCTGTTTTGAAAAATCCGGTACCAGGAGGTCCTGGCTCCCCTGTGTACTTGACGCCCCTGGCGGTCCTTGTCCACCTCTTGGACCTCTGGGTGAAGCCCTATTTGAAAAGCGACCAAATTTATCAACAGTCATCTTTTTTTTTTATTCGATGATATTGGCTTCTTTAAGTTCTTCAATGATTGACACAATTTCGTTAGAATGATTGTTGTTTCCAGCTTGTTGTGAAGAAATAAGAAGTCTCATTCAATCTACGAGTTCATTAGGATTATCCCAAAATATATAGTCTTTTTCCAATTTTGATAATTGCATTATTTCACTTCCTGAAGGTGGTTGTAATAGTGGGGATAGTGACAACGTAGTAGGAGTATTTAATGTCAATTCAGATAATTTACTTATTATTTTTGTATACTTATAACCCCGATTGCCTCGAACTTGTCTTTGTGAAACATCAGCAACTCTATGCGCATTGGTGTCATGTTATATGGTCTTGTAGTTTTTTAAATCTTCATTAGTGTAAATGGTTTTATCGGGTTTTTTCTTAAATATAAGCTCATATAACCCATTTGTTCCATTGAAAGTTTTATTTTTAATTTCTATATCTTTACCGAGAATATTGAACTCAGCATTACCGATGTACCACTTTTCTTTTTTTGAATAAATACCATACATTTTATCAATAGAGCTCGAATTATTAATAAATAAATCTACATATTTTTTAGGCGTGTCATGAATTTCTATCTGTGACAATCGTTCCGCGAAGCTGCGATGATTAGCGTTATAGTTTAAGCTTTTCTTTGTTCTTTTTGGGGTATTACCATCAGCCAAAATGAGTGAATCATCAATAGAAGAATTTGGAGAAGTAAATTCCTCATGTAAATATTTGTTTTTATCAAAATTATCTTCTTGTGGTTGATGCTGTTCAAAATCGAGTTTTATTTTCTTTAAAGGGATTTTGTCTGATTTTTTGTTTACTAACTCGTTTAGTGGTTTTGTAAGTGGTTTAAAAGTTTCTTCAAGGTGAGCTTCGTAAGCTTCTCTGTCAGTCTTAAGAGATTTGTATTTCTTTCGTAGAGCATCGGTGGTTTTAATTAGTTCTTTTGTTAGTTTAACATCAATATTCATCATAATGTCAGAATTATTATTTCTTACAGATGCAAGTGGTGAATAAATTTCGAAGTTGTTGAAAGAAGCGTTCGAGTGGTTTTAAACTGATTTGAATATTACTTATATTACTTGTAGAATATTGGGTATCAAACTGATTACAACCGCTTAGAACTGCTTTTATCTGCTCATTGAACTGCTCTGTACTGCTCTAAGACTGATTACAACTGCTTATAACTGCTTTTATCTACTCTCAATCTGATTACAACCGCTTATAACTGCTTTTATCTGCTCACTGAGCAGCTCTGTACTGCTCTCAAACTGATAACAATCGCTTATAACTCGCTTTATCTGCTCATTGAACTGCTCTGTACTGCTCTTAAACTGATAACAACCGCTTATAACTGCTCACTGAACTGCTCTGTACTGCTATCATAGAACATCACTTTACATATGCTATGAAATTAAAAAGTGTTATCTGTTTTATAACTTGAGAAAGCAGTCAAAGCCTTTTCTATAACGACCTTCATTCAAAGAACTTTCCTTGTCAATAACCATGAAACCATAATTTGTATTCCAGCATTCTACACATTCCTTTTGAAATGTATTAAATGTCATATCCGAATTAACATGATTATTAAATATGTGTTTTAAATTCATATCATCCTGTTTGAAGAAGATGAGAAAGTTCGCATTGTCTCGAATTAGGTGTTTGGGTATTCTTGAATACGTCTGGCACAAATAAAAACTATCGATGTGATGATGTCGCCCCATACTAAAGTATACTTTAATTGTATTTTGTTTTTCACAGGCAACGTCGTCAAAAATAAATATAGATTTTGGCTTAGCCTCTTCGAGTTATTGGAAAAAGTAAAAAAACCCATATTTCGTATGGGTCTAAAAATGCATACTTTGGCTGATGTAAAGATTTAGAGTATATATAGATATTTTCAAATTCTAATCTATTGGGATGTTGTAATAAACTCATCATGACATTTGTTTTTCCGCAGTTTGAGGGTCCTGTAATTATAGCCCTTATACTATTGGGGAAAAGTTTACCATGTTTTTTTCTTTCAATATTTGTAGCCAGTTCCATATTGTTAACTGGTAGCTGGTATTGTTGTTTAACGAAACGCATAGTTATGAAAACTAAATGATTTCCTATAAATTCATGGTTTATATTCACAAGTGTCATTTCATTTCTAGACGTTCTAATGCAAACATTATCATCAACAAAAAAAAAAAAATGTTTGATTTTTCCAAAAATCCCATCAGTCAACGAAACATTGTTAAAGGAAAAGGTTTACTAAATTCTGTAATAAACAAACTTCCTATTGAATTACATTTACTAAGACTCTAAGAAAAAGTTTTTTTTTCAGGGCTACTGCCTCTTGCTAGGAATTGACAAATCCTCCAAGAGTATCACTTGTCACGAATAAGTGCTTCTCGTCTAGCCGTTCGGATTCGGCATAAAATTGTAGGTCCCTTCCATTCCTGTCGAAAGGCGCACACAGGAATGGTTCCGAGTTGTTAGTCACTAGGCCCTGGTTCTTCATGAGCCGTTGTGCCACCCGATTTATTTATTTTTTTTTATACCTCTAAGACTTCTATTGGGCTTTGCTGAAGACTATAAAAAGATCATAACAAATGCAAGACATGAATTAATTCTAATTTGTACTCGAACTAGAAGAGAATACCTATTATTCAAAAGAAAAGGAGGAATTAAATCTTAAAATTTTTAAATTGCAGTGGAGGGTTCCACACATTACCTTATCCGATTCAAATAAACTTAGATTGTTGAAACAAATACAATCAAAACCAATTCACTTTCACTTTCGAAATTGGGAAATGTACGAAAATCCAACACTTCCAACCAACACCGATCATGTATGGTCTGTTAAAACTTCAACTCAACTTGAGAAACCAAGATATGTTACTACTGTTCTACAAACCGCTAGACAAACTGAAAGGGATAAAGATGCTAGCAAATTCGATCACTGTGATGTAAGCAATGTAAAAGTACATTTAAATTCTGAATCCTGTCCTCGTGAAGATTTGAATCTAAAATATAATCTAGATCGATATGCTATTCTCTATGAAATGTACAGTAAATTTCAAGAATCATATTATCAGAAACAATCACTACCGCTCTTATCAAGACAAGAGTTTAAAGATATCGCCCCAATGATAGTAATTGATTGTTCCCGCCAGAATGAATCTATTAAAACCGGACCTGTGGATGTGAAAATTGAACTCAAAACATCAGTTTCAGTTCCACCTTTAACAACTGCATATTGTCTAATTCTTCATGATCGTATAATTGAATATAATCCAGTAACTGGAGAAGTTACTAAGCGCACTTAAATTGAATTTCACGGTGAAAACTAACCAGTAAAAGAAGTGAGTTTGACGAGAACATATCTGAATCATGAATACTTATATTATGGGTTTTCAAGGGTACGGAGGATTTAACAACAACTTCATCGTTAAAGAAGTGGCCGTATTTCATGATCACCATCATCATCATTTTATTGTTACACCTTCTTTTGAATTAGGTCATATGTCTGCATCATTTACAAAACAAGCTCGTTAGCTGTATGAAAATTATGGACTTGCCGATTTACAAAATTTGCTGAAGTAAAGGAATTTCTTCGAAAAAATCTCCAAAATGAGATTGTATATGTTAAGGGAACTGAAAAAGCGCATTGGCTTAGAGAATTAATAAAAAATGAAAATTTAGAAGTCATTAACTTAGAAGATATTTTCAGCTGCCCAAATTTAAAAGAACTTAGAAATATTTATCAAATGAAATGTCAGAGCCACGTAAAAATGTTGCGCCCTTCAAAATGTGTATCTTTTACATAAATTCATTAATGAATCTAATCAAAAGAAGTGATCTTTAATGTACAAATCTATTGCTATACTCAAATGTTTTGTGTGATTATGTAACAACTTCAAATAAATAAGCAAATAAACAATGTTGAATTTTTAATATTTTTATTTCATGTTTGGAAATTTTATGTACAGTAAGAGCAAATAATGAAGCGAATAATTGATATTAGAGAGAACGGATGTAGTTAAGGGTTGTTTTGGCCATAAAATCCGAAGGGGAGAGAGCAATGATCAGCAATAAATTGGCGTTTTTCCGATCTGGATCTGTATGTTTTACACTCCGTTTTTGTAACCACTTGATGATCCCGAGTTCTGCGAATATTTTCGGATATAATCTGTATATCATTGTCCGAATCGGCATTTAGAACAGCTTCTTTTATTGCCTCAAAATTTACCTTTTTTGAGGTTGAATAATTTAGGCATATTCGTTTTACCTCCCATATGACTTTTCCGCGTTATCATTGGTACAAAAGACTTTGTAGGCATAATTCTTAGGTCCGCCACTCGCAAATTCTGTTATGTAGCTTCCTTCCCCAAAGCATTGAAGTTCATCGGTCATATCACCGATCATGTCACCTGTTTCGGGGTCACTATCTCCTTCTCTACTTACGTAGATAACAGAGTCTGTGTCATAATACAATACCCGCCTGTCTAATTTCTCCAAATATTCGTAGAGCTTAAGTCGGGCTGGTGTTGTTGTGTATACAGCAATACAAACATTAGCTGTGTTCAACGGCTTAGAACTTTCTTCTTTGTACTTGAAATTCACTACTAATTTCGTTTCATTTAGGGGAAATATGGAACAAACGATTAAGGAAGGATTTGTAAGTAGTTGATACAAGTCAGGGGTTATTTAAAATCAATGTTTTCAGTTGATTTTCTCTTTGGCCAAATTTTTCCCATAACGAATTGAGTATGAGTTTAGCTAACTCTTGTCCTCATTTTTGCTTATTTCTGAACAGCCAAGCAGAATATTTTCGTTTTTCAGAAAATCTGATATATATTTTTTCTTTTCCTCTTCCGATGTACAGGTTGAAGGCCATCCTGATGCTTCTTGTTTGATTTTCAAGAATTTATCCATCATAGTATTAAATAACCCCGTTTTGTCCGAATTTGTTTCATACTGCACCACATCATATTCCCATATTTCGAAAATTGAAAGAAGTTTGTAGCCTTTCATCATGGCTTTCCTTACTTCTTCAATAACCCATGTTCCACAAATTGCTCTATCATTTTCGGAGTGGGGACAAATCTCATCACAATTGAACCCTTTTTCACTGCATTTTCTACACAGCGTGAACATCAGTTTGTTGTTTTGCTTCATTGGTAGTACAGGATGAAATAATTTATCTGGAGGTAATATTCTACACTTAATTATTCCAGTGATGTTTTCAAGATTTAAGCTTGAACAAATGGTAGAATCAGTATGAACTTTTGGATGTCCGATGGGAAATTTTCCGTACTTACACACCCAAGGATACAGAGAACAAACATCAATATATTTTATCTTTTCCCCTTCCTTGCATTTATAGTAGCTAAAGATGTTATCAGTTCGATCACCATAAAATGCATCTCTAGGATCAAGTGGTAATTTGTCGATAAGACAATGATTGTTCAAGAATTCATGATGGGTTTCTTTCAACAACGACATTTGCTTTTGAAAATCGCATTCCCATATTTCGCTAACATCATATTTGAAGGACTTTAAATGCTGTGTTTTAGCTATTGTTCTTTCATGTCTTCGATTTAAGGTGTCATATCTGTCAACAAATAAAGGTTCATCTCGTTTATACCTTTGACATACAGGATGTCCATGATAATAACAACCATGAAATTCAAATATTTGCCCAGTTTCCTCACAGAACCCATCAACTTTTATTCCGCCGATAACTGCTTCTTTTCCATTAGCTGCGTGAAAAATATGAAGGCCTCTCTTTTTTGATTCCCAAATCAACCATTTAAGAGCTACTTTTGATTGATTATCAACATTTCTATATCCGTTTTTAGGTATAATTGCAATTGTGTTTTCTTTTAGGAAGTTACGTCTGAACACGATATTGCAAGCGGATGCTATTGTTGTGGCCTCCAAAAATGGTTCAACATTGCACTGAACAAGAAACAAATTCCGAAATTTCAAACAGGTGTCAGTCAAGATTTTAACATCACTAGTACAATATGCTATCAGATCACGTTCCATTTAAATTCATCATCTTTATGCTCTTCATACCAATTTAAAAATTCTTCACGCTCAGCTGATTCCATTGTGTCGGCCCCATAATATTTCCAATGTGGTTGTTTTCCCACGTATGATGAATTCTGTGATGTGTCAAAGAAGTGTGGGAAATAACCCTTCTTAAGTTCTGGTCCCAAATCGAAAGCATTTGGTAATTTTGATAACGCCATTGGGAAGTAATTAAGTGAGTCAATAAACTTCACATTACCAATTTGCATCAAAATAATTTTGGATCCCGCATAATCAATTCTGGCTTTAAGTTGGTATTTTCGATGACATGGTTTAAAAGGAATTGGTGATCATAAGCCTGTCCGTTGTGACAAATAACAGTGACATTTTTAAACACTTGTCGGATTTTCAAGATGTAGTCTATAAAACTAAATGCAACATTGCTTGTTGAAACATGATTTCGAAATTTACATTTTTGGCAAAAATTTTAGTTTTCAACGTCGATACATGCGTCACATCTTTGTTGAAAAACACCTTCTATCGGGTAATATGTAGCATTGGTGGTTTGCTGCTACGTATATTTTACATATCTGGCAAAAGTATTTTCCACAGAAGTGTTCTCTGTTACCCACTGTTTTCAAGCATTTAGTACATCGCCTTACTTTCTCACATACAGATTGTTTTCCTGAACTGGAAGATTTGTGATAGTCGAAACATATATTTCCTCGAAAGTTCCGATTGCAATCTCCACAAAGAATCTCATTAGAAGTGGTCCTACGAGCTGGTGTTGTTTGGCATTGTGGGCATAATTTAAAACATATATGATACCTTAAGTCATTGTATGGGATATGGCAGTCTTCACAGTAGTGGGAACAACAAAAGGCAGCAGTCAATGAAATAATAACATTGAAATAATTTTAATGATGCAATAAATTTATTCTTTTGTCCGCTGTTTCCACTCCTTCGAAAATAACCGTTTTTCCCTTTGAAGCATATTCATAGACAGTTATCTTGTAAGATTTAAGATAATTCTGAAATGTTCTTAACTCCTCTATACTGCATCCATCGATTGGAACAATGACCTGGGCATCGTTAACCAATTGCACTGCTTTTTGTGTCTGAAGTTTGCCTACGTCATTTCTTATTTTCCTAGCACTGTCCAACTTATCCACATAGGCTATAGCCACTACTGGCACGATGTAAGCACATGTTGTCCTTATTTTTGATGGATATTATTCCACGCCTTTTCAAACATTCCTCGTCATATGAGTTGTAGTGGGATTCCTTAGGACGATTTCCGCTGCCAAATGGTAGTTGTATAGATGTCACGGTTAATTCAAAGGTATCCAAGCTAAAGCCTTCTCGATCATATCCCACAGATCGGCTGCCTTAAACTGTGAGCCGTTCTTGAAGTTGATCCAATCACTTCCAAGCTCCTTGGAAATCCTTTGCCACGAAAGGTCACGCCTACCTTATCCATAGCTCTCAACCTCTGAAATGCAAATTTTAATGCGTCGTTAACCCCCTTTCTCACCCAAGTTGTTGGTTCAGCTCCCTCAGGAATTTAATTTATTTTAAACGCAATTTTGTTGGCCTTTAAGTTGAACCGCTTCCTATTAAATAAGACACAATCAAATTATTAATATTTGTTTTTTACATAAATGCTTTCAATTGTTTTTTACCTATTCTTTTACTGGGGAAAGGAATTCAATATCCACTGACTTCCACGGATTTGATGATTTGGATACTTTCATCAAATATCCAGGAAACTGCGCCACTTCATCGTTTAAGAGGGCGTCAAAATTAGACGCTAAAAACACCTTCGAAGACTCTAACTCCAGGAGTATTCTGCTCCCGTACTATGTTTGTACTCTCATTGCACTATGAATTGTATAGGTTGTGGGGTGAAGTTCATCAAGATTTTTCAATGGTTTAACCATCCCAAAATTGTTAAGCTTATTTACAAATGATAAATTCATTTTTTTTAAAGAGTTTTAAATTTTTCTGATCACATCAAAATTCACAATGATACTAACTAGCTCTTATTGAACTTGAAGTGAGGAAAGCTTGATATTCCCAAACAATCCATCCTCACATACCACATTATCACCCTTGTCCCCCCAGACCAGACGGCTGACCATTCCCTTAACATAAATATACAGGTAACAGCATCACTCTACATAGACCCCAACGACGCCAACCATTATGAGAACGACGACGACGACGATTCCATCAATAAAAACAAAAGTAATTAAGACGATCGCTGCTGACTGAGTCGCCCCTACAGTGCAAATCATTTTCTATTTTCCACATCTTCCAGTCGAAACAATAACCTCACCACATACCACCATCTCCAACCATACTCAGTTATCCAAACACACAACATCACCTCCGTCCCCCGACTGCCCCCGGACGGCCCCAACATCAAAAGCCACAGACACCACTGACTCTATGACAACAATGACGACGATTCCATTTTTTCCATATTCTTCAATAGCACACAAATCGAACAATCATCAAAAAAAACAAAAGTAATTAACACGATCGCTGCTGGCTCAATCGCCCTACAGTCCAAATCATTTCTTATTATCCACATCTCCCAAACAAAACAATAACCCCACCAGCTCCACCATCTCCAACGATACTCAGTTATCCAAACACACAACATCAGCCGACGCCGCGCCGCCGCCACCAACATCAAAACACACCGCCGCGTGCCACCACGACCTTCATTTGTCCTCTGTAAACAAATATTGCTGAGTTGACAAACATTTGTTCCCGTGCCCAATCGCCCTGTATACTACTAATCTAAGAAGAAAATTCACTTCAAAACTAAATCTTAAAACAAAGTATAAATAATTCAAAGTATTGCACAGTCTGAGAGCGCAGTTTCAACACCCCCTCTTGCTCCAGATGGTTTCGATTGGTCATCTATTCGAATTACTTAGATGTTTGTAAAATTAAGGCTCTCATTTCATTTGATGGACAGTATTTTAGTTCGATGATCTTCTTCTCTCTTAAGTCTCTTATATGATGGTGGCAAATATCAATATGTTTTGTTCGAGCTCCACACTTGTCGGATTCAATTAGGTGAATACATCCCTGATTTTCTTCAAATATAATTGTGGGCTGATTAATATCTACCTCCATTTCTGTCAAGAGTCTTCGTAGCCAAATTAGTTCTCGACTTGCATGTGATGCCGCTACATACTCCGCTTCGGTTGAAGACATAGCTACTGAGGTCTGTTTTCGACTTGACCATGCTATGCTACTTCCTGCGAATTAGAATACATAGCTACCCACTGGTTGATTTTCTATCTTTTGAATCACCAGCCCAATCGGCATCTACATAGCACACCAATGTTCTTTCTTTATTCGATTGGAGTAATAAAGATTTCTCAACAGTAGTCGCCAGGTATCGCATAACTCTTTTTATAGCTTTCCAATCACTTTAAGTTGGAGATTCCATTCTTCTGCTCAAAATATTAACAGGTAAGGATACATCTGGTCTTGAAACGGTTGCAATATAAAGTAATGACCCAATAGCTTTACGGTTTTTTTTTTTTTTTTTTTATATATATTTGACGCGCACTCAAGGGGTTATTAATACCCTTAACATGTAAAACACAGTGCGAGCGTTAGGAAAATAGGATAGGGTTAAAAAGGAGATACCGATGCACATTGGTTTTGAATTTCTGAATATCATAATGAGAAGGAAAAATAGAGTAAGGTATAACATTCCACATTTGTGTTGTGCTGCTAAAAAAAGGATCCCTATACTTGATAGTACGTCCGAAATTGGGCTCAAGGGTAAACTGATGGGCATTTCCTAGAGGGGCGAGTATTGCGGTTAAATTGTTTAAGGAGAGGAATGCAACTAGCTATTTCACGGGAACACTGTTTGTTAAAGTAGCGATAAAATAGGACAAGACATGAAACATTACGTCGGTGCTCTAGAGATGTAAATGTTTCCGTTATGGATTTGTCACCTATCATTTTTAAAGCTTTTTTCTGTATACTGTCCAAGAGACTCAAGTATGTTGAAGGAGCACCTGCCCAGATATGCGAATTGTACTCAAGCTTTGGACGGATGTACGCCTTGTAGATCGTACCCAGATCAGAAGACGAAAACAATTTCTTGCATCGCCTAAGGAACCCCAAACATTTCGCAGCGTTTTTAGCGACGTCGAATATGTGTTCATTCCACAAAAGGTGATCTGTGACGCACATACCGAGAACCGAAAGCAGTTTCCTCAATGCAAGTGCCACTCATGGATAGCGGCAAGGGGGGTGGGTTTTGCTTTAACGACAGGAGTCTTGAGTTTTAGAAGCATTTAATTCTACGCGGTTTTTTATTCCCCAATGCACAATGCTGTCGAGATCAGAATTTAATTAGCTTATCATACGCTGCCGTTCAAGTTCCACATCCGAAGGACATAGATGTGAATCTGAAAACAAATATGAGAAGCTGAGGGTACTGTCGTCACCGAAACAGTTTAATGGATTAGAAGTTTCACACAAAAGATCATTTATGAATATAAGAAAGAGAGTCGGAGACAAAACGGAGCCCTGGGGCACACCAGCATTTATTTTTTGAACATACTTGAAGGTAATTTCTAATCCAACGAAGAAAAGATTCATCAAGACCAAATGAACGCATTTTCGATAAAAGCTTGATGCCAAACTCTATCAAATGCTTTTGAAATATCAAGCGCAATAATCTTACTTTCTCCAAAACTATGTAAAGATATGTGTCAATCTATCAAATGCTTTTGAAATATCAAGCGCAATAATCTTACTTTCTCCAAAACTATGTAAAGATATGTGTCAATGTTCGGTGAGATATACCATCAGATCACCAGTGGACCTATTGCTACGAAAGCCGTACTGCCGGTCATTAATAAGCTTTTGTTCTTCCAGATATTTCTTGAGCTGAAAATTAATCAGCGTTTATATGACCTTGGAAAGAAGGGACGTAAGCGCGATTGGTTGGATGTTAGAGGGGGAAGAAGATACGACTTTTTTGGGACAGGCTGGACAAATGCTGTTTTCCATCTACTCGGAAAGAGACCAGTAGAGTAGGAATGATGGAAAAGCTTACGCAGTGGTTTTGCCAGCGTTGAAGAACACCTCTTCAGAACAATGGAAGGGATACTATCCGGGCCAGCGGATTTGTGAATGTCGAGATCTTTCAAAACTCTAGCAACTGCACGAGTGCGAAAGAAGATTTGTCCCATAAAATCATTTACGTTCCCAAGTATAGGAGGAGTCATAACAGTCTCTGGCAGCTTCGAATTAACAGCAAACTGTGCTGCAAGCAAATTGGCTTTATCTTGCGAGCTGACAAAAAGAGTATCATTAAAGACGAGCCTTGGAACCGAGGACGAGATGGTGTTTCGTATGTTTTTTAAAAAATAACCATACATTTTTACTACCTTTGGGACATTGTAGTATTTTTTGCCGTAATTTTTGATCATGTAAAAATTTGGTTCGTCGAATATGAACATTACAGGTCTTCCTAGCTTGTTGGAACTTTTTCCGGTTTTTCTCAGTAGGGTTGGCTTTATAACAACGGAAGCTTACTTCTCTGACCCCAATAACCCCTTTACAGCTGGAATCAAACCATGCGTTTTCTTTGGGTTTGATAGAGTTTACCCTATTCGGGATAAAATTTCTCATTCCACAGAGCATTAAGTTTGTAATCATATCTGCGCTGGAATTTATGTCACTATCGAGGAAGCATAGTGACCAGTTAAGGTTCCTGAAGAATACATTGAGACCGTCCCAGTTGGCTTTCTCGTACTGCCAAACGGTTCTCTTAGGAGTTTTTTCTTTAACAGAGTTTTGTTGGCACGAGAAATTTGCAGATATGACACAATGGTCTAATGTGCCTAGAGGTGGTAGTACACTAACAGTATATTTATCGGGGTCAGAGGTAAGGAACAAGTCAAGAGTATTCGCAGATTGACCTGCAACGTCAGGGATACGAGTTGGCTCATAAACAAGCTGAGTAAGATGGTTTAACTCAGCAAAGATCTCAACATACATTCCTCCGGGTGTTTTCTGGTCAGAAAAGCGGAGCCAACTTGAATTGTGTACATTGAAATCGCCCGCAATGACGACTTCAGTGTGAGGATTATGGGAAACAGTTCTTTGGATGGAGTCGGACAGAGCATCAAATTCATCAGAAGTTGAATTTTTGTCCAGGTTTGGGCTCCTATAAATAAAGCATGTATGAATAATGTGCTTGTTTACCGTAAATTTCAACCATAGGAAGTTAAAGTTTATGTTAACACACGGACCATATTGAGGTTGGAGCTGGTAAGCAACATCGTTTCTTACATACACAACAAGGCCATGATGAGCAAAGTATAAAGGCACTAAGTGATACCCATATAGATTAAATTCCGAATAATCGGTATTTTCTCCTACCTGAGTCTCACTCAGTGCCAATATAGCTGGTCTGTTGATTGCAGAATGTACGTATGCAGCACAAAAGTTCTTTCTTAACCCACGAATGTTGGAATAATCCACCCTAAAATTACGTCTCATTATATAAAATTCAAAAAACTTACATTAAAACCAAATCAGACGAATATTCGATGTGATTTAACAAAATTTGGGCCCAATTGAGCTTTTCAATACATATTACCACTAGTGTTATGCTTTAGTGATAATACGCACCGATCCACCCCTGGATTCCTAAAGTGATAAAAAACAATACATCTAATATTGATTTAGCTCTCTCATTGAATCATTGTATGAAAGCTTCCCACATAATGCATTCAATGATTAAACTAAAGCAACTGAAAGGGAAGGGAAAGAGTAGGATTTACCACTCGCTGTGTTTTTTTTTCCTCTTCTTGTTGCACATTGCACTGGCACACAGATTTTTTGATTTGAATTTTTTAATTTGTTTTATGGTGTTCTTCTTTCGTGGCACGACTATTGCTTGTTTGTGGGTATTGATATGTATATATATATTTTTTTTATTATAACATTTTTGGACACTGAATTTAATATTTTTGGGGCAATTGATTTTTAAAAGTTTATTAATTTAGCTATTGAAGGTTGGCAGTTTGGGTTAGACTTTTTTTAACACATAGGCAACAAAGATAAAATCAATGCACAGTTATTGCACAAGAAAAAAAAAAAAAACTTTCACTAGAACACACGAAGTTGCGATGTGCACGCGATGGGTTGCAGATCGGCACTGACACTGATATAAGTAGGGATGCAAACGATACATCGATGTTTTTGAAACATCGATGTTTTTGTTTTAAGACATCGATGTTTGCCATCGATGTTTAGAATCCGAAAACATCGATGTATCGATGTTATTTGGAGCGATGTTTTAACATCGATGTATTTTGTTTTCTCACACAGAATTTTTAAAATTGCCTGCTTTTGCACGCGGAGTTTGTGTTGCTTGGCTTGTGATCACAGCCAAAAACTTGTTTTTGCATTGAACGCGCCCATTCATTCTTCCTCAAGATAGTTGACAGTGACAGCTGACAATATCATTAAGGAAGCGGAAATAAAAGAATAAAGAACCAAAGAATGGGAACAAACGACTTCAAAAAATTGAATTCAATGCGTTCATTAGATCCAAGATTCAAATTACTCCATTGAAAGGATCATAAAATAATTTCCTGTTTGAATGACTTCATAAGAGATGAAAAGAATGTGACCAATATTTCAGATTTTCTTCCGAAGAGTCCAAAACGAAGAAAGGCTTTTTGATATTTCGATAAATCACAAACATTTGGTGCATCTAAACATCAAGTCTAAACAATCCTCTTCCTCCATATTCACAACAACGGAGTGCAGATTTATCTGGGGTCAGCTGTAGCAATTATAACTCAAATCTGGTAGAAATGTGCAATGATATGAAAAATGTGTTTCTGGGACTTTATAAACAGGCTACCAAATATTTGCCCATTTTGGCTACGTCGGTTCCAAGTGAACGACTTTTTTCTAAAGCTGTGGCAACTATTACCCAACAACGGAACCGTTTGACAGGGAAAAGATTGACCAAATTGTTATTTTTAAATTCTGTTTTGAATTAATAAAGTAATACTTATTCCCTTATTTCTAAATGACTGCTTATCTCTTTTCTTTTGGGTAGAACCTAGGCACTTTATAAGTTCTTTTCAGATGACTCGCTAAAAAATTAAAGAAAAGTGAAACGAGAAGTCCTTAGCTTTATTTTTTGGGCTTTCCATATTTTTGAGGCCGATGTTTTTTGACATCTATGTTTTTTTAAAAACATCGAACCATCGATGTTTTCTTGTACGATGTTTGCATCCCTAGATATAAGTTTTTTTTTGGTAATTTCGGACTTGTTTCTTCACTTGGACTCAAGAAGCCTGTTTCGATTGGTGTTAACGTTCGTTTTTAGGTTTTAATCAGTTGTTGAATTTTTGACTTTTGGCTAAGTTTGAACGAACCATCTTTTTCACGCTCTATCTCTATTACCGAGATAAGTTTTTTCTTCTCCCAAGTCTTTCATCATAACATGTTTTTGAAGTTCTTTATATATTGTATTTATAAGTTCTTCAGAAAATCCAGCCACCAGAATGTCATCAACATAAAGCAACATAAATGTTGTTTGGCCGTTACTCTCTATCCTAGAAAATAAACACGGATCAGCTGTTGATGCCATGAATCCAATTTCAAATAAGATCTCTGTTGCTCTCTTGTTCCATTCTCGTACTGATTGTTTAAGACCATAGATGCTTTTATAAAGTCTTAGCACCTTTTCTCTTCAAAAATTGTTCCAAGTCTTTAGATACATATTCCTGTCGTACGCAGAATGATAGGTTTTCTACCAAATTTGTTGAACATAGCAGCGACATAGCCCTTATAGCACTAGCTACTTCATCATTCGATTTCAGCAAATGTAACGAGAAAAATCATCAATCAGTGTTAAAAAATATCGGTTACGTCTTGGAGTTGATGATCTTCTCAGAGCACTTCCTAAAATGAATCCCAGTTGCAAGATCTTCTTTCAGAAACCTCTCGATAGCTACTGGATCTCTATGCCCAAGTCGACGATGCCACTGATCTATGCACAATGAATTGTCTGCTTTACAGGAAAGTTCATTGATTTTTTAGTTTCCAGCTTGTAAAGACTGTAATTTTGGTTTGCTTCAGCAAACACTCGGGATCCATTGTAGATTTGGCAAACATTTTTTTCTAAAATAACTCTTTAGCCTTGATTTGCTATTCGTTGCACCGAAAGCAATCCTCCATCCAACTCAGGAACATATAAAACTTCTTTGAGAAGTATCTTTTGGTTATTGCCACTAGGTACTAGACAATTCAACCAGCCACTTCCGATTCCTAAAAACATAATTGAAGAACCATTGGCAAGATATATTTTTGTGTTTTCATTTCGAATCGAATCAAAGAAATTTTTTATCGTTGGTCATATGGATTGTAGCTCCAGAGTCAATGTACCACCCACCATCACACTCAGCTCTTATTTAAGCACAAACTTCAAACGATAGAAAATCTTTATTGCTGATGCTATCATGCGATGTTGATGCTACAGATGACTTGGCATGCTTCCCTTTATAGGCGTCTTTTATTATTATCTAACTCCGTTTTTTGTAATCCAATGCTTAACTCGTAATAAAATAATAACACGTCTACGTTCGGTGGCTTCCAAATTACAACTTCCTCTTTATTATATCTTTATTCTTAAGTCTAATGTGATACATATTTTAACAAAGGGAAAAGAAAATAGTATATACAACAGAAATAACGATCGGTAGGAGAAATTGTATAATGCAGGAATAACGCTCGGTTTATAGTAAATTATATAATGCAAGAATAACAATCGGTTTATGGTATTTTATATACAATGACAATGTCTGTGTTTTAAAGATAGATAAATAGTAAGTGAACAATATAACGATAGACTTGGTAGCATGCGATACCTTAACATATACATATAACTACTACAATTCGGCCATCCTAACCTTATAGATCACCTGATTTCTATTTAGGTTTACATTTTTTCTTTTTATCATTTTTTCTTAACCAAGGTTTCATATTACCGACCGCCCACACTCCTTGGTAAGGTAATCTCGTCTGTTGAAAACATTCCACATCTTTGAGTATATATCTATCATTTCGTAGTTCTTTTGTGACCTGATAAGGTCCTCGAAACTTTGGTAGTAATTTCTTTGAAGTACCCGGATGCGAATCAAAATTTTTTACCATAACATAATCTCCCGTTTTATAACTGTTTGGCTTAAATCTTTTTTTGTCCACGTATCGTTTGTTGTATGCCTGAGAATTTTGTTGTTCTACAATTGCCTTTTGTCTTATTCTCTTAAGATCCCGTTTTACTTCTATCCCTTCAGTTTCTATCAATTTATCCTTGAGTTCATCTGATAACTTCCCTTTCTGATCTACCCCAAATAGCATCATACTTGGAAGCTGCTTTATCGCACGATTGACTGTATTGTTGAATGTATGATCTACCTTTTCTAAAACATGGTCCCAAAAAACTCCCTCTTCCGGTTTTACTAACTTAGCCAACATGGGCCCTAAACTCCTATTTACTCTTTCCACCTGACCATTCGCTTGTGGCGATCCTGTTGCAACCTTTATATCTTGAACACTATTGTCTGAAAAAAAATCTTTAAAGAGAACTGAAGTGAAACAACTACCCCTGTCTGAATTTATGCATTTCGGTATGCTGTACGCTCTAAAATAATCTATTAATGCTTTTATGATTTCTTCGGTGTTAGTCGTTTTCGTAGGATATAATCTCACAAACTTAGTGAAAGCATCTATGACTACTAACACATACTTTTTAACTGACCTTGAATTGTCTACTGGTCCATAATGGTCTATATGTACGACTTCAAACGGTATTTTACCCTTCAGAATGTTGTGAAGAAAACCCTCTTCTTTACCCTGTTTAGATGAATATACAATACATTTTAAACAATTTTTAATGTGCGATCCTATTTTCTCTCTCATTTTTGTGAACCAGTAACTTTTTGAAATTATTTCAACAACTTTATCCGTACCTACATGACCAACCTTATCATGATATTTATATAAAATATGATCAATCGTTTCTTCCGGTACTAAAAATACAACTGTACCATCATTCTTTTTCTTATATATCACTCCGTTTCTCATCCGTTCCGTTTTTTCTAACATTTCTTTAATTTTTACAATTTTAATATTTTTATTTTGGCAAATAATCAAATTTTCTTCAAATGTATTCGTTTCTATCGTTGAAACATTCGTCGACCTACTTAATGCATCTACATGTTGCATTCGGGTACCTGCCCGATGTTCCAACTCGAAATCATAATTTTGTAATTCTAACGCCCATCTAGAAATTCTTGGGTTAAGTTCTTTTTTGTTTAGCGTCACAGTTAACGAATTACAATCAGTGACAATTTTAAAACGTTTGCCTTGTAAATAAACTCTAAATCTGTTTAATGCATATACTATTGCCAGTGTTTCCAACTCAAAACATCGAAATTTTGCTTCTGAATCAGTCGTCCTTCTAGAATAATAAAAAACTGGGTGGAACTTTCCATCCTGTTTTCTTTCAAGTAGTATAGCTCCGAAACCTATAGCACTTGTATCACAATGCGTTTCTGTTTCTTTTAGTAACTCAAAAGATTTTAATTGCTCCTCTCCAAAACTGAATTCTCTATCTTTTCTTATCAAGTCGTACAGTGGTTTTGCAATTCTTGAAAAATCTTTAACAATTTTAGATTTTAAACTATTATATTTGCGATTGATATACATTTTATTTAATATTTATTTAACGGACTTACCGCGTACGAATTAAATTATTCAAATTAATTGAATTATTTCACCCGACGCTTCGACAAAGTTCCATTTGTCGTGGTCACGGGTTAACTGAGTTGACCCGTGACCACGCTCGGGCGCTCGGTATATAAATAGCCTTTCATATACAATTCATTGAACTGTTTTTTATAAACGTAATCAATTTTCTCATCAATTTGTAACTCTAATTTTGTATTATCGTCTTGTTCATAATCTATTGACATTAACTGTTTTTCAATCTCTGTTCTACTATCAATTTGTATACTATCATTTTTATTCTTGTCTTTTTCAAGTTCTGAAATCAATTTATATTTCTCTTTTTTTAAGAAATCCCTTCCTAAGATTGCCTCATATTCGGTCGTATCATCATCAATTACTAGTAATATAATTTCAATTCCAACTTCTTTAAAAATAATGACACATGACAACATTCCATATACTATAAGTTTACTTTTATTAATTCCAAAGTAATTTTTCTTGTTTACAAGATTACAAAATTTAAATTTAATATCTGACGGCACTCGTGACTGCTTAATCATACTGATGGGACTTCCCGAATCTATGAGGCAATCTAGAAAAATTTCTTTTTTATTAACATTTTCAAAGCAAAACAATAAATTTCTTACATAATCACTTGATTCGTTTTTTTCATCCATATGATGCACCGCAATAGCCGATTTTCGCTGGAGGCAAGCAGCCACAATATGCCCCTTCTGTCCGCAAGCATAACATGCTCCGTATTCCCGCTTTGGTTTTCTACACTCCTTTGCCATGTGGCCCACCGAATTGCAATTAAAGCATCGAACTGCAATTCGTGTGACAAAATTCTTCGATCCTGTAGTTATTGATCTTACTGCCGCTCCTGTTGTTGTTCCTGTTGTTGTTTTGGTTTCGATGATCTCTTTTGCCTGTTGCACCTTATGGAACGACTTAAACAAACCCGCCTTGGTCGACAAATTATTAACATGGGCGTACACCCTCAAGTTACTGTCGGTAAATCCTTCGATAATATATTCGACCAATTTCTCCTCGTCCATGTCCAGTCCTGTTGCCAATCTTGTTTTTTCATTAAAATATTCCCCAAAGCTTTTTATCGTCTTCCACTTCCTTCTCTCGAACCGTTTGCGAGTAACCATCCTGTTTTCATGTCGTCCAAAATTTTCCTTTAAACCACTGCATAGGGACTCCACACTAGTGCGCAAAAAGATTGGTTGTGCATGCAGCCACTCTTCTGCTTTCCCCTTTAATTTTGCCACAAGCAACATGCGTAACATGTTTTCTTCAAGTCTGTACATTTCTTTCACGTTCTCCAGTTGTGTCAGCCATACTTCCACGTTTGCGTCTCCGTCGTAATCTGGTACCATCTCTTTAAAAATTCCAAACTGTTGCTCTCTCCTGTTGCTTGTTGCCGCTCCCGTTAACGATCCGTTGCTATTCAGTTGTGCCATCTGTTTTAAAAACTCGTTCTCCCTTGCCATTATTTCTTTTTCCCTCCTTAGCAGATCAATTTCCCGTCGCAACAACTCATTGTCTTTTCTTATGTGTTCATCGGTTTCCAAATTGTTCGTTCCAGTATTATCATCATTACTTCTCGCTCACCACCATCATTCTCATCGTGGTCACCGTCGTTGTTGTTGTACAATACTTCTTCTTTAGTAGTTGTTTTCTTTTTTGGCACCTCGTTGCTCAGGAAGTATTTCACTCAATCTGAGTGCCAACGCTAACTTTGTGCCTGTACTTGGCATACCCAACCGTTGTAGCCACACCCTCAATTGTGCAGCTTTGTACTCCGAGGCATATTTACTGCGCTTTCCATGGTATACGATGTATGAAATTTGCACAGACCGAAGGGATAAACGAAAATATTTTCTTTTTTTTTAAGGAGAAACAAAGAGAAGAAGAAAAAAACAGACAAGTATGTTCAAGTTTTGGTGGTGGTTTTTTTTTTTTCTTTTTAACTGGGGAAGGGTAATAATTACACACAACCGACGGACTAACGCGACGCTTGTCCTTGGCAGTACAATAAAGCTTTTGTTTTTTTTTTCAAGGGAGGCAAAAGTAAAATAGTTAAAAGGAAACTATTCGCGCACAACTAAATAATCAAAAAAAAATGTTTTTTTTCGCGAAGGGCAATTAATTTGATTGATATTCAGTATCCCACTTCTAAAAATTTATAGGCGTCTTTTATTAATATCTAACTCCGTTTTTTGTAATCCAATGCTTAACTCGTAATAAAATAATAACACGTCTACGTTCGCTGGCTTCCAAATTACAACTCCCTCTTTATTATATCTTTATTCTTAAGTCTGATATGATACATATTTTAACAAAGGGAAAAGAGGATAGTATATACAACAGAAATAACGATCGGTAGGAGAAATTATATAATGCAGGAATAACGCTCGGTTTATAGTAAATTATATAATGCAAGAATAACAATCGGCTTATGGTATTTTATATACAATGACAATGTGTGTGTTTTAAAGATAGATAGACAGTTAGTGAACAATATAACGATAGACTTGGTAGCATGCGATATCTTAACATATACATATAACTACTACACCTTTTTGTAAGGTTGACTTGTATTTGTAGCAGTCTGCTTTCACATGTCCTATTTTGTTGCAGTAAAAACACGTTCTTAATTCTTTGACATCCGTCTTCTTCGGTTTTGTAGACTTTGTATTTCTTCGTTGGTTAGACAACATAGCAACTTCATTTTCATTTTTATCGTCATTGCTTTCAAAACGTCTTTGGTATTCGTCTAACATCTGACCAGTGACATATTGAATTGTTAAATCTGCCTCATCTCGAACTTCAAGTGCAGTAACAATCCCAGAGTAAGACTCACCAACAAAACTGCAACAATTTCGTCTTCCTCTAAAGGTTTTCTAGAAGCTCTCAGTAAACCAACAACTCTCTGAATGTAATCTATATGGTCACTCATCTTATCACCAGTATTGTGAATGCCATTTAATTTTCATCTCAAGTTGAGGTGACTTCCAAAAGTTGACCTCTCGTATTTCTTGGATAAAACTTCCCAAATACTGAACGCATCTTCTAGATGTGCAATATGCATCAATTGACCATCCTCGATGCTCAACATTAAATAAACTTTCGCTTTATTATTGGCTGAACACAATGACGAAGCAGCTGCATTTGCAATGCGTGCTGCAGTATTTGTCAAAATATTGAATACACACAAATTCAATGTTGCGAACACCATGCTATGCAGCTGCTATCGCATCATCGCACCGTATCGTACAAGTTGGTCAACTTTTAACTTTTGCTGCACGCTTTTACATTCTCAATAGGAAAAAAAAAAGAATCTACCGCGAGGAAAAAAATTATTTCTGTTTTCAGCGTTTTTGTGTTGTATTTGGCTATAAAAACAGTCAATGAATGTGAAACAATTATTTTGCATTAAATAAGAGGCATATATTTTGGAATTTATGAACAAAAATGATCAAGCCGTACTGCTGCATTGTTAGTTTCGGTTTGCTTACAACATCCCAAAGTTCATCTCTTATGAGGACGGCTTGAATTTCCGTCTTCCAGAAAATATAATTTCCTCCATTTAAAAGAGAAACATTCGCTTTTAAATCCATCATAAGATCGCAGATTATTCTTTTAAATAATACGATCAGTGCTGTCGTTTCTGAAAAGTCCAAAGCAGTACATTCCAAAAAATTTTGCATTATTTTTGGACAAAAGCAATACGCATATAATTTGTTTGTAATTCATATTTTTTTATTTTTTTTTGTTAATTCTTTTTTTATAACAAAAAATAAACTTAGATACATATCTTATCTACTTTATCTATCTATAAGTCTTTTAGTTTAATTGCATAGTCTTATTTTTCCAATAAATTTTACTTAATTTTTATAAAATAGGAACTTTTTTATAATAAAAATAAATATATTTTATATTGCAATTCATATTTATGAATTTCTAAAAACACATTCTAATATGTAATTTTAGCATAAGAATATTTTTTTATAAAGCCTCAACATAAAATTATATTTTCAATTTAGGTAAATAGTAATAATTTTGGAAGGCAAAAAACTTGTATTTTTAGATGGAGCCTACTCCATAGCGATGCTATGCCTTATTAATTCCTTTGCAATTAAAATTGAATTGACTGTGGATGTCAGTAAGGAGTTTCTTTTTGTTATCTTTTATCAAAGCTACTTGCAAAAAATATGCGCTCTGCACTCGCACTGCTATGCGGAAAGCATAAAATGAACCCAACAAATGTTTTCTAAAGGGGAAACATTGGAGCATTTAATGCGTTTTTTAAATTAAAGGTAGCGCTCCAAAAATCTTCAAATTTCAAATTTATACTTATCATTTTTTGATGTGAAAGAGCCCTCCATTCATCAACAAGGTCATCGACAAGCTCTTCTTGAATCAAATTTGGAAACAATTGTATAAGCGGGTAAGGCTTGGGGATTTATTTTGTGGATCAATTATTTGTACGGCTTCTAAAAATTTATCTTGGAACTTTATTCTTTTTCTAATTTGCGTAGATAATTCGATGCAGTAATTTCTACACTTTTTTTTGATATTTGTTTTTATTCGAATTCGAAAAAGCAATACAAGTGGCAATACAAAAAGGAAAATGCAGTAAAACAAAAAAAGTGTGCAGTACGGCAGTACGCACCAAGCTAAAGCAATACAAATATTGCTTTTGCAGTACGTTCGACAGCATTGAATCCGATTAAATTAAATATGTATTATAATTTTTAGAAATAAACAAGGACTTCTTAGGCTCGTTTCACACACATTCGGTTCGGTCTGTATTCGGTTCGATTTCGGTTTTCGTCAAGGCCTCTTCACACACAGACTGTTCATATTTGGTTTGAACTCACTTATAATAAAAATTAAATAAAATTTATTAAAAAAAAACTTTGTGTGCCCTAGACCAGAATACGTACCGAAAGAAACCGATTCGTGTCGAGGGTTCGTTCGGTGCTATACGGTTTCTATTAGGTTTTTGATTTTTGCCGTTTAATCGGTTCACACATATCAGGCACAGCCGAATACAAACCGAATAGAGACCAAACCGAATGTTTGTGAAACGAGCCTAAGAAGAACAATTATGATTTATTAATAATAGTATTATTTTAATTTTCACAAAAACTTAAGAAGAAAATTTACTTGAAAACTAAATCTAAAAACAAAGTATAAATAATTCAAAGTATTGCACAGCCTGAGTGCGCGGTTTTAACACAATTAATTATATATATTGTATCCATCGCAATTGTTGTTTTTAGAAGGCAAACTTGAGTGATTCGTTTTATTTGCTCGCGAGTCTATATGAATAAAGAAAGTATCTAGAGGGGCCCGGCCATGCTAGAAGGGGGCCCGCACAGGCTTAGCCAGGGCCCCATTAATCTAAATAGTGCGAACAATATTTATATATGAAAGTAGGTATCCAAAGGAGCCGGCCAATGCTATTTGAGGGACCGCATAAGCTAACCAGGGCGCCATTAGGTAAATTTTAATTACTTTTCTCTAACCGTGATTAACACTTTTGTATTTAAAGTTTAATATATCCATAATTGCTCATGCTTTTTACTTCTATCCATATATATAATTTATTTTGCTACCCTAGGGCCCGGGCGGAAAACGCCATCCTAACTACATGGCCAGTCCAACCTTTGCTGCCAATTTAGCAATAAAGGCAAAGAAGTGTGTGTGTGTGTGTGTGTGTGTGTATGTGTGTGTGTGTGTGTGTGTGTGTATGTGTGTGTGTGTGTGTGTGTGTGTGTGTGTGTTATGAAGGAAGAAGAGTCACTTAGGCCTTACTAATAATCAGACGCTTATGTCGACTATTAGTAAGCTGCAAGGTTTGAATAAAGTGAAGAGCTAAAATAGAATTCTACCAATAAACTATTTAACCTGCGCACTAACAAATCTCCAGACTTTTACTTGAATCTACTACAATTTCCATGAAATCAGTCAAATAAATGTCAATTATTATTCGTGACAAAAGAAATTTATAAATTGAGAACTTATAAATTGTAAAGTTAAATTTATAAATTGTGAACTTAACCCGCTTACAGGTGCCGATGGTTCTGCTCTCCATTCGCAAGGTAAATAAAAAGCTTCATTACACACGGTTTGATGAATAAAATCTTTTTTAATTTGTTTTACAGGCGAAACAAGTGTTTTGGCTTCAATATACGGTCCGATTGAGGCAAGAACACAACACGCAAAGATCGAAAAGGCAAGCGTTCAAGTGATCTTCAGGCTTAAATCAGGATTGCCCACAATCAAGGACAATTTCAGGGAATATTTACTGAGGAACACATGTTTTTTTTTTTTTTTTTTTTTTTTTTTTAAACATGCCGCGCACTAAAGGGGTTCTTACTACCCTTAATTATGACTAGCACAGTGCGAGCCTTAGGAAAACAAGGAAGGATTTAAAAGGAGATACCGATGCACATTGGTTTTGAAGTTCTGAATATCAAAATGGGGGGGAAAAATAGGGTCAGGTAAAGCATTCCACATTCTTGTTGTGCGACTAAAGAAGGAATCCCTATACTTAACGGTACGTCCGAAATTGGGCTCAAGGGTAAACTGGTGAGCATTCCTAAAAGTGCGAGTATTACGGTTGAATTGTTTAAGGGGAGGAATGCAACTGGCTATTTCACTTGAACACTGTTTATAAAAATAGCGATAGAACAGTGAGAGACAGGTGACATTGCGGCGATGTTCGAGGGGTGCTACTGTTGACGTTATTGTTCGATCACCTATCATTTTTAGGGCCCTTTTTTGTATTCGGTCCAACAAGCTTAGATGAGTTATAGGAGCACCTGCCCATATATGTGAATTATACTCAAGCTTTGGACGAATAAATGCTTTGTAGATCATAGCCAGATCAGAGGGGGTAAAGAATTTCTTGCATCTTCGGAGAAAACCTAAGCACTTAGCAGCGTTTTTGGCGACGTCAAATATGTGGTCATTCCACATTAGGTGGTCTGTGACACACATACCGAGAACTGAGAGCTGTTCGGTTTCCTCGATGCAAGTGCCGTCCATGGAAAGCGGCATTGGAGGTGGGTTTCGCTTTAATGACAGAAGGCAGCATTGAGTTTTTGAAGCATTAAATTCTACGCGGTTTTTGTTTCCCCATTGGACAATGCTGCTTAGATCAGAATTTAATGAGCTTATCATACGCTGCCGTTCAAGTTCCACATCCGAAGGACATGGGTGTGAATCTGTAAACGAATATGAGAAGCTGAGGGTACTGTCGTCAGCGAAACAGTTTAATGGATTAGAAGTTTCAGATAAAAGATCGTTTATGAATATAAGGAAGAGAGTCGGAGACAAAACGGAGCCCTGGGGCACACCAGCATTTATTTTATGGATTTCAGACTTGAAACCATCCAATACAACTTGAATTGAACGGTCCGAAAGGTAGTTTCTAATCCAGCGAAGTAGAGATTCGTCGATGCCAAATGCACGCATTTTCGATAAGAGAGCTTGGTGCCAAACTCTATCAAATGCTTTTGAAATATCAAGTGCAATAATCTTACTTTCTCCAAAACGATGTAAAGATTTGTGCCACTGTTCGGTGAGATAAACCATCAGATCACCAGTGGACCTATTGCTGCGAAAGCCGTACTGCCGGTCATTAAGAAGCTTTCGATCTTCGAGATATTTCTTGAGCTGAAAATTAATCAGCGTTTCCATGACCTTGGAAAGAAGGGACGTAAGTGCAATCGGTCGATAGTTAGAGGGTGAAGAAGATACGCCTTTTTTAGGGACAGGCTGGACAAATGCTGTTTTCCATCCACTCGGAAAGAGACCAGTAGAGTAGGACAGATGGAAAAGCTTACGCAGTGGTTTTGCCAGCGTTGAAGAACACCTCTTCAGAACAATGGGAGGGATACTATCCGGGCCAGCGGATTTGTGTATATCAAGATCTTTCAGGACTCTGGCAACTGCACGAGTGCGAAAGAAGATTTGTCCCATAAAATCATTTACGCTCTCAAGTACAGGAGGAGTCATAACACTTTCTGGCAGCGTCGAATTAACAGCAAACTGTGCTGCAAGCAAATGGGCTTTATCTATCGAGCTGACAAAAGGGGTGTCATTGAAGACGAGCGTTGGAACCGACGACGAAGTAGAATTTCGTATATTTTTTGCAAATGACCAAAAATTTTTACTACCTGTGGGACATTGTAGTATTTTTTGCCTTAATTTCTGGTCATGCAAAAATTTGGTTCGTCGAATATGAACATTACAGGTCTTTCTAGCTTGTTTGAACTTATTCCGGTTTTCCTCAGTAGGGTTGGCCTTATAACATCGGAAATTTACTTCTCTAACCCTAATAACCTCTTTACAGCTCGAATCAAACCATGAGTTTATCCCTATTCGGGATAAAATTTCTCATTCCACAAAGAATTAAATTTGTGATCATATCTGCACTGGCGTCTACGTCACTATCGAGGAAGCATAGTGACCAGTTAAAGTTACTGAAGAAACCGTTGAGACCGTCCCAGTTGGCTTTCTCGTACTGCCAAACGGTTCTCGTTGGTGCTTTCTCTTTAACTGTGTTTTGTTGGCACGAGAAATTCGCAGATATGACACAATGGTCTGATGTGCCTAGAGGCGACAATACACTAATTGAGTATTTATTAGGATCAGAGGTGAGAAACAAGTCTAGGGTGTTGGCGGATTGACCTGCAATGTCCGGTATTCGAGTGGGCTCGTCAACAAGCTGAGTTAGTTGGTTTAACTCGGCGAAGAGCTCAACATACCTTCCTTCGGGTGTTGTCTGGCCTGAAAAGCGAAGCCAACTAGAATTGTGTACATTGAAATCGCCCGCAATGACGATTTCAGTGCAAGGATAAAGGGTATGAAAAATCATGTAATGCGAACCGTAAAGGTTTAATTTAATTTAGGCTATAATAAACAATTATTGTAATAGATCTAAGTGAATAAATAAACATTAAAAAAAAAAAAAAAAAAATTGGCATTGGGCTTTGCGGAAACAGTAAATGACGTTCGCCGAGAAAAATTATCTGTTATATTATCTTTGCAGTTAGTATTTCTGTACCTTTTTTTAATAGTAACTTTTTCAGTACTTTAAGTACGAAAGTATTTGAACGAATTTTAAGCTTTAAGCACACATATGAATTTATCTACTATATATGCATAATATATCTACATATTTATTTGACACTCCCAACCAGTAATGGGGTTTTCCATTGGTAAACTCAGATTTTAATCTTAAAATTAATTGTTTTTCGTGGGGAATGGAATACAAATTCAAATAGATTTTTTTGTCACTTCACTACTTATGAACCCGTTTACACTGTGATTGCTCACTTACTAGTGACAAGATTTTGTTGGTGAAATCGGTGAGGTGGAAAGGGAGGTGACAGTCAGGCAGGCAAAATTAGGATAAGTATTGAGTATTATTCATGCTTTATTTGCAAAAATGAAGCATTTAGTTCAAATAAGTTAATTTCGCTTTGTGTGTTGAACGGTATGGTTGACAAAAGAATACAAATTTTAAATGTGTAATCGGTCGAGAGTAGAAGCATAAAATGTCTTTGTTTATGATCCATGCGGATCATCAATTGAAAATAAAACAATACAGATCAGATCAACAGCAAAAGAAGTTTTATAATATTAATACCCGTCTCTTTTTGGTTTATTTTTTACTTGCGATATACGTAGCATAGGACAAGCTTAGGATTCGTGCAAAAAAAATCGCGATAATAATTTTCCCTAACATTACGATGATAAATAACGCGAAAAAAGTGGAACTCACAATTCTGTCTGTCTGTCCGTCTGTCTGTATGTACCTCAACCTGCAGCCTAAACGGCTGAAGCAATTTTCTTCAAACTTTGGACTTAAGGTTCTTATGGGATTCCCTAGAGGGAAATTGAAATTTTTTTTGCTCAAAAAATAACGGTACCTGCCATACAACTAATATACAAAAATTGATTTATTTCAAAAACGACTCTAACGATTTAAAAAAAAAATACGAGCTTCTATAATTACTGCCTACAATTAATATTTTGGTAGAAACATTTTTTGTTTATAACAATTTATTAACCGTCGCGCTAGTGACACACGAACGTATGTCAATATTTGCTAATTTTCAGGAGAGACGATTTTGTGATTTTTTTTTACCATTTTTTATTTTTATAAGTTCCATGGATACTTTTATACGGTTAACTTTTAAAAAGTTCAAGTTTAACATGCTAGCTATAGAATACATGGTTTAAGAGATATTTTATCCAATATAGTGAAAAGGTATACTGTTACGTTTATGTGCCTCAAACGATAATTATTGCTTTTACCCTTTTTGTTTTGTTACGTTTTTGAATAAGATAATAATTTTTAAAAATAACTTTCTCATTTATTTAATTTTTTCTTGTAATATAAGTACATAAGGCATTTAAATCAAGTTATCATTTTTGTCATCCAAATCAGAAGTTTTTAACGATTTGTAGAAATCGTGGTAGTGCGAGGGTATTATTATTATACCTTTGAGTCAACATATTTTTGTTTTTTTTTTTTTAAATTCCACGCGCGGAAAAGGGGTTATGGCTACTCTTAAAATATTTTTAACACAGCACGAGCGATTAGGTACGTAGGAGAGGATTTAGAAGGAAATACCGATGCACATTGGTTTTGAATGTTTGCACATCGTAATGGGGGGGGGGAAAGTAGCGTCGGGTAAAGCATTCCACATTCTTGTGGTGCGACTTAAGAAAGAATCCCTGTACATTACAGTACGTCCGAAGTTGGGCTCGAGGGTGAACTGATGGGCATTCCTAGAAGCGCGAGTACTACGGTTGAATTTTTTATGGGGAGGAATGCAACTGGCTATTTCACTAGAACATTGATTTTAATAATAGCGATAAAATAGAGAAAGACACGAAACATTAAGGCGGTGTTCAAGAGATGTAATTGTTTCTGTTATAGATCTTTCGCCAATCATTTTTAAAGCTCTCTTTTGAATTCCAAGTGTCCAACAAACTAAAGTGAGTTTTTGGAGCTCCTGCCCAAACACGAGAATTGTACTCGAGTTTTGAACGAATAAAGGCTTTGTAGATCACAACATTTCTTGCATCGCCGAAGAAAACCTAAACACTTAGCAGCGTTTTTGGCGACATCAAATATGTGGTCATTTTTTAAAAGGTGCCTGTGACACACATACCGAGAACTGAGAGCTGTTCGGTTTCCTCGATGCAAGTGCCGTCCATGGATAGCGGCATTGGGGGTGGTTATCGCTTTAACGACAGGAAACAGCATTGAGTTTTAGAAGCATTAAAGTCTAAACGGTTTTTGATTCCCCATTGAACAATGCTGTCGAGATCAGAATTTAATGAGCTTATCATACGCTGCCGTTCAAGTTCCACATCCGAAGGACATGTATGAGAATCTGTAAACGAATACGAGAAGCTGAGGGTACTATCGTCAGCGAAACAATTTAATGGATTAGTAACGAAGAGAGTCGGAGACAAAACGGAGCCCTGGGGCACACCAGCATTTATTTTGTGAATAGAACTTCACAATACAAAATACTATCAGTGTTGTGCCTTAATAGTTAGTATTGATCCGCCCCTGGAAACCCAAAACCAATAACAGCAATTTATCTGATTTGCTTCGACTCAATCAATTACTTACATTGCATGAGATGAGCCACACATTGCACGTTATGACTAAGCCAAAGCAATGTGAATGATGAGGGAAGGAGAGATATGGAAAATTTACCGCTTGCTGATTTTAATTTTGTAAAGAAAGAAAAAACCTAAACAATAGAAGTTATATTGTTTTTGTTTTTATTTTAGTGGACTGTATTGAATGAAATTCAATAAAAAGTATTTAAGCGACCTTTAGTCCAATGCGTTTCGGTCCTGATAACAATTACAGTGGACCTCATCAGTTAGAGCTGTAATTGTTACCTTTCTAAGACGCAACATTTTAGTCGATGGCTACCGACGTTTATAAAATTTACAGCATAAACACACTGCAAATTATATTTTTCTAGGGGAACATGGTTACATTCAGACACCTAGATATAGATATAGATATTATGCCCGTGGTCTGGCAAAGGTAATAAAGAAAGAAAAAACCTAAACAATAGAAGTTATATTGTTTTTGTTTTTATTTTAGTGGACTGTATTGAATGAAATTCAATAAAAAGTATTTAAGCGACATTTAGTCCAATGCGTTTCGGTCCTGATAACAATTACAGTGGACCTCATCAGTTAGAGCTGTAATTGTTACCTTTCTAAGACGCAACATTTTAGTCGATGGCTACCGACGTTTATAAAATTTACAGCATAAACACACTGCAAATTATATTTTTCTAGGGGAACATGGTTACATTCAGACACCTAGATATAGATATAGATATTATGCCCGTGGTCTGGCAAAGGTAATAAAGAAAGAAAAAACCTAAACAATAGAAGTTATATTGTTTTTGTTTTTATTTTAGTGGACTGTATTGAATGAAATTCAATAAAAAGTATTTAAGCGACCTTTAGTCCAATGCGTTTCGGTCCTGATAACAATTACAGTGGACCTCATCAGTTAGAGCTGTAATTGTTACCTTTCTAAGACGCAACATTTTAGTCGATGGCTACCGACGTTTATAAAATTTACAGCATAAACACACTGCAAATTATATTTTTCTAGGGGAACATGGTTACATTCAGACACCTAGATATAGATATAGATATTATGCCCGTGGTCTGGCAAAGGTAATAAAGAAAGAAAAAACCTAAACAATAGAAGTTATATTGTTTTTGTTTTTATTTTAGTGGACTGTATTGAATGAAATTCAATAAAAAGTATTTAAGCGACCTTTAGTCCAATGCGTTTCGGTCCTGATAACAATTACAGTGGACCTCATCAGTTAGAGCTGTAATTGTTACCTTTCTAAGACGCAACATTTTAGTCGATGGCTACCGACGTTTATAAAATTTACAGCATAAACACACTGCAAATTATATTTTTCTAGGGGAACATGGTTACATTCAGACACCTAGATATAGATATAGATATTATGCCCGTGGTCTGGCAAAGGTAATAAAGAAAGAAAAAACCTAAACAATAAAAGTTATATTGTTTTTGTTTTTATTTTAGTGGACTGTATTGAATGAAATTCAATAAAAAGTATTTAAGCGACCTTTAGTCCAATGCGTTTCGGTCCTGATAACAATTACAGTGGACCTCATCAGTTAGAGCTGTAATTGTTACCTTTCTAAGACGCAACATTTTAGTCGATGGCTACCGACGTTTATAAAATTTACAGCATAAACACACTGCAAATTATATTTTTCTAGGGGAACATGGTTACATTCAGACACCTAGATATAGATATAGATATTATGCCCGTGGTCTGGCAAAGGTAATAAAGAAAGAAAAAACCTAAACAATAGAAGTTATATTGTTTTTGTTTTTATTTTAGTGGACTGTATTGAATGAAATTCAATAAAAAGTATTTAAGCGACCTTTAGTCCAATGCGTTTCGGTCCTGATAACAATTACAGTGGACCTCATCAGTTAGAGCTGTTATTGTTACCTTTCTAAGACGCAACATTTTAGTCGATGGCTACCGACGTTTATAAAATTTACAGCATAAACACACTGCAAATTATATTTTTCTAGGGGAACATGGTTACATTCAGACACCTAGATATAGATATAGATATTATGCCCGTGGTCTGGCAAAGGTAATAAAGAAAGAAAAAACCTAAACAATAGAAGTTATATTGTTTTTGTTTTTATTTTAGTGGACTGTATTGAATGAAATTCAATAAAAAGTATTTAAGCGACCTTTAGTCCAATGCGTTTCGGTCCTGATAACAATTACAGTGGACCTCATCAGTTAGAGCTGTAATTGTTACCTTTCTAAGACGCAACATTTTAGTCGATGGCTACCGACGTTTATAAAATTTACAGCATAAACACACTGCAAATTATATTTTTCTAGGGGAACATGGTTACAAACAAAAACAATATAACTTCTATTGTTTAGGTTTTTTCTTTCTTTATTACCTTTGCCAGACCACGGGCATAATATCTATATCTATATCTAGGTGTCTGAATGTAACCATGTTCCCCTAGAAAAATATAATTTGCAGTGTGTTTATGCTGTAAATTTTATAAACGTCGGTAGCCATCGACTAAAATGTTGCGTCTTAGAAAGGTAACAATTACAGCTCTAACTGATGAGGTCCACTGTAATTGTTATCAGGACCGAAACGCATTGGACTAAAGGTCGCTTAAATACTTTTTATTGAATTTCATTCAATACAGTCCACTAAAATAAAAACAAAAACAATATAACTTCTATTGTTTAGGTTTTTTCTTTCTTTATTACCTTTGCCAGACCACGGGCATAATATCTATATCTATATCTAGGTGTCTGAATGTAACCATGTTCCCCTAGAAAAATATAATTTGCAGTGTGTTTATGCTGTAAATTTTATAAACGTCGGTAGCCATCGACTAAAATGTTGCGTCTTAGAAAGGTAACAATTACAGCTCTAACTGATGAGGTCCACTGTAATTGTTATCAGGACCGAAACGCATTGGACTAAAGGTCGCTTAAATACTTTTTATTGAATTTCATTCAATACAGTCCACTAAAATAAAAACAAAAACAATATAACTTCTATTGTTTAGGTTTTTTCTTTCTTTATTACCTTTGCCAGACCACGGGCATAATATCTATATCTATATCTAGGTGTCTGAATGTAACCATGTTCCCCTAGAAAAATATAATTTGCAGTGTGTTTATGCTGTAAATTTTATAAACGTCGGTAGCCATCGACTAAAATGTTGCGTCTTAGAAAGGTAACAATTACAGCTCTAACTGATGAGGTCCACTGTAATTGTTATCAGGACCGAAACGCATTGGACTAAAGGTCGCTTAAATACTTTTTATTGAATTTCATTCAATACAGTCCTTTAAAATAAAAACAAAAACAATATAACTTCTATTGTTTAGGTTTTTTCTTTCTTTATTACCTTTGCCAGACCACGGGCATAATATCTATATCTATATCTAGGTGTCTGAATGTAACCATGTTCCCCTAGAAAAATATAATTTGCAGTGTGTTTATGCTGTAAATTTTATAAACGTGGGTAGCCATCGACTAAAATGTTGCGTCTTAGAAAGGTAACAATTACAGCTCTAACTGATGAGGTCCACTGTAATTGTTATCAGGACCGAAACGCATTGGACTAAAGGTCGCTTAAATACTTTTAATTATTTAGTTTTGCAATAGGAAAACGCGTTTCGTCTTCATGAGGACATCATCGGGGCACTCGTGATGATGATGTCCTTATGAAGACGGAACGCGTTGGACTATCGCAAAACTAAATAAATAAAATTAAATTTGTGGAAAAAAACAAGAGTGTTTTCTTTTAATATAAGTTTTATTAATTTAAATTAGACAATAATGATGACTAAATAAATTTCCACCAAGTATATTATATCCTTAATACAAATTTCCAATAAATCACTTTATGTATACATTGAGTTAATTTTGGTTCATTGATTGCCGCCGAATTATTTGTACAGCTTTCAACTCTCCCAGATCCTAGTCATACTTAAAATATGTTATTTGTATCAGTTTTTCTATGCTGCTGCCAAGATATTTTTAGCCAATTAACATTATTCCCTTCCTTACCTTACGATTTTTAATCAAAGATTTTTAAGAAAGTGGAAAAGGACGACCATTTTCTTATTAAGTTGATAAAGCAAAGAACCATAATTTTGAGAATATCGAAATAATTCTGACAATTGCCAATTTACAATAATTGCACACCTAATAAAGCAAATTAAAATTGATTACAAGTCCCATATTTTCCCGTTAAGGAACATTTACTATCACAATACGGGGACTGTATAGTCCTTTTTGAATCGAAAAAAATGCTCCCAAAATTGTTTGCTTTGTATTGCAAAAACATGGTATGAATCAAAAGAATCTGATCCGAAGTAAAAAAGATTAAAAGTCTTACGCGAGGCTGCTGATATTATTGTGAAAGACGTTCGGGCAGAAAAGTACGAGACCTATACTTTACGGTGGTGTGGAAATGTGTTGAGTCGTTTCCGCCATGTCTTTGTGTTGAGCAAGTTCCTGGCCGTGATCTATTCGTCGTACGTACAAAAGTTGTAGGAAATTTAGTCCTCTACAACTTTGCCATTTAAACGTGTAACTTATTTAAAAAAAAAATGGTCAAACAGTTCAAAAAAACACAGGGGAAATCTCCTAACGTGTATCACTTTTTGCTTATTATTAGCAATAAATAATTATTTTACAGAAAAATTAAAAAAAAAAAAATAAAAAATTAATTATCTATAAATTTGGTTATAACCAAAAATGCGAGAAATGCAAAATACGCCTTCAAATCTATATATGAATATATATTGAAATTTTGTGTAAAATGATCGGGATATGACATGAAAATTAGTTGTTGACAAAAAAACATAATTGAATTTCATATGCTGGTCAAACGGTAAAAGCTTATTTCTTATTTCCATAGGAAACGTATCTTGATTCAAATCTCTAGTGTTTGCGTCATAGAAACGTAACGCCGCATACGTTTGCTTGCTTCGATGTATTTTGAAAAAAAATTTTGATACAGCAAGTGCTAACTTCTAAGCTACTTCACTTAGAGCCACAATTTTTTGCCACAACATAGAATGCTTTATTTTAAGAAAGGTGGCATACCCAGTCCAAAATCGTAAAAAAATGTAGTTACGTTCTTGTGTCACTAGGGCGACGTAACGATACCTGTCATAGAACTGATTTTTTAGTTTTCAAATTTCTCGTTAACGGCTAGACCGATTTCAACCCAATTTTTGTATGTAAGAGGTCCTTTACAATTTTAACAATTTTGCATATAAAATTTTTAAAAAAATTGGATTTTTAAAAAAAAATATTGAATTTTTTTTTTTTGTTGAAAATTCAATATCTTGAATACGGCTTGATGATGATTTTTTTAATTTTGTGGAAAATTGTATTTTATTAAATACTAAAAGTTGGCATAACAAATTTAATTTATTGAAATTTTCAAGAATTTTTATATATAAAAAATTATTTTAAAAAAACCGCTTTAACGATTTTTGAAATTTTTTTTCATAAATTCATATTTATCAAACAAATCAGAAAGCATACTTTTTTTTGAGCTCTATTTGTTTTAGCTATTAAAAAAAAATATATTAATTTCTAATAATAATTTATATTTTAAATTGTTTTTAAAACTTTTTTTTAATGATATCATAAAGTTATAGAACCACTGTCCACATTATCAATTTTAAGTTACGTTCAAGTTGTTAACTACAAGACCAAATTTGTGCGACCCAGTCGTGCCATTTTTATTTATCTTTTGTCTTCCTTCCTTACACTTTTGTTTATGAGCAAGCCTCCCGCCAGACTAAGCAGATGGATATCGTGTTGTTGTAATGTATCTTTTTGATTATAGAAAATATGGAGCATTTCTGAAAATAAAATACAGCTGCCAAAATAAAAAAGCTGACAATTACAACACACATACATAAATCCACTCAAAAAAGCACAAAAAACATTTTAATTTCTTTCCAACACTACAAATGGTTATGTAATAAAAACACTAAACAACAAAACAACCTAATATGAAATATATCAGTACATTTAATACTTATTTGCGTACCATAAAATAGCACCACAGGAACACTTGCATTGAAATATAATTTAGTGCACAGCTTAGCTTTAGACATGGATTTCCGTGTATTAAATTTTGACGTTTTACTAAACTGGAGACTAAATTCGTTACTGTAATTAGGGCTGGCCACGAGACGAGAAAATTCTCGGTCTCGATCTCGGTATCTTATGACGAGACCGAGACGCGAGGAGACTGGCTTTTAAGCAACCGAGACGAGGCCGAGACGAGACTGTATATTTGGACTCAAATTTATAGAGAGTCTAATAAATTAAGAAACCCAATTTCAGTTAAATATTTATTATCTTCTGCACGTATTCAATCTATAATCGAAAATATTTCGTTCCAATAATCAACAAGTTGGCTGGAAATCGTATTTTTCGGAGACGAGACCGAGACGAGACTTAATTATACGAGACCGACTCGAGACCGAGACGAGACTGAAAATTTTCGATTTTAACGAGACTGAGACGAGACTTACAAAAAACTGGCAGAGTCTCGTCTCGTGGCTAGCCCTATATGTGATTTTTCTGAAATCTGGAGATTTTCATTTAACTATTTACTAAATTTGATTATTAGTAAGGCCCATTATATAATCAAATTATTTGTGTAAGTTGTATCTCTTAACATCGGCAATCGCAAGCGCGGCAGCGCCATCGCAGCCCCAGCTGTCGTCGACGTCGTCCCCATCACTCATCCACATTTTTTTTTTTCAAACGACATGAATTTCCGTCTTAGGCTACGTCCTAATTGGGCAGTCGTCGCGCAACCCAGCGATGAGCTTTGGTCGGTCACATCGCTTGTTGGTAGCGCTACCAAAATATGTGTCCTAATAGCGGTCGCTACCATGCGTCAAAAGTAGTCGAAAAACACACCATCGCATGACCATTCTTTTGGGATTTTGCACCAAGCGCCAAGAAAAAAGGCGAGCAAGTGAAATTTTAAGCGATAATTTAGCGAAATAAAGGGATTGTGCTGTGAAATTCATATTTTCCTACTTTCTTTATAAAAATAGCTACTTAAAACTTTATCAGATCCAATCCGGATTTATTTGGTCAATTTAAGTGCATTGCACTCATAAATAGTGTACCCATTCATCGGTCAAAAATTGAGCGAACGTGCCCAAAAATTTTTTTCCCTCAGTATTTTTTAACAGAAAACATTAATACAGTATTTAACGGATATAAGAAACACTCATATAAGAAAAACTCGCTTTTAAGAAATACAGTCTGTAATGTACCATTCTTTTCAAGGTATTTTTTTAATAGTTTACCAGTTTTACTGAAAAACAGTCATCTCTGGATAAAATGGACAATAACTTTTTTAGGATTATTGTATCGCCTTAATTTTGATGTCATTAGATTCAGAATAAAAAAATACCCTAAAATCATGTATCATATGTCCAAATTGTATCAATATAATTTTTTAATTTCGATAAGTCATTCCTACACTTTTCCCCCTCCAAAAAAATACGCGTGGGATACAGATATTTTATGGACACTTTTTTATTCTTTTTTCTTATGGTTAATCCGACATTCCCACCAAGTTTAAAAAATTTAAGAATTTTTTCCCGTATGTTTGTCCTATTTTAACTGGTTGGTGAAATGATAATTTAGCCGGATTTGTCTTATTTTTATGAGAAAGCTGGTTCATTTACTTTTTAATATCTTAAAAACTGAAAGTCCTAGAACCATCCGCTTTTCAGTTTTTGACTACAAATTGACAAGGGCATTGAATTTTGGAAACAAAAATAGTACTTAATTACGTGAAATTTTGCGAACAAATATTTTTTACCAATTTTTTAATTTTTTTTTTTTCAAAATTTTGAGTTCAAAAAATAATATTTCAAAAATTATTCATTGAAATAACTTTATTTAAAAAGGAAATGAAAGAAGGGCTTCTCATAAAAATATAACAGGGCATTGTACATGTTACCGTTGTTTTTTAATAATTTGTTTTAATCCATTTTTTTAGAAAATTGCCCCTCCCACCTTACAGCCGCCACCAGGGACTGCAAGACTTGCATTTCTTTTAATATCCTTCACACACCTTTCGACGCGTATAATTTTTTTTTGGTTCATTTTCGCACCCCAAAATTTTCTGTGGGCTCTTAGACTATAAGGATACATTATTGATTTGTTAACGTTTGATATTTTGATCGTCCGATGCAGCGATCGTCGCACGTTGCTCGATCGCGCGATGAGTGGTAATTAGGACGTAACGTAGCCTTGTACTGGGATAAACTAAATTGTTTTGTATCGCTTTTAAAAAAAAGACGGTGTTTCCCGGATGAAAAAAAAAAATTGGGCACGACTGGACCGCAAAAACTTGCTCTCGTAGCTAACAACAAATGAATGTAGCTTAAAATTGACAATGTGCATAGTGGTTCTATAACTTTATAATATCATTAAACAAATTTTAAAAACAATTTAAAATATAAATAAATATATATATATATAATAGTAAACAGATTGAGCTCAAAAAAAGGTATGCTATCTGATTTGTTTGATAAATATGAATTTATGAACAAATTTCAAAAATCGTTAGAGCGTTTGTTTTTTTTTTAAATAATTTTTTATATACAGGGTGTCCCGTAAAGGATGGCCCAAACTGAATATGGTAATAGTCCAGGTCATGGCCTTTCAGAATTTGTAACTTGTTTATCCCGAAACATAACGGTTTTTCAGTAACGGCTGTCTTTTTGATGATTTCTTTATTTTATGATTTTTCTTGTATATTTTTTATTTTTGGTTTTTCTATGTATTTCTTTTTTGTTTTTGTTTGCTTTTTTTAATTTCTTTAACTCAGTTCATTTATAAAAAAATTTCAAAATGTGCCCCTCCTGCACGTTTGCAACTCGACAGCGTTTAAAAAAATGTGCGAGTACCGGGACTCAAGGGGATGATGTGTAAACATCAGTGTAGTACATAGTATATATTAAATTAATTTTTCAAACAAATGTTTTTAATAAAAAAATATATTTTATTTAAAAAGCAAATTATTACTAGTTTTACAAGTATTGATGTTTATGGTTGCGGGGTTGGAATCGGACTGCTCGTTGTGATCGTCGTACTCTCTTCGAAGGTTCGGATAGCGGTAGCTATCAGCGGCGTCGTCGGTCATAAACCATTTCATTATCTGTTGCAGATGATGTTGGCAGTTTATGATGTTATGCAGATTACGATGATCCCGATCTTATTTCGGGGTTGGTGTCATGTTTCATCCTGCACTTGTTGACCCGCGTGGTCACCATGTGTTAACTCTCCCCTTGGTCGGAAGAAGATTGTCCCAATCTTTCGCTTAAAATCTCCTGTACTCTTGAACTTGAATTGTCTATGAAATTTTCCATTTCTATTGCGACTTGTTGATCATGATCAGGTATGTTCGCTTTGTTCGCTTGATACACTCGCAGTACCTGGTAAATCTTGTAGGCAGAGTAGATTAATATGCAAATAGATATTTCATACGTATTCCCGACAATACGGGATGTTCTTTTACATCGGACAAAAATGGTTCTATGTTATCTAAGGTTGTGTACATAAGATTCTTGTCTTGTGAAGCAATGTACTCGAGAATTTGGATTTGGGATGGTTTATTTAACTTAATATGTTCTAATATTTGGTTTTTTGAGTTAAAATACAATTTTCCATCAATTGATACATTATTTTCAAATTGAACCAGGTTGATTCCTGCTAGTTTTATTTCATTGACAATATGATTTCCTGTTAATTCAATATTTCCTTCGTTAATAATTTCTATAGGTTCGTTTATTTCTTTGATTTTTGTACAGTTAACTTTATATTTATTTAAAAGGTTCGTTAAACAGCTTGTTTTTTTAATAATTTAACAGTAATCTTGATTAGGTTCCTTTTTACATGCGGATTTATAAAATTTTGTCTTATATTTAACAATTTCACTTAATATAATCATTTTTCCACCATTTACATCATTACTTCTATTTATATAATGATAACCTAACCCTTTTACTTTGGGGTATTTGACAAATAGCACAATTATATTATTATTATATATATATAGGTTATAACCACAGAATGCACCAAAAGCATTTTTTAGCATTTTGTAATCTCTTCATTTTATTCTAAACAAAGGAAATGAAATCATATTCATATTCCTTTATCGAATATGCATATGATACCATTTCCTGTTATTGTAATCAAATCAATATTCATACATAAAGACTTAATTAATATTCTGAGAAACAAAGCGCTGATAAAGCGATTCATATACACAAAAGATAAATTATGAAAAAGACTAGCTATCTGCGATAGCTTTGCATAAGTTCAGTTCTAAAATTATACTCAAACAATAAAGTCATAGGAATTAAGAGCTCCGCTCTTTAATTCCATTTTTTTAAAAAGTCTTTTATTTAAATTACTTATATTATTGGCGCAGTCGGTAGGATGCTTCACATATAAAAGAAGTATCCGTAAATAAAAACCAACAACAAATATTTTAAATTTCGGTCAACCTATGAAAAAGGAAAAGTTAGTATTGAAATTAAAATCATTTTTTATCGCTCGTTTCTCCGTTTAAATAGTGAAATATACTCGCTTTGAAAACTCTACGCAGAAGAGCATCGCGAAATAACAACTAATAATAAACGGTATACTTTTTAGAAAGTGAACGACACAATTACAATTCAGTGACTGTCAAAACAAGATTCAGTGAATTTACAAGTTATTAGAACACTTTATAAATCTAAACCAAATAAATAAGTTAAGTGACTCAAACCAACGTATATGGTAATGCCACGAAATCCATAAAGGAGACTAATTGTCCAACAACAACAAATGAGTTTTATTAGCAGAAGATTTTCGAAGAAGAAGCCAAATCCATATCCAAAGTACACAGACGAATCCTCAGAAGAAGAAACACAGGATCCAAAAAGCAACAAAAATAATAACGATTGTAAGAATAATTTTAAGCTTAAATTAAGTGAATCTAGTGATACTTTAGGAACAGAATTTTCATATATTAAATTAGATACAGAGCCTACTATATTTGAAGAAATAAATAAAAATAATACCAAAATGTCTCTCACACTAACACTCGACCCTCTAAAATACATAGAAAAATTAAATACATTCGACGGACGACGCACGTGAGGATCTATACACATTTATAACGAATGTGGATGGAATCACTCCAACACTAAACAAGTACGACAACCAAAGTCAGACAATGTGTATAAACATATTAAAAAGTAAATTAATAGGAAAAGCAAAAAGATGCATGGAAATACATGCACACTTAAATACTTGGATAGAAATAAAAGAATTGTTAATTACAAATTTTGGAGGATTCAAATCCTCTTTCCAATTATACGATGAATTAAGGCAACTAGTGTACAAGGGAAATGTTATAACATTTTATAACGATATCCAAAAAAGCCTCTGTGAACTAAATCAGAAAACTGTTCAAGAAGGTAAAAGTTCTGAAATAGAACATAATAATAAAACAGCTCTCTATATATTTAAAGAAAAGTTACCAGTACACATGCGAACAGTACTCTTCGCACTCAAACCTCTTAATCTTCAAGCAGCTTTACACGAGCTAACCCAAGCAGGTTTTATAGATAAAAAAAAATGAAGTAACACCTAGAAAATTGGTCGAAACACCAAAAAATAATAATCAAAATTTCATTCTCAATCAAAAATATTATCCCAACCAAAACAACTTTGTACCTAAAAATCCTGTACATATTAAACCCCCTTTTAATCATAATAACCCAAATCCAAACTACAACGGTATTAACTATAATCCAAATTATAAACCCCCATCCAAACAAATCAAATATATGGAGGTAGATCCTACTTCAAGCCAACTAAAGAAAGTTCAGGTAAATCATAATAACAATAAAGAAGAACAGGGTTTTCGGGAAGTAGCCTATATCCAAACAATACCGAAATTAATTTCAAAAACAAAACATTGAAATCCAACAATGAAATAATTCCTCTGTTCTTTTCCGAGGAAGATGAACAAGAATACAACAAAGAAATAAATCACTTGGAAAATATGATACCAGATTACACACTGTTCGAAAATTTGGAACAGCAAAGAATCGACCATCTAAATTCCGAGGAACATACAAAATTAATGAAACTCTTAAGTAAACACAAAAGAGTCTTCTATCACAAAGGTGATGATCTAACTTTCACAAGCCACGTGAAACATAGAATCCCCACCACTAATGAAGAGCCCATCTTCACTAGAATCGATCGCTACCCTGAAATGCATAAACAGGAAGTAGATAGACAAATAAAAGACTTACTAGACCAAAAAATCATAAGGACTAGTGTCTCCCCGTACAACGCCCCAATATGGGCTGTACCTAAAAAAGCCGACAAAACAGGCGAAAAAGACTGGAGAATAGTTATCGATTACCGTAAACTAAACAATGTTACAAAGGAGGATAAATTCCCTATCCCTTTAATCGATGACATTCTAGATAAACTAGGTAAAGCAAACTATTTTACCACTTTGGACCTTACGAAAGGTTTTCACCAAACAGAAGTCGATCCCGTAGATCGAGAAAAAACAGCGTTCAGTACGTTGTCTGGCCACTACGAATGGTTGAGAATGCCATTTGGGTTGAAAAACGCGCCAGTGACCTTTCAAAGGATGATGAACGAAGTGTTAAAAAACTTCGTTGGAAAAAAATTGTCATGTCTACCTTGACGACATAATTGTCTTTTACACATCCCTAGAAGAGCATTTAGATTCCTTGGATAAAATATTTAGAACACTCCAAGAAGCAAACCTCAAGGTTTCCCTAAATAAATGTGACTTCTTAAAAAAAGAATCCGAATTCTTGGGACACATAGTCACCCAGAATGGAATCAAACCAAATCCACATAAAATAGTAGCTATCAAGAATTTTCCAATACCAAAAACGTTAAAAGAAATTCAGTCATTCTAAGGCTTAACTGGATATTACCGCAAGTTTATCCAGGACTATGCAAAAATTATAAAACCAATGACAATCTGTCTCAAAAAGAATGAAAAAATAGATATAAATGACCCTGACTACAAAGAATCAGTTGAAAAACTAAAATTAGAAATGTCTGATGACCTCCTAAACAGACATCCAGTCTTCACCAAAGAATTTACCTTCACAACTGACGCATCCAATAACGCAATTGGCGCAGTATTGAGCCAATCTCATGGTCCACTCTGTTTTGCTTCTAGAACCCTAAATAAACATGAGTGTAGCTATTCAACCATTGAGAAAGAGCTATTGGCTATCGTTTGGGCAACTAAACAATTTCGTCATTATTTATATGGTAGAAGGTTTAAAATACTTACAGACCACCGACCCTTAGCATGGTTACAAAATTTACGAGAACCAAACTCAAAATTACAGAGGTGGAAAATCAAGTTAGAAGAATACGACTTCAACATTGAGTACATCCCAGGTAAAGAGAATAAAGTAGCAGATGCTTTATCTCGTATAAAATTGAATGAAATAAATGCCATAGAATTAGTCTCTACTCAACATTCAAACGAGTCAGACAGTTCTAACCTAATCTCTATTACAGAAAAACCTTTGAATTCATTTATTAGATAAATCATCGTAAAAATCGGAGGAGAAAACAACGAGAATATCACCTTTCCGTTCAATAAACGCCGAATAGAAATTATCCGAAAAACCTTTAGAAACATAGATTTCGAAAAAATTATATCTGAAATCGATGTAGACCACCAAAACGCAATCTACATAGAAGACGATGAATTATTTCTGAAATTCCAAAACCATTGGAAAAACAATCACAATAACCAAAGATTGTTAAGGACAAAAATCTTCTTAATAGACATTTTTGGCCTACCAGAAATAGAAGACATTATTCACAAAACGCACTTAGAATTCAACCACATACGCATAGAGAAACTTTATTTAGAACTTAAAAGGAAATATTATTTCCCGAACCTAAAGAATCAAATCACTAAGATAACAAATAATTGTGAAACCTGTAACTTAAAGATAGAGCGAAATCCTATCAAACTCCCTTTTGAAAAAACTGAAACCCCTTCAGGACCACATATCCATTATCACTTTGATATATGGATCTTGCCTAACAACAACAAGTATCTCACTTGCATTGATAAATTCTCAAAGTTTGCAGCAGCAGAAAGATTAAAGTCAAAAAATCAAAAAGATATATTGAATGCATTAGAAAAACTATTCAGCTATATGATTCAACCGGAAAAAATAACAATAAATGACGACCCCACGTTTAAAACCTATTCTATAGATAATTATTTCAAAGAAAAACAGATTTTAATTCACTTTTCCACTCCCTATAGGCATACTGGAAATTCTGACATAGAACGTCTTCACAGTAACTTAAACGAGCACATCAGGTTGCTGGAAAGATCAGAGAATATCTTCGACCTAGTAATCAAATCTTTAAATATCTATAACAAAACAATACATCTGACAACCATAGAAAAACCAATAGATATACATTTAGGAAAAATAAATAACAAAACAATATTCGAAAGAATAGAAAAAACAAAATTTTAGAGAAAATTAATAAAAATAGAATAGATATAGATATAAACCCAAATTTCACGAAGGTTAACAACCCCGAAAACTTTAGTGAGTTAAAGACAAAACACAAAAAAGTAAAATTAATTAGAATTAACAATAAAAAGATATTAGTTAAACCTCACCTTAGAAAACAGTTACTTCATAAAGATCAGTTTCGAAAGAAAAAGAAATTCACCAAACCCCATAATGAAGACAATAACAGTAATAACTCTCTTTTCAATAACTATCCTAGTGAGATCTAATCTCGAAATAACCAAAATAGACAGAGAATTCTTTCTATTACAAGAAGGTCAAGTGAAACTGATTACCGACTATGATATAATTCTACACTTAATTAACCTAACAGAGTGCCAAATACTAATTAATCAATTAAAAGATCAATACCAGATCTTACCTGATAAAGATGATCAGCAAAAACAGAAATTAGACACTCTAGAAATAAAACTTCAAACTATAATCCTCCACCATATAATACACAAAAGAGGATTAATCAATATTATAGGAAAAGGTATGAGACTCGTATATGGAACTATGGACGATGACGATAGAGAAGGTTTAGAACAAAGCTTAAAAGCTCTAGAAGAAAATAACGAGGAATTATTGAAAAATAATAATAAACAGGTAAAAATTAACCAACAGTTCAATGAACAATTTCTACAATTAAAAGACATTTTTAAACAAAGTTCAAAAACATTAAACAAATATAAAGAAATCAAAAACGAAATCAATTCCCCACGTATGGAAATTGAATTTAATAAAAACCTATTAGAAGTACAAGAAATTATAGGGAAGATATCACGTATGTCAAGTTAGCACTACATTTGTGGAAATTCAAAAAAGTAAATATGCAGTTAATTGTAGCCTTTTAGTAGTAAATTAGTTGTGGAAAAAAAAAATTTGTAGCTCTACTATTTTTTAAAAAAATGGTAAGTAGTGCTAACTTGATATCAACTTGGCACTACACTTTCTGAAATTCTAAAAACTAAGTACGCAATTAATTCAAGCTATTTAGTAGTAAATTAGTAGTGGAGAGAAAAAAATTCCAAAAAATTTGTTGCCGTACTTTTTTAAAAAAATAAGAGTAGGTAGTGCTAACTTGACACTGGTGAACTCAGCCATTAAAAAGGGAAATTCGAAAATCAAACATGCCATTATTTAAAGCTTTTTAATAGTAAATTAGTTGTGGAGAGAAAAAAATTCCAAAAATTTGTTGCCGTACTTTTAAAAAAAAAATAAGAGTAGGTAGTGCTAACTTGACACTGGTGAACTCAGCCATTAAAAAGGGAAATTCGAAAATAAAACATGCCATTATTTAAAGCTTTTTAGTAGTAAATTAGTTGTGGAGTGAAAAAAATTCCAAAAAATTTTTTGCCGTACTTTTAAAAAAAAAATAAGAGTATGTAGTGCTAACTTGACACTGGTGAACTCAGCCATTAAAAAGGGAAATTCGAAAATAAAACATGCCATTATTTAAAGCTTTTTAGTAGTAAATTAGTTGTGGAGAGAAAAAAATTTTTTGCCGTACTTTTTTAAAAAAATAAGAGTAGGTATTGCTAACTTGACACTGGTGAACTCAGCCATTAAAAAGGGAAATTCGAAAATAAAACATGCCATTATTTAAAGCTTTTTAATAGTAAATTAGTTGTGGAGAGAAAAAAATTCCAAAAAATTTTTTTGCCGTACTTTTTAAAAAAAATAAGAGTAGGTAGTGCTAACTTGACACTGGTGAACTCAGCCATTAAAAAGGGAAATTCGAAAATAAAACATGCCATTATTTAAAGCTTTTTAGTAGTAAATTAGTTGTGGAGAGAAAAAAATTCCAAAAAAATTTTTGCCGTACTTTAAAAAAAAAAATAAGAGTAGGTAGTGCTAAATTGACACTGGTGAACTCAGCCATTAAAAAGGGAAATTCAAAAATAAAACATGCCATTATTTACAGCTTTTTAAAAGTAAATTAGTTGTGGAGAGAAAAAAAATCCAAAAAATTTGTTGCCGTACTTTTAAAAAAAAATAAGAGTAGGTAGTGCTAACTTGACACTGGTGAACTCAGCCATTAAAAAGGGAAATTCAAAAATAAAACATGCCATTATTTACAGCTTCTTAGAAGTTAATTAGTTGTGGAGAGAAAAAAATTCCAAAAAATTTGTTGCCGTACTTTTTTAAAAAAATAAGAGTAGGTAGTGCTAACTTGACACTGGTGAACTCAGCCATTAAAAAGGGAATTCGAAAATAAAACATGCCAATATTTAAAGCTTTTTAGTAGTAAATTAGTTGTGGAGAGAAAAAAATTCCAAAAAATTTGTTGCCGTACTTTTTAAAAAAAATAAGAGTAGGTAGTGCTAACTTGACACTGGTGAACTCAGCCATTAAAAAGGGAAATTCGAAAATAAAACATGCCATTATTTAAAGCTTTTTACTAGTAAATTAGTTGTGGAGAGAAAAAAATTCCAAAAAATTTTTTGCCGTACTTTTTAAAAAAACATAAGAGTTTGTAGTGCTAACTTGACACTGGTGAACTCAGCCATTAAAAAGGGAAATTCGAAAATAAAACATGCCATTATTTAAAGCGTTTTAGTAGTAAATTAGGTGTGGAGAGAAAAAAATTCCAAAAAATTTTTTGCCGTACTTTTTTAAAAAAATAAGAGTAGGTAGTGCTAACTTGACACTGGTGAACTCAGCCATTAAAAAGGGAAATTCAAAAATAAAACATGCCATTATTTACAGCTTTTTAGAAGTAAATTAGTTGTGGGGAGAAAAAAATTCCAAAAAATTTGTTGCCGTACTTTTTTAATTTAAAAAAATAAGAGTAGGTAGTGCTAACTTGACACTGGTGAACTCAGCCATTAAAAAGGGAAATTCGAAAATAAAACATGCCAATATTTAAAGCTTTTTAGTAGTAAATTAGTTGTGGAGATTAAAAAATTCCAAAAAATTTGTTGCCGTACTTTTAAAAAAAAATAAGAGTAGGTAGTGCTAACTTGACACTGGTGAACTCAGCCATTAAAAAGGGAAATTCGAAAATAAAACATGCCATTATTTAAAGCTTTTTAGTTGTAAATTAGTTGTGGAGAGAAAAAAATTCCAAAAAATTTTTTGCCGTACTTTTTTAAAAAAATAAGAGTAGGTAGTGCTAACTTGACACTGGTGAACTCAGCCATTAAAAAGGGAAATTCAAAAATAAAACATGCCATTATTTAAAGCTTTTTAGTAGTAAATTAGTTGTGGAGAGAAAAAAATTCCAAAAAATTTTTTGCCGTACTTTTTTAAAAAAATAAGAGTAGGTAGTGCTAACTTGACACTGGTGAACTCAGCCATTAAAAAGGGAAATTCGAAAATAAAACATGCCATTATTTAAAGCTTTTTAGTAGTAAATTAGTTATGGAAAGAAAAAAATTCCAAAAAATTTGTTGCCGTACTTTAAAAAAAAAATAAGAGTAGGTAGTGCTAACTTGACACTGGTGAACTCAGCCATTAAAAAGAGAAATTCGAAAATAAGACATGCCATTACTTAAAGCTTTTTAGTAGTTAATTAGTTGTGGAGAGAAAAAAATTCCAAAAAAATTTTTGCCGTACTTTAAAAAAAAAATAAGAGTAGGTAGTGCTAACTTGACACTGGTGAACTCAGCCATTAAATAGCGAAATTCGAAAATAAAACATGCCATTATTTAAAGCTTTTTAGTAGTAAATTAGTTGTGGAGAGAAAAAAATTCCAAAAAAATTTTTTGCCGTACTTTTTAAAAAAAAATAAGAGTAGGTAGTGCTAACTTGACACTGGTGAACTCAGCCATTAAAAAGGGAAATTCGAAAATAAAACATGCCATTATTTAAAACTTTTTAGTAGTAAATTAGTTGTGGAGAGAAAAAAATTCCAACAAATTTTTTGCCGTACTTTTTAAAAAAAATTAAGAGAAGGTAGTGCTAACTTGACACTGGTGAACTCAGCCATTAAAAAGGGAAATTCAAAAACGAAACATGCCATTATTTAAAGCTTTTTTGTAGTAAATTAGTTGTGGAGTGAAAAAAATTCCAAAAATTTTTTTGCCGTACTTTAAAAAAAAAAATAAGAGTATGTAGTGCTAACTTGAAAGGGAAAAAGGGAAATTCAAAAATAAAACATGCCATTATGTCAAGCTTTTTAGTTATAAATTAGTTGTGGAGAGAAAAAAATTCCAAAAAATTTGTTGCCGTACTTTTAAAAAAAAATAAGAGTATGTAGTGCTAACTTGACACTGGTGAACTCAGCCATTAAAAAGGGAAATTCAAAAATAAAACATGCCATTATTTAAAGCTTTTTAGTAGTAAATTATATGTGGAGAGAAAAAAATTCTAAAAAATTGTTTGCCGTAATTTAAAAAAAAATAAGAGTATGTAGTGCTAACTTGACACTGGTGAACTCAGCCATTAAAAAGGGAAATTCAAAAACGAAACATGCCATTATTTAAAGCTTTTTAGAAGTAAATTAGTTGTGTAGAGAAAAAAATTCCAAAAAAATTGTTACCGTATTTTAAAAAAAAAAAATAAGAGTAGGTAGTGCTAACTTGACACAGGTGAACTCAGCCATTAAAAAGGGAAATTCAAAAACAAAACATGCCATTATTTAAAGCTTTTTAGTAGTAAATTAGTTGTGGAGAGAAAAAAATTCCAAAAAAATTTTTGCCGTACTTTTAAAAAAAAAAAAAAAAGTATGTAGTGCTAACTTGACACTGGTGAACTCAGCCATTAAAAAGGGAAATTCAAAAATAAAACATGCCATTATTTAAAGCTTTTTAGTTGTTAATTAGTTGTGAAGAGAAAACAATTCCAAAAAAATTTTTGCCGTACTTTTTTAAAAAAAATAAGAGTAGGTAGTGCTAACTTGACACTGTTGAACTCAGCTATTTAAAAGGGAAATTCAAAAATAAAACATGCCATTATTTAAAGCTTTTTAGTAGTAAATTAGTTGTTGAGAGAAAAGAATTCCAAAAAATTTGTTGCCGTACTTTTTTAAAAAAAATAAGACTAGGTAGTGCTAACTTGACACTGGTGAACTCAGGCATTAAAAAGGGAAATTCGAAAATAAAACATGCCATTATTTAAAGCTTTTTAGAAGTAAATTAGTTGTGGAGAGAAAAAAATTCCAAAAAATTTTTTGCCGTACTTTAAAAAAAAAATAAAAGTATGTAGTGCTAACTTGACACTGGTGAACTCAGCCATTAAAAAGGGAAATTCAAAAATAAAACATGCTTTTATTTCAAGCTTTTTAGTTGTAAATTAGTTGTGGAGAGAAAAAAATTCCAAAAAATTTTTTGCCGTACTTTTTTAAAAAAAATAAGAGTAGGTAGTGCTAACTTGACACTGGTGAACTCAACCATTTAAAAGGGAAATTCAAAAATAAAACATGCCATTATTTAAAGCTTTTTAGTAGTAAATTAGTTTTGGAGAGAAAAGAATTCCAAAAAATTTGTGCCGTACTTTTTTAAAAAAATAAGTCTAGGTAGTGCTAACTTGACACTGGTGAACTCAGCCATTAAAAAGGGAAATTCAAAAATAAAACATGCCATTATTTCAAGCTTTTTAGTTGTAAATTAGTTGTGGAGAGAAAAAAATTCCAAAAAATTTTTTGCCGTACTTTTTTAAAAAAATAAGAGTAGGTAGTGCTAACTTGACACTGGTGAACTCAGCCATTTAAAAGGGAAATTCGAAAATAAAACATGCCATTATTTAAAGCTTTTTAGTAGTAAATTAGTTGTGGAGAGAAAAGAATTCCAAAAAATTTGTTGCCGTAATTTTTTAAAAAAATAAGAGTAGGTAGTGCTAACTTGACACTGGTGAACTCAGCCATTAAAAAGGGAAATTCAAAAATAAAACATGCCATTATTTCAAGCTTTTTAGTTGTAAATAAGTTGTGGAGAGAAAAAAATTCCAAAAAATTTGTTACCGTATTTTAAAAAAAAATAAGAGTAGGTAGTGCTAACTTGACACTGGTGAACTCAGCCATTATCAGTAGTAAATTAGTTGTGGCGGAAAACACACCTGATCGTGTCCCTTCAAGCAAGCCACTCCGATTTTCATCCGAAACCACTTGATAAACGAACCCAAAACCGGATCCAAAACTATTTCAAGTCGGATAAAATTAGTATCCAAATTAGAATCACCACGGAGCCATTATGTAAGTGTGTTGCAAAGTTCCCAGATGTGCTATTTTTCGGGCCAGAATGGCTGGAAAAAAAAAACTTTGGTGGGAAAAATGGTTCAGTTTCAAAAGCTCTGAAAAACTTTTGTATGAAAATATCAATACACCTGAGCTAGACTGAACAATATAAAACAGGAAGAGAAAACAACAAAAATAAACGTTTAATACTACGTTTTCATTATAGCCGAAATGAGGTAATTTCGGATTTTGGCAAAAAAGTGTTTTCATTATCAAATTTTCTAATTTCGTTTGATATCTCATTTCATTTGGAATTTGGTATGTAAGTGCCCCTTCACACAGCCTTGTACCTTTCACACAAAGAAACAATATTGCCAGAAATGTTTTTTTTTCCATACAAAGTCTATTAGGGGGGTTTAGATGGAACAACATGTTGTACAAAATGATGTTGTATAACTTGATGAACAAAATAACTGTAAGCGCAACTTTGCGTTTACATCTAAAATGATGTTGTACATCATCACTTTGGTTGGAATGTTTGAAGTAAAACGTATACGGTGCGGAAAATGTCATAATTAATACAAGCCTTGATGATGAAAGTAATATTAAACGGTGAAGAGGAGGAAAACAAAATATCAGAGAAGAAAAAACGTATGTGGATGAAGAAAGGGGTACAAAATAGGCCAAAATATTCCCACATAAACTTGTTGCAAGAATTAAAACTAACAGCGCATCATTAGAATTATTTGAGGAAATCGTACCACAAGTTTGGGCAGTAAAATTCTTCCAATCCGAAAGATTTTTCACTTAGTATTACTGCTTCCGGTAACACGATCGTATAGCATTATTATTTTTTTTTTTTTTTTCAAACCCTCTACTATAATGTTCGGTTCAACCTCTTTATGTTTATCCAATAACACTTCGTATGCTTAACCTTTTATAAAACTTTTTTTTATAAATCTCCCTCCAGAACAGGCTGACTCCACAGGCCATAGAGATGTCCAACATCACAATCACAATCCAATCAACAAACAGTGCACTTTTACTAACTGGGCAAATCATGTCATGTCCTTCACTAGCTTTCACAACTACTTCTAACTGTTACAACAAAATTCACTTACACATTCAAGAAAAACCAGAAAAAAACTCACACGCATATGAAACGTCATCTCATGGCCAAGCTTCGCACAGCCCTCCATGTCTTGTTCAAAACGTTATTTTTTTTTTTGACATGTTGCTGCATGGACATGGATTATTTGGACTTCATGAGATTTTTTTTAGTTATGTTCATAGTCCCGCCATCGTTCCTGGACCGTGGGGGTGGCCCGTAACGGAGTATTTGCTATGCTAGCGATTTTTTTTTGGTCTACAAACTTCGTATGTTCACCAGACGAGAATTTTCTAGAAATGAAAAAATAAAACCAAGTTGTATCAACATCTTTTTACATAGGTTGTATGGTTCGACAAGCTAGCAAGTTTTCAAAATATTTTGAAAACCGTACAACATGGTGTGTCAAGCGGTTGTTTTTGCGTTCATATTATACAACATCGATACATTTACGCGATGTTGTACAACATGTTGTACCATATAAATCCTCTATTGGCTGAACGCACATAACGGGCAGTGTAAGAAGGAATGTAAAAAAATCTCCTCAAACGTTGACCGGGGAGATTTTTTTTTCATTCCACTTACTTTTTGCCTTTCCTGCCTACAAACTACCAGTTGCCGACAACTCAGTTTCCTTGTGTGAAAGTTGACTAACCTTTCCTAAAAGCTAAAAGTTGCTAGCAACTCAGTTTCTTTGTGTAAATCCAAGAATTCAATGTACGCAGCATATTAAGGCTCTCCTAAACCAATGCGAAACATTCGCAGTTGGTGTGGGCACTCTCATTTATCATCCTGTAAATAAATTTTGAAATGCGAATGTTTCTCCGCCGCGTTGGAGTGGGCACTCTCATTTGTCACCATGTGAATTAATTTTGACTGACGAAGGTTTCTTTGCCGCACCGAATATTTCGCATTGGGTTGGGAAAGTACACTGGATAGCGAATTCATATAAGACCGCTTTCACACAAGGAAACTGAGTTGCCAGAAACTAGATGGCTTCTCGCCTACAAATTCCCAGTTGCCGGCAACTCAGTTTCCTTGTGTGAAAGCAGTCTAATAATCTTGAAGCAAAGGCCGCTTTCACACAAGGAAACTGAGTTGCCAGAAACAAGCTAGTTTGTAGGAGAGAAGGGTAAGCGGGGAGATTTTTTTTCTTCCTCTGATGTCCTTCTCGCCTTAAAACTCCCAGTTGCCAGCAACTCAGTTTCCTTGTGTGAAAGGGGTCAAATTAAAGGAAAATTATAATAGTGCAAGGATACAATAACTGCAACTTTTTGCTAACCATTGGCCTCGTCCACTAACCAACTCCTAGCAATCCGTATTGCTTTATGTTGTTGTAATCCCTTGTGAAAAAAACAGCTGATGATAAAACAGCTGTTCGCAAAAAAGAAATCTCAACCTATCCCAAAAATTCTTGTATACTCAGCTATCTGAAGAGAAATGTCAAGAACAGCAGACTTCAAATTCAAATTTTACGTTGAATTGTGTGCTTGTGTTAACATGCCGCCTGCACTGGCCATTAACAATTTCCATAATCCAATCTACAATCCAATCCACAATCTGATTTGTATGGTGTGTCACTGCTTGGACATGGATTTTTGGGACTCCATTGTTTTTTTGTTTTTAACATGTTCCATAGTCATGCCAACGTTCATGGACTGTGGAGACGGCATGTAACCTATCCGGTTCTGATCGTTCACAAACATACACGGATAGAAGGGTAAGCGGGGAGATTTTTTTTCTTCCTCTGATGTCCTTCTCGCCTTAAAACTCCCAGTTGCCAGCAACTCAGTTTCCTTGTGTGAAAGGGGTCAAATTAAAGGAAAATTATAATAGTGCAAGGATACAATAACTGCAACTTTTTGCTAACCATTGGCCTCGTCCACTAACCAACTCCTAGCAATCCGTATTGCTTTATGTTGTTGTAATCCCTTGTGAAAAAAACAGCTGATGATAAAACAGCTGTTCGCAAAAAAGAAATCTCAACCTATCCCAAAAATTCTTGTATACTCAGCTATCTGAAGAGAAATGTCAAGAACAGCAGACTTCAAATTCAAATTTTACGTTGAATTGTGTGCTTGTGTTAACATGCCGCCTGCACTGGCCATTAACAATTTCCATAATCCAATCTACAATCCAATCCACAATCTGATTTGTATGGTGTGTCACTGCTTGGACATGGATTTTTGGGACTCCATTGTTTTTTTGTTTTTAACATGTTCCATAGTCATGCCAACGTTCATGGACTGTGGAGACGGCATGTAACCTATCCGGTTCTGATCGTTCACAAACATACACGGATAGTCCCAATTTACATTGAACCAATGCCAATATTTTGTTCGTAAGTACTTGAACGATTTTGCCAGTCTGTTTATGTACTCTTTCACTTGCTTTCCAGTTTTTTGTGTGTGTTCCGTGTCAGTGTGCCGTTCGTTTGATGGTGTTATGTCAATTTCGATTCAACAAAAATAATTGGATATTTTTGATCTTTTTGACATTTCACGTTTTTCACTACAAAAAAAAAATCGAATTTTCTGGTGGTCTGATTTGATTTAGATCAATTTTGCAAATCGAGATTTCAGGCAAAGAACTACACAGATTTCCACACGCACTTGCACACACACCAAATTAAAGTGACATTTTTATACAAATCCATAGAAAATGGCACTCACACAATTGCAAGTATAGATCAAATCACGTTTTGAGTTCTTTTTACCTCGATTGATCTAAAGTTTGACCACCAAATGTAAAATTGTTGAATCGAAATCGACATTAGTGAATCTCAAAGAAAAATGAAGAGAAACAGCAGTACATTGAAAAAATCGTTCTGTGCACTTCACACGATTTCTGGAAAAATCTTCGTGGAAAAATCGGGCAGTGTAGATCGGGACATACTGGAGTATGAGATAGCATATCTCAGTGCAACTTGAACGAGCCCATTTATAACCCTTATAACAGTTTAAAATGTAATGTCCCGGTCTACATTGAACGATTTTTCCAGTGCTGATCTTTTGTTCGTAGGTGAAGGGAGTGAAAAGTGAGGGGTAGGGATCAAATCGTTTGTACCAGAAAACTCGAACGATTTTTCCAGTCTGTTTATGTTCTCTCTCTTGTCCTTTCCAGTTTTTTGAGTGTGTTCGGTGTTAGTGTGCCGTTCGTTTGATGGTGTGAGTGAATATCAATGAAAAATGAAGAGCACAGCAATAAAACAAGGAAGAAGAAAAGGAAAAAATCTTATGGAAAAAATCGTTCTGTGTGTACATTTCACACGATTTCTGGAAAAATCTTCGTGGAATAATCGGGCAATGTAGATCGGGACTTTCTTAACTTCAAAAAACTTGTCATCACTTGATGCATCAGATGATCAGAAGAGAGAAATAAGCTTCATGAATTTACCAATTCATTTTAAACTGCATCCATTTTATGATTTCCTTTATGTTTAGAACTCAATTTTCATTTCGAATGGAAATAAATTCAAAAAATTCTAATTTGCCCATTGGAATGAAAAATCTGTTGCCGGCAACTCAGTTTCCTTGTGTGAAAGTTGTCTAAGTGCCAATAAGACGTAAACTAATTAGGACACCCCTACACTTATTGGGTTTGTTTGTTGAAAGCTTGTGTGATGTAGCTTGAGCGACATGTGCAACCTAAACAAAAAAACGAAAGCACTATTGGTGCCAAGTACAAGTTGTAAGGGTGTAGGGAATGGACATTAAGGAAAACAAAATATGATCGGTCATAAACATAATGAATGGTATGCCTTATGAATAGGACATTTTAGTTTATTTGCTATAATGGATTTTTTTACAGAAACTCTCCAAATAAGTAAATTATCTTTAACATTAGCCGTGTTTTTTAAGAGTGTTTGGCAATTCAGTAATATTTTTACACAAATTTAACAAACAAAAATTATTATAAAGAATTTTGTTTTTGTTGTGCGTGAAAAAGTGTTCCAGAGTTGCTTAACCTCTCTCGAAAAAACACGGCTATTGTAAGCATTTTCGTTTCAAATTTGTTTCGTCACGTGTTTTAAATTAACAGCCATATTCACCTATGAAATTCATTGCTTCATTGGCTACTTTTTCAACTTTCAAATTGTGGATTATCTCTCCACCTTAATTAAATCATCAGATCGATCAAATGACTGTTCATCTATACACCCTCCAAATAACCTTTTTATCCAAGGAAACATAAATGCCCAGTTAATTTTAATATCCAGCTTTCCCTTAATTTTTAAATATTTATTTCAGTAAATATCGCAAATCTCATTGCAATTCAAAACAAATAATTCTTGAATTCTTTCTACAAATATAAACATAGTGTCAAAAACTTTCAATTTTGTTTATACTTGCTGCCAGGAATCAATTTTCGCAATCTCATCTTTTTAAACTATCACAGTGGGATAATCTCTCAAATGTAAAACTTGTTGTTCTTTGTTGTGCTTGTTTTATTTTGTGTAGTGGATTAGTTATGTGGAAATGTGTCAAATCATGTCGTCTCGTAGTGTTCATGTTGGGTTTTGCAATTCAAAATTTGTTCTCGTTCATGGAAGCATGATATTGTACTTCAATCGCAAACTTTTAAAGTATCCTCAAATTCATAAATGTAAAAATACTGGTATAATTTTTTGAAAATGGTAATTTTTTTCTGTATATTTTTCAAAAAATTATAAGAAAACAATCAATATAAAAAAGTAAAAAAATCTTCTAACGGACAATATTTGTCTTCATAAATGATAAGTAAGCTTTACAGTGTTACCGAACTTTTAAATTTATGAATTCGGCCTATGCTTATATGTATATAGGGTCTAACAATACAAATGATTCACACACATCATGTGTACCCTTTTTTTTGTAAACTTTTCTTGCCGGTCCCCTTGGGGCGGTAATAGCTTCGGAGTTATATAATAAACTGCATAAGTGGGTGCTAAATGATGCAGCAGTACCACCACCAAGGCCACTGTTGCTGTTGCTTGCTGGCTTTTCTGGCGATCGGTGCAGTGCCGGTGGATGATGTTACATATTCGAGAATCTGGCTGAAAAATAAAAAAAAATATACCAATGAGCTGGGGGTTATTGAGTTGGCTTATTTTGTGGTTGTGGACTCACCATTCCTTTGTGATGGCTGAGGAAAACTTGAAAAAAAAAATCAATACAAAATCTTTTTATTTTGATTAATTTCATATTTGAAATGGCGAACAAGTACCATACCACATTGTCCCGATCTACATTGCCCGATATTTCCACGAAGATTTTTCCAGAAATCGTGTGAAATGTACACACAGAACGATTTTTTCCATGAGATTTTTTCTTTGTCTTCTTCATTTTTTTATTTCTGTGCTCTTCATTTTGCATTGATATTCACTCACATCATCAACCCAATGGCACACTGACACCGAACACACACAAAAAACTGGAAAGAGGGCGAAAGAGAACATAAACAGACTGGAAAAATCGTCTGAGTTTTGTTGTACAAACGATTTGATCCCTACCCCTCACTTTTCACTCCCTTCACCTACGAACAAAACATCGGCACTTGAAAAATCATTCAATATAGACCGGGACATTACATTTCAAACTGTTATAAGTGTTATAAATGGGCTCGTTCAAGTTGCACTGAGATATGCTATCTCATACTCCAGTATGTCCCGATCTACACTGCCCGATTTTTCCAGAAATCGTGTGAAGTGCACAGAACGATTTTTTCAATGTACTGCTGTTTCTCTTCATTTTTCTTTGAGATTCACTAATGTCGATTTCGATTCAACAATTTTACATTTGGTGGTCAAACTTTAGATCAATCGAGGTAAAAAGAACTCAAAACGTGATTTGATCTATACTTGCAATTGTGTGAGTGCCATTTTCTATGGATTTGGATAAAAATGTCACTTTAATTTGGTGTGTGTGCAAGTGCGTGTGGAAATCTGTGTAGTTCTTTGCCTGAAATCTCGATTTGCAAAATTGATCTAAATCAAATCAGACCACCAGAAAATTCGATTTTTTTTTTTGTAGTGAAAAACGTGAAATGTCAAAAAGATCAAAAATATCCAATTATTTTTGTTGAATCGAAATTGACATAACACCATCAAACGAACGGCACACTGACACGGAACACACACAAAAAACTGGAAAGCAAGTGAAAGAGTACATAAACAGACTGGCAAAATCGTTCAAGTACTTACGAACAAAATATTGGCATTGGTTCAATGTAAATTGGGACTATCCGTGTATGTTTGTGAACGATCAGAACCGGATAGGTTACATGCCGTCTCCACAGTCCATGAACGTTGGCATGACTATGGAACATGTTAAAAACAAAAAAACAATGGAGTCCCAAAAATCCATGTCCAAGCAGTGACACACCATACAAATCAGATTGTGGATTGGATTGTAGATTGGATTATGGAAATTGTTAATGGCCAGTGCAGGCGGCATATTAACACAAGCACACAATTCAACGTAAAATTTGAATTTGAAGTCTGCTGTTCTTGACATTTCTCTTCAGATAGCTGAGTATACAAGAATTTTTGGGATAGGTTGAGATTTCTTTTTTGCGAACAGCTGTTTTATCATCAGCTGTTTTTTCACAAGGGATTACAACAACATAAACCAATACGGACTGCTAGGAATTGGTTAGTGGACGAGGCCAATGGTTAGCAAAAAGTTGCAGTTATTGTATCCTTGCACTATTATAATTTTCCTTTAATTTGACCCCTTTCACACAAGGAAACTGAGTTGCTGGCAACTGGGAGTTTTAAGGCGAGCAGGACATCAGAGGAAGAAAAAAAATCTCCCCGCTTACCCTTCTCTCCTACAAACTAGCTTGTTTCTGGCAACTCAGTTTCCTTGTGTGAAAGCGGCCTTTGCTTCAAGATTATTAGACTGCTTTCACACAAGGAAACTGAGTTGCCGGCAACTGGGAATTTGTAGGCGAGAAGCCATCTAGTTTCTGGCAACTCAGTTTCCTTGTGTGAAAGCGGTCTCATATGAATTCGCTATCCAGTGTATTAAGGCTATCCCAAACCAATGCGAAATATTCGGTGCGGCAAAGAAACCTTCGTCAGTCAAAATTAATTCACATGGTGATAAATTAGAGTGCCCACTCCAACGCGGCGGAGAAACATTCGCATTTCAAAATTTATTTACAGGATGATAAATGAGAGTGCCCACACCAACTGCGAATGTTTCGCATTGGTTTGGGAGAGCCTTAATATGCTGCGTACATTGAATTCTTGGATTTACTCAAAGAAACTGAGTTGCTAGCAACTTTTAGCTTTTAGGAAAGGTTAATCAACTTTCACACAAGGAAACTGAGTTGTCGGCAACTGGTAGTTTGTAGGCAGGAAGGGCAAAAAGTAAGTGGAATGAAAAAAAATCTCCCCGGTCAACGTTTGAGGAGATTTTTTTACATTCCTTCTTACACTGCCCGTTATGTGCGTTCAGCCAATAGAGGATTTATATGGTACAACATGTTGTACAACATCGCGTAAATGTATCGATGTTGTATGATATGAACGCAAAAACAACCGCTTGACACACCATGTTGTACGGTTTTCAAAATATTTTGAAAACTTGCTAGCTTGTCGAACCATACAACCTATGTAAAAAGATGTTGATACAACTTGGTTTTATTTTTCATTTCTAGAAAATTCTCGTCTGGTGAACATACGAAGGTTGTAGACCAAAAACAAATCGCTAGCATAGCAAATACTCCGTTACGGGCCACCTCCACGGTCCATGAACGATGGCCGGACTATGAACATAACTAAAAAAAATCTCATGAAGTCCAAATAATCCATGTCCATGCAGCAACATGTCAAAAAAAAAATAACGTTTTGAACAAGACATGGAGGGCTGTGCGAAGCTTGGCCATGAGATGACGTTTCATATGCGTGTGAGTTTTTTTCTGGTTTTTCTTGAATGTGTAAGTGAATTTTGTTGTAACAGTTAGAAGTAGTTGTGAAAGCTAGTGAAGGACATGACATGATTTGCCCAGTTAGTAAAAGTGCACTGTTTGTTGATTGGATTGTGATTGTGATGTTGGACATCTCTATGGCCTGTGGAGTCGGCCTGTTCTGGAGGGAGATTTATAAAAAAAAGTTTTATAAAAGGTTAAGCATACGAAGTGTTATTGGATAAACATAAAGAGGTTGAACCGAACATTAAAGTAGAGGGTTTGAAAAAAAAAACAAATAATGCTATACGATCGTGTTACCGGAAGCAGTAATACTAAGTGAAAAATCTTTCGGATTGGAAGAATTTTACTGCCCAAACTTGTGGTACGATTTCCTCAAATAATTCTAATGATGCGCTGTTAGTTTTAATTCTTGCAACAAGTTTATGTGGGAATATTTTGGCCTATTTTGTACCCATTTCTTCATCCATATACGTTTTTTCTTCTCTGATATTTTGTTTTCCTCCTCTTCACCGTTTAATATTACTTTCATCATCAAGGCTTGTATTAATTTTGACATTTTCCGCACCGTATACGTTTTACTTCAAACATTTCAACCAAAGTGATGATGTACAACATCATTTTAGATGTAAACGCAAAGTTGCGCTTACAGTTATTTTGTTCATCAAGTTATACAACATCATTTTGTACAACATGTTGTTCCATCTAAACCCCCCTAATAGACTTTGTATGGAAAAAAAAACATTTCTGGCAATATTGTTTCATTGTGTGAAAGGTACAAGGCTGTGTGAAGGGGCACTTACATTCCAAATTCAAAATGGAATGAGATATCAAACGAAATTAGCAAATTTGATAATGAAAACACTTTTTTGCCAAAATCCGAAATTACCTCATTTCGGCTATAATGAAAACGTAGTATTTATTAAACGTTTATTTTTGTTGTTTTCTCTTCCTGTTTTATATTGTTCAGTCTAGCTCAGGTGTATTGATATTTTCATACAAAAGTTTTTCAGAGCTTTTGAAACTGAACCATTTTTCCCACCAAAGTTTTTTTTTTCCAGCCATTCTACCTACTCTTATTATTTTTTTAAAATACGGTAACAAATTTTTTGGAATTTTTTTCTCTCCACAACTAATTTACTTCTAAAAAGCTTTAAATAATGGCATGTTTTATTTTCGAATTTCCATTTTTAATGACTGAGTTCACCAGTGTCAAGTAAGCACTACCTAGTCTTATTTTTTTAAAAAAGTACGGCAACAAATTTTTTGGAATTCTTTTCTCTCCACAACTAATTTACTACTAAAAAGCTTTAAATAATGGCATGTTTTATTTTTGAATTTCCCTTTTTAATGGCTGAGTTCGCCAGTGTCAAGTTAGCACTACATACTTTTATTTTTTTTTTTAAAGTACGGCAAAAAATTTTTTGGAATTTTTTTCTCTCCACAACTAATTTACTACTAAAAAGCTTTAAATAATGGCATGTTTTGTTTTTGAATTTCCCTTTTTAATGGCTGAGTTCACCTGTGTCAAGTTAGCACTACCTACTCTTATTTTTTTTTTTTTAAATACGGTAACAAATTTTTTGGAATTTTTTTCTCTCCACAACTAATTTACTTCTAAAAAGCTTTAAATAATGGCATGTTTTATTTTCGAATTTTAGCACTACCTAGTCTTATTTTTTTAAAAAAGTACGGCAACAAATTTTTTGGAATTCTTTTCTCTCCACAAATAATTTACTACTAAAAAGCTTTAAATAATGGCATGTTTTATTTTCGAATTTCCCTTTTTAATGGCTGAGTTCACCAGTGTCAAGTTAGCACTACCTACTCTTATTTTTTTTTTTTTAAATACGGTAGCAAATTTTTTGGAATTTTTTTCCCTCCACAACTAATTTACTACTAAAAAGTTTTAAATAATAGCATGTTTTATTTTCGAATTTCCCTTTTTAATGGCTGAGTTCACCAGTGTCAAGTTAGCACTACCTACTCTTATTTTTTTTTAAAAAGTACGGCAAAAAAATTTTTGGAATTTTTTTCTCTCCACAACTAATTTACTACTAAAAAGCTTTAAATAATGGCATGTTTTATTTTCGAATTTCGCTATTTAATGGCTGAGTTCACCAGTGTCAAGTTAGCACTACCTACTCTTATTTTTTTTTTAAAGTACGGCAAAAAATTTTTTGGAATTTTTTTCTCTCCACAACTAATTTACTACTAAAAAGCTTTAAATAATGGCATGTTTTATTTTTGAATTTCCCTTTTTTAATGGCTGAGTTCACCAGTGTCAAGATAGCACTACCTGCTCTTATTTTTTTAAAAAAGTACCGCAAAAAATTTCTTGGAATTTTTTTCTCTCCACAACTAATTTACTACTAAAAAGCTTTAAATAATGACATGTTTTATTTTCGAATTTCCCTTTTTAGTGGCTGAGTTCACCAGTGTCAAGTTAGCACTACATACTCTTATTTTTTTTAAAAAAGTACGGCAAAAAAATTTTTGGAATTTTTTTCTCTCCACAATTAATTTACTACTAAAAAGCTTTAAATAATGGCATGTTTTATTTTCGAATTTCGCTTTTTAATGGCTGAGTTCACCAGTGTCAAGTTAGCACTACCTACTCTTATTTTTTTTAAAAAAGTACGGCAACAAATTTTTTGGAATTTTTTTCTCTCCACAACTAATTTACTACTAAAAGTAATGGCATGTTTTATTTTTGAATTTCCCTTTTTAATGGCTGAGTTCACCAGTGTCAAGTTAGCACTACCTACTCTTATTTTTTTTTAAAAGTACGGCAAAAAATTTTTTAGAATTTTTTTCTCTCCACAACTAATTTACTACTAAAAAGCTTTAAATAATGGCATGTTTTATTTTCGAATTTCGCTTTTTAATGGCTGAGTTCACCAGTGTCAAGTTAGCACTACCTACTCTTATTTTTTTTTTAAAAGTACGGCAAAATTTTTTTTGGAATTTTTTTCTCTCCACAACTAATTTACTACTAAAAAGCTTTAAATAATGGCATGAATTTCCCTTTTTAATGGCTGAGTTCACCAGTGTCAAGTTAGCACTACCTACTCTTATTTTTCTTAAAAGTACGGCAACAAATTTTTTGGAATTTTTTTCTCTCCACAACTAATTTACTACTAAAAAGTTTTAAATAATGGCATGAATTTCCCTTTTTAATGGCTGAGTTCACCAGTGTCAAGTTAGCACTACATACTCTTATTTTTTTTTTAAAGTACGGCAAAAAATTTTTTGGAATTTTTTTCTCTCCACAACTAATTTACTACTAAAAAGCTTTAAATAATGGCATGAATTTCCCTTTGTAATGGCTGAGTTCACCAGTGTCAAGTTAGCACTACCTACTCTTATTTTTCTTAAAAGTACGGCAACAAATTTTTTGGAATTTTTTTCTCTCCACAACTAATTTACTACTAAAAAGCTTTAAATAATGGCATGTTTTATTTTTGAATTTTCCTTTTAAATGGCTGAGTTCACCAGTGTCAAGTTAGCACTACATACTCTTATTTTTTTTTAAAAAGTACGGCAAAAAATTGTTTGGAATTTTTTTCTCTCCACAACTAATTTACTACTAAAAAGCTTTAAATAATGGCATGTTTTATTTTCGAATTTCCCTTTTTAATGGCTGAGCTCACCAGTGTCAAGTTAGCACTACCTACTCTTATTTTTTTAAAAAAGTACGGCAACAAATTTTTTGGAATTTTTTTCTCTCCACAACTAATTTACTAGTAAAAAGCTTTAAATAATGGCATGTTTTATTTTCGAATTCCCCTTTTTAATGGCTGAGTTCACCAGTGTCAAGTTAGCACTACCTACTCTTATTTTTTTTAAAAAAAGTACGGCAACAAATTTTTTGGAATTTTTTTCTCTCCACAACTAATTTACTACTAAATAGCTTGAATTAACTGCGTACTTAGTTTTTAGAATTTCAGAAAGTGTAGTGCCAAGTTTATATCAAGTTAGCACTACATACTAATTTTTTTTTTTTAATATTAAAAATAGTACTCAAAAATTTTTTTAGAATTTTTTTCTTTCCACAACTAATTTACTACTAAATAGCTTGAATTAACTGTGTACTTAGTTTTTGGAATTTCACAAAGTGTAGTACCAAGTTGATATCAAGTTGGCACTAATTACCATTTTTTTAAAAAATAGTAGAGCTACAAATTTTTTTTTATCCACAACTAATTTACTACTAAAAAGCTACAATTAACTGCATATTTACTTTTTTGAATTTCCACAAATGTAGTGCTAACTTGACATACGTGAAGATATCTGACATCATAATGACCAGTAGAACAGGTGTCCTAACGTAAGACATTTTAACAGTTCAAGAGATATTCGAGTATGAAATAAATTTCGATAAACTTAAAGAATTAAAGATAACTTTGGCAACTTATAATGAAAACTTATTAATTATCTTAAGCATTCTTAAATTTAATGATAAACTATTTAACAAAATTTATATACAAACGTTCCCTGTAAAGAATAAAATAATTAAACTACCAAGCAACGAAATGATTGAAACAAACAAAACTCTTTATTATGTAACAAAAGAAATTAAGAACGTACATGAAATAAAAGACAATTGTATTAGAAACTTATTTAAAAATAGCACCAACTTAGATTGCAAAACCCAAAAATTTGAAGAAGAAAATATAATCATAAATAAAGAAAAATATCTAATAATCAAAAATTTGCAAAAAGAAAAGATCAAACAAAATTGTAACAATCTAGATTACACTCTAGAAGGAAATTATATTCTAGAATTAGAAGATTGTAAAATAGAAATAAGAAATAAAACTTATAACAAAAAATTATACCAAAATAATTTCAAAATTATACCATTGATAAATTATAACTTTACAGATGATTACTATAAAGAATTAAACTTTAAACCAATCGATAATATAGAAATGTTAGAATCCAAAATACATAAACACATAACTTACAGCTTGGTAACATTTGCGGTTGTAATAATAATTGTTATATTTGTAATTATCTATTTAAGAATAAAATTAAAAAATAAAAAATGCATTACAAACATAAGCCTCCCAACGGTTACTTTTAAACCATTGGAATCCTCTAAGGAGGGAGGGGTTATAACCACAGAATGCAACAAAAGCATTTTTTAGCATTTTTGAATCTCTGCATTTTATTCTAAACAAAGGAAATGAAATCATATTCATATTCCTTTATCGAATATGCATATGATACCATTTCCTGTTATTGTAATCAACTCAATATTCATACATAAAGACTTAATTAATATTCTGAGAAACAAAGCGATTCATATACACAAAAGATAAATTATGAAAAAGACTAGCTATCTGCGATAGCATAAGTTCACTTCTAAAATTATACTCAAACAATAAAGACATAGGAATTAAGAGCTCCGCTCTTTAATTCCATTTTTTTAAAAAGTCTTTTATTTAAATTACTTATATTATTTATATATATATATATATATTATTTTTTTGCACCATTTTAAATATGGAAGCATCTAGTGTGTCTGTAATGGATATATTTACTTTTTCTTGTTCCATAATGCTTTTTATTTCGTCAAAATCTAACAATAGTGTATTGAGTACATTTGATTTACTTAAATTAATGGTGTTTATTATCTCTCTAAGTTCTATAATTATATATTTCATTATTTTAATTTCTGCTGTCTCTTTACTATTTATGTCTCTATGTATGCTGTCTAACTTGTCGAAAAATTTTTCATTTATGTTTTTTTGTTTGTTGTTTGATTTGATTAACTCCTGCAACTTTAAATTGATTTTGGTGGCATCATCATGGTCTGGACTACCGGAGATCCATTTCCAAAGCTACCTCTACGTTCCCTGTTCCTGATAGATAATTCGTTGAGTAATTTGTCGGCTAGTTCTAGCTCCTGGTTAATGATTTTTAAAAGTTCCTTTTTGGCTCTAAATCTATCTAATATTTCGGAGTAGGTAGTTAAATTGATGACGGGATAGATCTTCCCGAAGTCTTCGTTAACTGCGGCAAAACAAATTCATCATTGGTGTAGTCGGTGATTTGTTGCGCTAAAGTTGAGGCTACTAGCGTTAGTATAAGAAGCATCATCTGTAAGTTTAATTTCTAATATTATCTTTATGGATTTTCCGCTTATTATAATCTAGAACTATATTCCCTAAGTCTTCTTTAACTTTCTTTTTTCCAAATATAGGTTTGTTCTTACTTCTTCTCTGTCCATTGTTAACAAAAATTGTTTCTCCTACTTTATATGTTTTATTTTTCCTATTTTTATTAAAATATCCTAACATTTTTTCTTGGTGTGTTTGGAGTTTACCTTTGTGTCACTATTATCTATATAATTATGGAATATGTCCGTCGGTCGTTTGTCTGTCAACGTGTGAATTGTTTCGTTATATTTCTTTGTGGCTAGAGTCATTACATCTTTTATGTGTGTTATATGCGTAGTTTCTTTAACTATTCTAATAAGCTCTGTTAGTGTAGAGTGAACTCTTTCTATTGCTCCGTTGCTCTTTGAGTGAGCCGATGGTGTAGTCTTATGGGTTATATTTAGGAGATTGTATGCACATTGAGCTGCTGTCTCATTATCGGTTATCAACGTTCTGACGTTACCAAAAAGCGGTAATAATTCAATAATTTTTTTTTTCTTCGATTTTCGAATGAACTTGAGTCGTAATCAAATTTCAGTAGTAAATATCTGCGTTAATGCGTTCTCCCCCTTCTTCAGGAATTGGAGTCTCTCCAATTGGTTGCTTATTCGGATGTCTGTCATACTTATTCTTTTAACAGATTTCACATGAAGCGTTAATTGAGGAATTTGTTTGAAAGCGTTTGGCCAATAATATTTATTAACGATTTGCTTATACACTTCTTTAGCTTGTCTATGAGCTCGGTTGTGTTCGGCAGTGATAATACCTAATTGCTCATCTTCAACTATTTGATTACAGAATAAGAACTTAACTATTGGAAATTCTTCTAAAAGTTTATCTTTAATTTTGAAGAATATCTCTTCGGTACTATAAATTCCTACAGTTAAGCCTGTTTTTATTATCGTTTTAATTTCGTTTACTATGTCTTAATCTTTAAAAAGCAGTAGCCTGTGTGGATTTCTTTTGAAATTATTTTATTCTTAAGTGATTCGTCTATGATTAATTGTACTTTAAAATTATTAATTCTTTGGTTTACTCTTTTTACATCTGAAATGGGACTACTCTCTGCACTGTGAATAGTTCCTGCTTCTGATTCGTCTTCGTTCATCATATTGAGTTCCTGTCTACTGAGAGCATCAGCTACGATATTCTCCTTACCTGGTTTGTATATAATTTCCGGAGCGTACTCTTCTATGAAGGGGCGCCAGCGTTTTATTTTTGCGTTTGGATTTTTATCAACAAACGTTAATGGTTGGTGATCTGTATATATGCGGATACCACTCACACCGTAAAGGTAACTTCGAAGGTTCTTCAATGCCCAAATTATGGCAAGAAGTTCTTTCTCGTTTGTCGCGTAGATCTCTTCGGTTTAACTTAAAGTTCGACTTATAAAAATTATTGGTTTTTTATTTTGGCTAAGCACTGCACCTATGGCTGAGTTGCTAGCGTCTGTTGTTAGCTCAAATCTTTCGTTAAAATTAGGTTGGTTGAGAGTAACTTGCTCACAGAATTTGTCTTTCAATATCTTGAATGCTTTAATGGCTTCCTTATCGAATTCTATTGTTACCTTTTTGCTATTATTTTGGCCAGTTCTACCATTCTCTCCTCTAAGATACTTGGTCATGGGTTTGGCAATCATCGCGTTATTTCTTATGAATTTACGGTAATAACCAGCTAATCCCAAGAAAGATCTTAATTGACGTAAAGTCTGCGGTTGTGGGAATTCCTATATGCAACGAGTTTTTACTGGGTCCATTTGAATACAATTAAAGGATACGATGTACCCAAGAAATTCTACTTCTTTCATGAAGTATTTAGATTTTACGCTCGATATTCTCATGTTTGCCGCGCTCAAGGCTTTAGTTATTATCTCGATATGTTCGAGATGTTCCTCTTCCGTTTCTGAGTATATGATGACGTCATCGATATAGACGTGGCACAATTTGCCTATATACTCGCGGAGAATATCATCCATAGTTCTTTGAAAAATGGACGGTGCGTTTTTTAGTCCAAACGGCATTCGAAGGAATTCGTATTTGCCGTTGTTAACGCTAAAAGCCGTTTTCTCCCTATCGCTTTCCTTCAGTTTAATCTGATGGAAACCGCTCTGCAAATCGAGAGTGGTGAAATATCTAGCTTTGCCTACCAAGCAACGAATTGATTAGCTAGGATCACGGATATTTCCGCCATCGGGTACTTTTCAGTTTTGGTGAAAGAGTTAAGCTTTTTATAGTCTATGACTAGTCTATGCTTCTTCGTACCATCTTCGTTAAAACCCTTTTTGTCTACAACCCATACAGGAGAGTTGTATGCGCTTCTACTAGGTTGTATTATTTTATTTTCGAGTAAGTTCTCGATTTCTTTGTTAACGAAATTTGCCACTGATTGTGGATATGGATAACCTTTGGTCCAAATAGCTGTGTCAATAGTAGTATCTATGCTACATTGCACACGAGTGTTGTATAGAAGGTAATTTGGGTTCTCGGTGAAGACACCCTGATATTTTTTTGAGATTAAAGTTTTTTGCCTTTGTAGAGATTGCGTTATTTATATTAAGAGTGTTTATTAAATTCAGATCATATTCCAACGTCGAGTCCCTGATATTAATATTTCCATTTACTTTTCTTAATAATTTGATGCCAATAATCGCATCGAAATCCTTGAGTTCGTTATGCTCATAAAATGTATCCCTTACTCCCAAGATATGTATGTCTTGATAAGTGTGGATGATGGTGGTTCCGTGGACGCTATTAAATCGCGATGGAGTTTCAAGCTCCATACTTGGTTTTACATAATTATGAGTTTCTCCTGTATCTATCAAAATATAAAACATGCGCCCGACCTACCATCCGTTCTTTTTATATATGGTAAGTCGTGCCTTATTCTAAAAAATTACCGCTCCCATTTAATTTATTGAGGCGAGGAACTTTATTTGTAGCAATCTGATCGTTTATTGTTCGCTCTCTCTTGAACGGGTTGTTATTGTAAGTGTCATTAGACCATTGTGGTCTATTATTACTAAAGTTATGAGGCGAAGCTTGTCTCGCGGGCACTAAATTCCCACTCGATGTGTCCATCCTCTCGGGTCGGTTATAACCGTTACCAGAATTGTTAAAATGGCGATTCTATTGGAATGGTTTATTCCGTTGTTGGAAGGGTTCCGTAAACTGTCTATTTTGGTGGGGCAAGTCATTGTGGTTCGTTGCTCTATTTTGGCGGAATGACCTGGTTGTCGACTGGTCGGACAATGGATTCGGTCCATGTTGTCGAGACTGGTGTCGATCGTTACTCTATTTCCTGTGCTCTCGCTAGAGCATTAGGTAAATCCCCAGGGTTAAGAGAGAACACTATATTACTTGTGGGCTGGTTAAGCCCAGTAACAAACACTCGAAGCGCGTATTGTCTTGCCCTTTCGGTAAGGAATTCTGTTTCGGTAGTTCTAGGACCATAACTCATTATCGTCTTGTTCATTATAAGCGTCAGTACCTTCGTTACATCGTCATAAAATTCCTGCAAGGTTTTCCTATCTTGTCTCATATGGCTTAATTCCGTTTCAATCATATGGACAGGCCTTTTGTCACTAAATGTTTAATCTAACCGACCTAAAATAGCGTCTATATTTAATGGTGTTCCGTGACTGGTGAGAACATCGTTCTCTTTCCCTATTATTTTATTTCTAACTATGTTCACTAGAGAAAAATATCTTGCCCCTCCCTTACAGGGTTCGTATACCTTCATAGCATTTATTAGCGCTGTTCGCCAAGAAACATAATTTTCCCCATCGAATTGTGTTAGGCATTTTGCTACCTCCAAGCCTTCGCCGCCTACTACTGTTGGGTCGATCGTTATGTCCTCGTAAGGTTCGATGTCGTCTCTTGTCGTCAACGCCGAAAGTTGTTTGGTTAGTCTATTAACCTCTTCTACTAGTTTTCGGTAGGCATCAGCCACCAACCTACTCACTACTGTCGAAAGTTCTTCTGGTGTCATTGCCAATCTGTTTTTTTTCTTTACAAATCAATTTTCCCTGAATATTCACAATTTCTTTTTTCCTTATCAGTTTTTGATGGAAATATTTTTACACTTATTATTTTTTTGTAAACTTCAACCACTTCTTACTTATACAATATAATTTTTAATGATGCGAATGAATTTAAAAACCTTTTGAATTAATAAAAAATATTCTTACTTTCGTACTATTATGTTGAGATTTCGGCTACTGATGCACCTACTTCTCTGATCAGTTGGGTGATGTGAATGTCCCCTTCTTTGCTTCAGGTGTTTTAAGTCTGCAGTCTTCTTTGAGTCGTTCCCTCGTTGCTCAGGTTTTAGGTCTGAAATTTATATCTAGGTTCTCGTGGCTGAAGCATACTTCGTCGGTGTGTTCCTTTCTGTTTTCTCTCTCTCGAATGCCTTTTAAATTGTTTTTATTTGTATGGTTTTTCACCCACTGAATTTAATTCACTTTCAATTTAACAAACACTTTTTTAACAATTTAACGTGTTCCTGCTCGGGCGCCAATTATTTTTTCAAACAAATATTTTTAATAAAAAAATATATTTTATTTAAAATGCAACTTATTACTAGTTTTACAAGTATTGATGTTTATGGTTCCGGGGTTGGAATCGGACTGCTCGTTGTGATCGTCGTACTCTCCTCGAAGGTTCGGATAGCGGTAGCTATCAGCGGTGTCGTCGGTCATAAACCATTTCATCATCTGTTGCAGATGATGTTGGCTTGGGTCATAAATTATGCAGTTTACGATGATCCCGATCTTATTTCGGGGTTGATGTAATTTTTAATCCTGCACTTGTCTGCACTTGTTGACCCGTGTGGTCACCATGTGTTAACTTATTATAGCATACACTATACAGGGTCTCCCTTTATTCGTCAATAGTATTTTAGGGTATGATTCTTGGATATATTTTAAGAAAAAAATCGTTCATTTAAACGCAATTGCAAAGGCTGGCATTACTTCTAAAAAAGAGGCCTGAACGAAGTTTCTATCATTAGTACTTACAGCGCAATTGCCGGTAACATGGATCAGGGTTCCCCAAAGTAAAACTTTTCTTAAATTTCCGATGAATGATATCAAACTTGGTGAAAGGCCCTTATACTCCGTTTTCATTGGAGCCGAAATGAGGTAATTTCGAAATTAGCCAATCTGGAACGTCAAATTTGTGTAGGAAATGACGTTCCAAATGAGCTAATTTCGAAATTACCTCATTTCGTCTCCAATGAAAACGTAGTATTACTGTACAACAATTTTTTTCTTAGAATATACCCAAGAATCATACACTAAAATACTATTGACGAATTAAGGGACACCCTGTATAGTAAACTGATAGGTTGCCAAAGGCGCCCGTCGAACATGTTATGTTATTTCATGTGATTCAGGGCTGAGCGTTAATATGTATTTAATTTAGTTTATAACCTCACCCTCCACTTTCAAAACAAGTTACTTTTAGAGAATGTGGCAACCTTTAAAATCATACCCAATTTAGGCTTATTTATGGCCTATCTTCGTACACATTGCCTGTATTTTTTCGATTATTCGTTTAGGTGCAGGAGGCTGTTTTCCGTTGGCTTCTTTGTTGGGTGTCAACCCAGACCAACCCAAGACACGTGGTACCAACTCACTTCAACCCGCACGGTTGGTGCCAAGACTAATCCCATCTCGAGACACTTCATCCCGGAAGCCAAATCTCATCCCAAGAAAATCATACCGGAAATTAAAAAACACTCCGAAATTTAATGGTTGGTGTATTTGGCTCCTAACCTTTAGCACCTCATATATGGGATATTCGCAGAAAAAGTATGCCATCTAAATGGTCAGTAAGTGGTCAAAAAAGGTCAACTAGTTTCAGAAATTGGTCAGCCATAGAAAATTTTTTAACAGGGGTTACATTTTTTCAAGGTCACCAACTATTTTTGGCACCTCATTTATGGGATATTCGCAAAAAAAAGTATACCATTCGAAAGGCCGCTGGCTCGTGCTAAAAGGTCAGCTAGTTTCAGTAATTGGTCAGCCATAGGTTTTTTTTAATGAATTTTAAAAACTGGTTTCAAGGTCACAGTATAAGACTTTTAGCACCTCATTTATAGAATTTAAAAAAAATAGTTTGCCATCTAAAAGGTCAGTAATTGGTCAAGAAAGGTCAGCTACTTTCAGTAATTGGTTAGCCATAGATTTTTTTTAATAATTTTTTTAAAAAAATTCAAGGTCAAAACTATTTTTAGCACCTCATTTATGGGGATTTTTTCGATAAGATATTGTGGACCGACGAATCATCTTGCAAAATAGATTGATTTGTCAACTTGCATAACCTCCATAGTTGGCAATTGGAAAATCCGCATTTGGTGCGAGAAGGAAATTTCCAATACCAATTCAAAATAAATTTGTGGACTGGGATTTTGAATGGCCTCATAATAGGACCCATTGAACTGCCGGATACACTAAAAAGTGAAATTTATTTAGATTTTTTGCAAAATAGGCTATTTTTTTTTTTTTTTTTTTGGAAGACGTGCCACTTGCCATAATACAGTCAATGTAGTATCAACACGACGGAAGGTTTCCCAGCTCATTACAGTATTAATGTGAGACGATTTTTTGGAGAATTCTTATCACTAACGAAGGATTTGGCGTGGTGGAACAATTTTATGGCCACCTCGGTCAACAGACTTTATTGGGGCTGTCTCAAGGAAAAAGTCAACGCTAAGCTCATTTCAAACAAACGTGAAGTCCAGCAACGTATTCATGTTGCCGCTGCAGAAATAAGCAACTCGCCAAGCACAAGAAGTTTAAAAGACAGTTTTTTAAACGCTGTCGAGTTGCATACGTGCAAGGGCACATTTTGAACAATTTTTATAAATGAACTGGATTAAATAAATTAAAAAAAGCAAACAAAAACAAAAAGAAATACTTAGAAAAACCAAACACAAAAAATTACAAGAAAAACCATAAAATAAACAACAAAACAATAAAAAAAAAAGGAATTTATTTTAATTTTTCTTAAAACCACGACTGAATGAGTTTAAATGGTTGTAACTTCTGACTTAGAGTTTGCATTGGTAAGATTTATACCTTTTTAGAAAGTTTTATGAAAGGCAAGGCAATTTTTTAAAAAAATTGAGTAATACCATTTTTTTTTAGGACGCTCTTTCAAAGATTGAAGTAAAAAAATAATGTTGATGAAACTATGATTTTATAAAAATGGTGTACAAAATCAAAATTATTTGAATGCACAAAAAAAGTTTTATTATTGAGTAGAGTAAATACGTTACGTATGCGTCAAAGGGACGTGCACGCATCCCACTGCATGTTGCATAATACCTGACCCAGAAGTGCCATAAGTTTTTTCTGGTTAGAATTGGTTTTATTCTTATTAGATTTTTTGTATTTTGCTAGATTTATTGTTCTAATTAGCTATGTTCTTACTGAATAATAATGGGACGCAGAAGTTGAATTGGTTTTTTTCATATAAGATTTGTTTTAGTCTTATTAGCTTTTCTGTATTTTACTAGTTTTGTTGTTCCAATGAGTTATGTTCTTACTGGAATTATAATTTTGACCCAGAAGTTACATTGTTTTTTTCTTATATATAATTTCTTAAATATGTTCAAATTGTAAATTACTTATCCTTTTCCAACCAATTGTAGTAGCCCGTAGCGTAATGGTTAGTGCGTTCGACGTCACGCTGGAGGTCTGGGATCGCTTCCCAGCCTAAATAAAAAAATCGGGTGGCACAACGGCTCATGAAGAACCAGGGCCAAGTGACTAACAACTCGCAACCATTCCCGTGTGCGCCTTTCGACAGGAATGGAAGGGACCTACAAGTTTATGCAGAATCCGAACGGCTAGACTAGAAGCACTTATTCGTGACAAGTGATACTCTCGGAGGATTTGTCAATTCCTCGCAAGAGGCAGTAGCCCTGAAAAAAAACTTTTTAGTTTTTAGGTGGACGAGGCTGGGAAGCGAATAATCTTGTTCTTGAGTATAATTATAATTTATTTGTTTACCAAGATAGATTATTACTTCAGTTGGCGGTTTTAAATTTCCAAAACTATCAAAGTACTTAATAATATTTTTTTTTTTATTTCTTATATATTCTACCCAATGAGTACCCATACCAGATTCATTATCCAAATTGATAACACCACATTCTTTTTCCTTAGCGGTTTTTGGTAAGGAATCTCGCATAAAAACTCCTGTAATATGTTTGATTGTTTCTTTCCAAACCGTAGAATATCATGATTGTTTAAGGCTCGGTTAGGTAGCAGTTCAATCAGTTTTTTGTATTAGTTGTGTTTGGAAACAATCCAAGTCCATTTTTATGGGGTTTTAAGTATAAACCCTTTCCTTGAATAGACACTACTTCCATGGCCCTATTATGTCGTTTGTTTTCTTCAAAAGTTCTTTTCGCATTACGAGCATCATTGAGAGCTATTGCAACACCAGCTGCACCACCACTTAAAGATCCAACAGCTGATAAACCAGCTAAAATAGGAGCTAGAAATGGAAGATACCCACCACTCTTTGGAAGTGGAATTATTCTTGGCGTTTGAATATGTTGTTCTTTCTTATTTTTAATAACATTTTTTGCAGCCTTTACAGCTATATTAGCCATAGTTGTAACAATTGCTATTGCTTTTAAAAGCATTTCTTGCCTCACTTATTGCCTTTCTAAAAATATTTTTGTACAAGAATTTTTCTTTTTTAGCTTAGTATTTCCTATAGCTTTGTTACCCATAACAAATTTTGTCTTTGTTTTCATCATGTTGGTGACTAACAGCCCGCTTTACTTTTCAGATGTTGAAGAGTCGTTTGCTTTGAATCTTTTCCACGCTTGTTCGGTAAGAATTTTATCAGCAATGTGACGATCTGATACAGAGCTACTCTTAGAATATGCGATATCGTGTAGTCGACAAGTCTCATCCAGCTGAATAATTCCTTTATCTCCTCTACGTAAACGTTCTTCCAATTTTGTCCCAGGCCCACAACAATTATAAGTAGGAAGATGTAGTTCAAATGACAACTTGTCTATAACTGTATTCAAAAGACCTTTCCCTTTAAATGTTATTCTTTTATTATGACGCTGACTTTGAACGTTATGCTCAATCATATTATGATTTAAGCACCTTCCTAGTTGAAAGTTGAAATGTATATATATAAAAATGATATGTTTTATTGACTCCAAAACGACAATTGTCAATTGTCGTTTGTTCGTTATATAGGAGACGATATGAATGAAGAGAGAAACAAAAAATATTTAATAGAAACACATAGGTACTTATTTTTTTTTTAATTTTTCGGTTTGTTTCGCAAAGCAGATAACTTTAACAAAAATGTTGCATATGGTTGTAGAGGGTTGGGGTCGAACCCTCCATATTCAGCCTTATCCTCAGAGCTTCCAAGAGGTGCGCCACGGATTGAAGCTCCGCTAAGTTATTGCGTCCTGCTTTAGCTGCCTGCACTTTAGTCATCTCCTGTAGTTCCTGGAACTCCCAGCATTTTTTGTGTTAGTTCTTCCAACCACTGCTGGAACTTAACGTTTTCAATTTTTTGCGACTGCATCCTTTTTGTTTTCTTGATGAACTGATGATGATGAGGGTAGATACTCATGGTATTTATATAAAAGAGTAGATCTTTCCAAACACACATACTATAATAGTTTTCCAACTATACACTTAACTATCAATTTTTTTTTAAGGATGTCTTTTCTGTGCAACATTTGTTCAAAGTCAAGCGAATCAGATGGTGTGATCTAGTATTGCTTGATTTCAATGTTCAATAAAAAAAACCATAAGACTTATGTAGGAATAAGTAATACATTAGCAGGTCGTTAAAAAAATGCACTTATTGTTACATTCAAAGAATTCGAAAAAGAACGGTCAACAAGATCCCTTTTACATTTTCTGCTTTGAGGGATACAGCAAAGAATGCCAACACAAATATAAATATATTTCTCACGCATATGTCCATAATTCAAATGATGACCCCGAAAAGTTGACGTCTCTTTCAAAACAATAAGCTATGCAACTTATTGGTACTTAATCACAGGGATTCATCCCTTTCATGTTATTGAACAACAAAAATAAACCTACTAACCCAAACAATAAACGTACAAAACGTAAAAAACTTCGTTACGGGTTTGAAACTACGTTTGTAAATCACGTTTTGGGGTTATTTTATTCTCATCAAATATAATTTATTCCTACTTTTTTATACAACTTAAACCTACACTCTCTTCCAAATCAATAAACTATGCAACTTATTGGTACTCAACGCTTAACCACAGGGATTCATCCTTTTTATGTTATTGAACAACAAAAACAAAACCCAAACCCAAACAATAAACGTACAAAACGTCGTTATGGGTTTGAAACTACGTTTGTCAAACACGCTTTGGGCTTAAAACTACCTTTGTCAAGCACGTTTTGTGTTTATTTTATTCTCATCAAAAATAATTTATTCCTACTTTTTATACAACTTGCAACTACACTCTCTTCCAAATCAATAAACTATACAACTTATTGGTACATAACGCTTAACCACAGGTATTCATCGTTTTTTTTATGTTATTGAACAACAAAAAAAAAACCAAAACCCAAACAAAAAACGTACAAAACGTCGTTATGGGTTTGAAACTACGTTTGTCAAACACTTTTTGGGTTTAAAGCTACGTTTGTCAAGCACGTTTTGGGTTTATTTTATTCTCATCAAATTTAATTTATTCCTACTTTTTATACAACTCCAAATCAATAAACTATGCAACTTATTGGTACTTAACGCTTAACCACAGGGATTCAACCTTTTTTTATGTTATTGAACAACAAAAAAAAAAACCCAAACCCAAACAATAAACGTACAAAAAGTCGTTATGGGTTTGAAACTACGTTTGTCAAACACGTTTTGGGTTTAAAACTACGTTCGTCAAGCACGTTTTGGGTTTATTTTTGGGTTTATTTTTTGTAATCTTTTCTATTTTTTTTTTTTTTTTTTAATAGATTTCCTGGGAACAAAATAAAAAGTGGTAGAGGATCATCTTCGTCCTTCTAATGCATACATATTGGCTTTATTAAATTAAAGATACAAAAAGAAATAGAGTCTCATTATTATCTTTTTCTTTCAAGCAATACAAGTATTATTTTTATCTTTTCATAGAAAAATACACAATAGGAAAAACCATTATAAATCATTCAAGTTAATACAAACATTTTTATATGTTAATTTTGTAACTTCAGTGTTAACGTTGTTTTGGGGTTATCTACACTAGGTTTCCATATTTTATTAAACGTGAATGAACATGAAAATTCTGAAACATTTTGTTAAGAAGGTCTTAAAGGAATATCGCGAGACGATACTTCTATAAAAATAAAATTGTTTGTTGCTGTTGAGCACAGTTCACTGAAGGAAGCTAAGAAGAGTTAACCTAATTATTTTCAAGATGCATTTCGAAGAGTCCGACTTTAATTCCATGTTCGCATCTGATTTCGCAGTTATAGAGGCAAACTCTGTAAGCGATATTTTAAAGCCAACAAAGAAGCTATCTGAGCTGGAAATGGGGTTAAAACATAGCATTTACGCCCTACGAAAGGTTACAACACGGTGTGGTGATCGGACCGTAGCAAATCTAGGAGAATACACGTTAAACTACAAATGATCTTTTTCTTCTTTGTACGTAGACAATTGACTTTAAAGTTATATTTTTATTACAGGTTTTTCTTCCAACAAAATATGCAAAGTTATCACCAAACAGCTTAGCAGAAATTGGTGGAGGCGCATATGCTTTCGAAAAAACACGACAACTTGGATCAACTTACGAGCTGAAATTCATAAAATTAAAATAATTTTAATATCAATACAATTTATCATAGAATTAATTATAATAAAAAAAAAACTTTGGAAAGGTATCAATAACTGTCAACAAATAATTAAATCCACTGTTTTGTTCGTTGTAAAGTATCATTTCAACCAGATCGGCTTGCCACGAATCATCATAGCCCCTAATGATAACATGACGTCTTTTAAAATTTCGTCGTGCAGTCTTGTGCAACTCTTCAACAACCATTCGCTTACTCATATTTAAAAAGAGTGATTTCAGATCAAATAAAAAGAAGATATATATATATTTATTTTTTTTTTATTCCAATCTTTTATATAATAACATAAGTTTTTTAATTCTAACTAAACGGTTTTCTATAATATAGCAGGCGCAAGTATCCGGCCCTTCTTTACATTGATTGGATGCCCAACAACAATTAGAGTAATGATGTCCATGAATAGTTTCAGTGTAATATGCGTTATCGAATCTTTTAAGCAGGGAAATACAATTTAAAAATTCATCATAATGCTCATCCAATACATTCTTGCGATGAGGTTTTAAAAAATCAAAACTGTTTTTAAGTAATACTTTTGAATCCATTTTTATAGTTGTTGCTGGTTAAAGTGTTGAATGCTTACAAAACATATCGTGTGTTTGGACTGGAAAAAAGCTAGGTCACTTAATTCTCCAAAATTTAGTATAAAGTAATGTTACAGTATAACTTCCTTTGTTTAGTAGTACCGGCTTATTTTATAAACAGAAGGCCCTATTGCGGTTGTCGATCAGCGATCGCACTTTCAACGATCATCACCATCGACTGGTTTCTCAATCGGTATTGCGTAACTTGATCGACTAGTATATGAGTTATTGTGAATGAAAAAGTATACATTGTGAATGAAAAACTATAAATTGTGAATTCATACCTTGACGTTTGACAGATTTCGTTTCGTAAAGTTTGCAATAAAATAGTTTATTTTTATAACAATATAAATTAAAATAAAAAATAAATACAATCAAAGAGTGGTTAAGTGAAAAAGATTCAGAAGAAAGTACAAGAAATGAAACTTAAGAGGCCATCAGAAAACAAAAAGAAAAAAGTTAGATGATAAATTGTACGGATTAACTTGATTCTTTAGTTTTTGTTTCTTTTCATTTATTTGTCTTTTGTAGCTTTATTAACTATTTTTGATTATCCAAGCAGCCTTTATGGATTTACTTTCTGAAATTGATGGAATACTTAAGCTGGGAATAAGAAAATCATCGATTCCCAACATCCTTAAATTGTGTATCGCGTTACGACTCTGTGCCCAAGCATCATGCCACTTAAGTGTGGGAAATGATTTTTGTATTCGATTGGCTCAATCTACTGTATCCTTAATCTTAAAAGAAGTGCTAAGTGTAAAAGAAACACTATGGATGTCCCAAATAAACGAAAGTAAAATACGCCAAACAAAAATGTATTCCTAGGAGTAATTGGGTGCATTGATGTCTTCTGTTTTTCCATTGAAACTTGTTTCAAACGGCATTAAAAATAATAATTAAATATATTACTTATGAAAAAAATCATTTTTTTTAAATAAAAACGCTCACATTTTGATCCCCACACAATTTTTAACTTGTTGAATAGACCCCGTCGATCACAAAAATGCCGTCGACAACGCGCGATCGGATTTTCGATAATTGTCGAACGCAATCGACAACCACAATACCGATTTCACAATTTGTCGATCGTTGATCGCTCGTTAGCGATTATCGATTATCGATCGACGATCGACAACCGCAATAGGGCCCAGTGTTCTTGAAATAGCTAAGTGCATTTCACCCTTGAAAAATTCAACCATAATGGTAGGCAACTACTTGTCATTGAATTGACGCAGTTTGACAGCTGGTATTTTAACAACACGAATGCCAGTTTATTTTCACTTGTTTCTTTAACTGTCACAAATTAGTTTTTTGCCTTTTCAAAGACAAAGAATTTTTAACAGATGCCTTTATCAGTTCATTGACGTATATCATATGGGTCAGAGCGTGCAGGTTTTCTTATTGCACACTGTAACTGTGTAAGGGTTAAGTGCCTGCTTATATGGACTATGGACATTTTAATAGAATGGAAAAGGAGAATAGAGTCGCGTTGTATCTGGTATGGTACAGATTGTTTTAATTGTTTTTCGCTGTTTTGGTTAAGATTAAATAAATAGCTATCAGTTTTTAATAGAAGTGACGTATATTGTGAGAGTATTTATTATTCGTTTTTCCAATATGGATAGAAAAAGCCTTCGGGCAGAATTCAGAAAAAGGCGAAGGCTTATTGAGGCCGAAAATAAAGAACAGAGCAAACATTTCGCAAAATTTTTAAAACGCAGCGAGGAACAAGCAGACGGGAAAATGTAAGTATTAAAATAAATAAATAATATATAATATTAGTAATATATAAATATTGACTCACTGATTGTATAACGCTGCAATGCGATCTTACAAAAAAAAACTTATTTTTTACAAACAAAATTAACTTTTTTACAAAAAAAAATTAACTTTTTTACAAACAAAAATTAACTTTCTTACAACAAAAGTTAAACTTTTACAAAAAAAAAAAACTAAACTTGTTTACAAAAAAAAAATTAACTTTTTTACAAAAAAAAAAAATTAACTTTTTTATAAAAAAACTTTTAGAAAAAAAAATTAACTTTTTACAAAAAAATTCTTTAGACTGTGACAATCTCATTTCTGAATTTGCAAAATGTAAGGCCAGAAAAGTAAGTTTAAACGTTTACCCTATGCTTATTTCTTCGCTGCGTTTTAGTTTATGGTTTTACTTTTTTTTCCTAAAAAAAATTAACTGAAGTTCCTTCTTATTTTTTATATGTATAAATACATATATATGTATATATTTTTATATTATTTTGTTTTTTAATTATTAATTAATTAATTTATTTTTTTTTTAAATGAAGTTTATATATTTTTTATTTTGCATATGCATACAGGGTGCCCCGTAAAGAATGGATAACCCTGAAATGCCTCATAGTAGATTTTATGGCCGTCCGGAAAACTGATACAAAAAAGTGCTATCCCAACCGCAAGAAAAGATACATGCATTTTTTTGTTCAGTGCATTATTTTTTGCCTTGCTTTACATTTTTGAATACCATGACTACAAGTGAATGAATTCCAGAATTTTTTTTTCGTAGCAATATCTAACATTATTTGTGCCAAATTATTGGTAGAAGAAAACTATAATAACTGTCGGACTTCTTACGGGAGGTGATTTAACTTTTTCAAAAATAATTTTTTTTCACATTTTGCATTGAAAATCAAAGTTAAATATTTTTTGTATCTAAAAAGTCCAACAGTTATTATAATTTTCTTCTACTTATGATTGGCACAAATAATATAAAATATTGCTACGAAAAAAAAAACGCTGGAATTCATTCACTTGTTGTTGTGGTTATGTAAAGTAAAGCAAAAAATAATGCACTGAACAAAAAAATGCATGTATCTTTTCTTGTGGTTGGGATAGCACTTTTTTATCAGTTTGTCGGACGGCCATAAAAATTAACTATGAGGCATTTCAGGGTTATCCATTCCTTGCGGGGCACCCTGTATATAAATGCATGTATATGTTTTTATTTTTTTTTAAATTTATTTAATTTTTTTTTTGTAAATATGTACTTTTATTACATTTAACACATACAATCATAATATGTAAACATATTTGTTTGTTACTGAGGATTAGGCCTACCGGGGATACCTCAATAGAAGAAACGCATTGAAAGTCTACCTCCTGGGTAATGTGTAAAAGGCTTATGCATGTATATCAGTGTATGTGTGAAAATATAAAAAAGGGGCGCTTTCTACAAATCTTGCACAGGGCGCAAGTTTGGCTGGGGCGGGCCCTGTGGATTGGTCGTTTCCGAATTTACACTCATGGATAATGAAATGTTCGATGAAATTTGTGTAGATATGTGCAGAAGGAGTTTTTTTTTATAAAACAGATATAGGTTCATAAAGAAAAAAGTAAGCTTACTATCTTATCGCAGTAACTAACTTTACCTACATTATTAAACAAAGTTATTTTGTTATCAAAAATCAGAATTGGAAATTACTCGTTGAATTTTAATTTATTTCCTCTAACCACTTTCATTTAAAAAAATAAATATTTAGTAAAAAAAATTTTTCAACTATGTTCTATTCCAACAAATTCCTGCACTGGAAATCAATGCAAAATCAAAATTTAGGGATGACACATGAAATTTATATTCGTCTGTTTTCCAACCATTTCCAATTAACTTTTCTAGTCTAGCGCACTCTCTTGATTTATTGAACTGCATAACTTTTTACATTTAATATCGGGTGATTCCTGATTGAACTGCAGCACTTTTTAAATAAAAGATCGGATCATCTCCGTTGTCAAGCCCAGGAGTAGACTCCCTTTTTTGTCTTTTTTTCTGTTAGCTTCTACAAAATTTTATCCTCCTCTAAATTGCGATCCGATAACTTATATTCTGGTCACTCATTTTACGGAAATAATTTTCTTTTACCCGTCAAATTACAAAAAATAACTTCAATGTGAAAAAAGATTCACTTCTAATTAAACTTTATAGCTGTCAAATCAGTGTCATTGACAAAGGATAAAACAAGTTGGACAAAATTTTTCGTTATCTTTCAAAGACAATGTAGCATTTTATTGGTCAATTCAGTTATTTCCACTTGTCTTTCAAATTCGTTGTCTTTCATTGACAAACGGAGTTTGCCAGTTCAAAGACAAGCAATTTGAAGGTATTTCCACTTGTCATTTTGATAAAAGACGCAAAAATAGGTATTTCGTCAGTTGTTAAACGACAAGTGGAAACCTCGCATTATGCTCGTTGCTCGTGCTTTGTGTAAAAAAGAAAGTAGCTGTTTAATTTTCTAAAAACATATATTGTTGAAGTAGCTATTAAGTGGCAGGGCAAAAGTGTACTGAATTTTATAAAAGTGTATTTGTGTAATTTAGCATTGTCGAGTGTATCGAAAAAAGTACAATTGTATCGACTTTTGCAACCGTGATCTGACCATCAAGATACTTTTTGACAATTGCATCCATATAATTTTTAGGATCATGAATTTCTATACAAATGTTTATTTGATCATCAACATTTTCTTTAGAGGCAGCTTGATGTGGTTTCTCAGCTCTATCAACATTGTTTAAATGTCTATTATCTATATCAAAGTCACCCGATGGTAGGAGTTTAAATCCTATTCCTGGAGGACCTATGAGTCCTTTGTTTTTTGGAGCAGGTTTGAAGTTCCTACCGACTTGTCAACGTACATTGTTAATATGTAAAAAATTTTTGTTTTGTATAAAGCTAATATATAATATTTCATTCCTTCAATTCTTCAATTATAGAACTGATTTCATTCTGATGGTTATCGTTACCAGCGTTCTTAGATGCTATTAAAAGTCGTAGTCTACTAACCAGTTCATTCGGATCATTCCAGTAGACATATTCAATGTTCTTGTTTGTTTTTTAAAACCAGCAACAAGTTCCTTTATTATTTGGGTATATTTTCCACCTCTGTTACTCTTGATTCGTAAAGAACTGTCATGATTAATTCTATGTGCATTAGTTTTATGTAGGATTTTTCCATATTGTTCTAAGTCATCCTTAGTATATTTTTGCTTGCTAGGATTTTTCTTTAGCACCAGGGGTTCGAGTAAAAATTTCATCTTCAATGATAATATCCTGATCATTCATTGCAAAGCTACATTCCCCTATTTTTATAGTTTGAGTATTTGCATCAAAATTAGGACCATAGACCGTATCACGATTCGACTCTGACAATAGTTTTTGTTGATTGAAAGAAGATGATTTATTAAGTGAGTCAAATTTTTTTGGTGTGCTGAATAAAAAAGTATTATCTGGACTATCCAATTCTAGTGAAGGTGTGTCTGCTTGTTCATGATCTTCCTCATCATTTTCATTAAAAGATTTGAAATGTATCTTGCGTCGATTTTTGGGTGTTTTAAAATGATCCTCTTGTTGTCGTTCTTCTCTTTTAATATTTCCGACCAATTTTTTCAGCGGTTCCACAATGGGTTTAAAAGTGTCTTCCAACTCAGTTTCTCTCATCATTTTACCAGTTCTAAATTGAAAATATTTATTTTGTAACACATTTTTTGTTTTTATTAGATCATTTAGCACACTTTCATCCATTTCTATAGTATAAAATAGTATGTATACTGAAGAAAAATTATATATATATGTCGGACAAGCTTTCCTAAATAGCGTTGGTGATGTAATGTGTTGCTTTTAAGTGATAAATATAAATTTAAAGTATTGCAATTTTGTGAAAACTGTTCTTGTATCGACCTTTTTCAATACTGCTTTACTTAACTATATCCAAAATTATCAGTCCAACAATGAGAACACAATTCTTTAAATTGATTGTATTTCGTATAAGAGTTTATATGATCTTTGGAAACATGTTTCAAATTAAGTTCGTCTTGTTTGAAACGAATAATAAAATTAGCATTGTCTCTAATCAAATGTTTTGGTATATGGGTATAGGACTGACATAAATAAAAACTGTCAACTCCATTACGACGTCCCATGCAAAAATAATCTCTTATATTATTTTGTTCCTGACATGCAACATCATCGAATATAAATATCGAATTATCTTTGGCGTCTGATGGGGGCATTGTATCGGCATTGTTTGAGAATCCATTGTATCCCATTCCTTTCACGGATGTTATCAATTTTTTTAAATACAGATATTTTGGTTGATGTAAGGATTTAGAATAAATATAAATATTTTCAAACTTTAATCCGTGCGGGTCAAGAAGAATGCTTAACATTACATTTGTTTTCCCACAGTTTGATGGTCCTACGATAATTTCTCGAATACTATTTGGAAATTAAGTTCCATGTTTTTTTTTTAACGTTAGTACCAAAATGTTTGATTTTAATAACTTCTGCTTTACGAAGCGTATAATGCTTACTAACCACTTTTTCAATAAAACATATCATTTTTATATGTTTACCTTCATATACATTTAGTGCGTTCGACTGTCACGCTGGAGGTCTGGGATCGCTTCCCAGCCTCGTCCACCTAAAAAACTAAAAAAATTATTTTCAGGGCTACTGCCTCTTGAGAGGAATTGACAAATCCTCCAAGAGTATCACTTGTCACGAATAAGTGCTTCTCGTCTAGCCGTTCGGATTCGGCATAAAATTGTAGGTCCCTTCCTGTCGAAAGGCGCACACAGGAATGGTTGCAAGTTGTTGGTCATTAGGCCCTGGTTCTTCATGAGCCGTTGTGCCACCCGATTTATTTTTTTTTTTTTTTCATATACATTTCAAATTTCAACTAGGAAGGTGCTTAAATCATAATATGATTGAGCATAACGTTAAAAGTCAGCGTCATAATAAACGAATAACATTTTAAGGGAAAGGTCTTTTGAATACAGTTATAGACAAGTTGCCATTTGAACTACATCTTCCTACTTATAATTATTGTGGGCCTGGGACAAAATCGGAAGAACGTTTACGTATAGGAGATAAAGGAATTAATCAACTGGATGAGGCTTGTCGACTACACGATATGATATCGCATATTCTAAGAGTAGCTTTGTATCAGATCGTCACATTGCTGATAAAATTCTTACCGAACAAGCGTGGAAAAGATTCAAAGCAAACGACTCTTAAACATCTGAAAAGTTAAGCGAGCTGTTAGTCACCAACATGATGAAAGCAAAGACAAAATTTGGTATGGGTAATAAGGATACTACAAAGAAAAAGTCTTGTAAACAAAATATTTCTAGAAAGGCAATAAGTGACGCAAGAAATGCTATTAAAAGCAATAGCAATTGTTGCGGCACAACAACTATGGCTAATATAGCTGTAAAGGCTGCAAAAGATGTTATTAAAAATAAGAAAGAACAACATATTCAAACGCCAAGAATAATTCCACTTCCAAAGAGTGGTGGGTTTATTCCATTTCTAGCTCCTATTTTAGCTGGTTTATCAGCTGTTGGATCTTTAAGTGGTGGTGCAGCTGGTGTTGCAAAAGCTCTCAATGATGCTCGTAATGCTAAAAGAACTTTTGAAGAAAACAAACGACTTGGATTGTTTCTAAACACAACTAATACAAAAAACTGATTGAACTGCTACCTAACCGAGCCTTAAACAATCATGATATTGTACGGTTTGGAAAAAAACATATCAAACATTTTAGAGGAGTTTTTATGCGAGACTCTTTACCAAAAACCGCTAAAGAAAAAGAATGTGGTGTTATCAATTTGGATAATGAATCCAGTATGGGTACTCATTGGGTAGCATATATAAGAAATAAAAAAAAAAAAATATTATTAAGTACTTTGATAGTTTTGGAAATTTAAAACCGCCAACTGAAGTAATAATCTATCTTGGTAAACAAATAAATTATAATTATACTCAAGAACAAGATTTTGATACATTTATATGTGGTCATTTATGTTTAAGATTTTTATTAGAACAATGTTATAATGTTTTCAAAAAGTAAACTATAAAATGAATAAAATGATGTGAACAAATCAAAACTGTGTAATTTGACTTTTAATCAGGATGTCGTTAACATTAACATTAAGTGGAAATGAATTAAGTCTCAATGCTGGGTGAAATTAAAATCAAGGCAAATAACAACACTCTGAAATTTGAAATTTTTAGTACAGACGATATCACCTACTCTAAACCAAATTCTATTGGAACGCTTTTAGGATTTAGTAAAAAAAACTGCTGGTAGCAAATAGTATATATGAATCAGATCTTTACGTCGACATAAACAGAGTTAATGCTAAACGCATTGAATGCAATATCATAGATGGAACATATATTAATAATCAATCAGCACATATTTTGCATGAATTTGCTGTTAAGGTAAGCCCAGGCTATAAAGTCGTAGAAGTTCCGAGAAATGTTATTTATTTACCTGTGAACGTCAAACGAATAACATCGTTGTGCTTAAAGTTTATCGATCAAGAAGGTTAAGTCATAAATTCTAGAGGAGAGAAAATAACGGCTCGACTACATTTACAGCCAGAACCATGATATTGTATGAAAATATAATCAGCACAATTCCTTATAAAAACATCGAAGAAAATAAAACATTACTCAATCAAGTTTCGAGCTCAGCTGCGGTAACACATAATCTTACAAAGCATAATCAGACATTTTTACTGTCTTTGGGATACATTCTAAAACATTAAAAATACAGCAAACATACAAAAACAAAAAAAAATATGTTAAACATTTTCCAGGACCCCGAGATTAGTGAAAGTATTTCTAAATATGAATACCATACTTATTCATCACATCAAAACAATTTTGAACGAAATGATATCATACAGATTTGTATCCAACATCAAAAGTTTTTTATATGTTGAAGGTTCACTATCGAAGGCAGATGGAAAAGAAATAGGCAGTACAAAACTTGTAAATAATGCGATGGATTTTCTTTTTGATAAAATACGCTATGAGCTAAATGGGAAAGAAATTGATTATAATCGAAATGTTGGGATTACAACAACGATCAAAAATTATTTATCTTTGAATAAAAATGAAAGTGATATGCTTTTAAATGCATCCTGGTCTCCTGATTCATCAATTAATTTAAAACTGTTTCATTTTAATTACTGTATTCCATTGAATAAGCTTTTGGGTTTCGCTGAAGATTATTAAAAAAATTATACCCAATGCTCGGCATGATCTAATTCTCACCCGTGCCAGGATGGATGAAAACGCACTAATCTGACCAACAGAAGAAATGTTCAACTAAAACTACATAAAGTACAGTGCAAGGTTTCACACGTGACCATATCAGATTCCATGATATAAGATCTATACAAATCCATTAATAAAAACTCTTCTATGAAAATTGCTTTCCGAAACTGGGATCCCTATGAAAATCCTATGTTACCAAGCTCTGAACATCACATCTGGAACGTCAAAACAACAACACAAATAGAAAAACTTCGATACATTGTTTTTGCTGAAAAAAATAAAAAAATAAGTGCTGGTCCTACAACGTTTGATCATTGTGATCCAACAGACTTAAAAGTTTATCTAAATTCTGATGTATATCCGCATGAATACCTCAATATTTCTTTTGAATGAAACAGATACAGCTTGTTCTATAAAATGTATACGGATTTTCAAAAAACTTACTACAATGCAACCAGTACCGAGCCTCTACTTTCCTGGGATCTATTTAAATCACGTGCTCCAATTTTTGTTATAGACTACAAACATCAAAATGAAACTTTGAAAACAGGACCTATTGATATTCGCTTGGAACTGAGAACATAAAAACATATTCCTGCAAACAATTCAGCTTATTGTCTTATGCTGCATGACAGAATTATTGAATATAATCCACTTGATCAAGTCGTAACCAGAATTGTTTGAAAATGAATATAAGTAAAAATATTTTAAGTAAAAATTGTAAACATGATTAAGAAATAAAATTCATACTTTCAACTCAAAAACTTTGTGTTTTCACTCAAGGTACAAGGACTGATTTCTTCATTTTCTTAGCATGAATATTTTAATTTGGTTGGAAAAGGATAAGTAATTCACAATTTGAACATATTTTATTTTTATATAGAATATTTTCAAATGGTTACAAATTACGATATATACTTTATTTTAGTTAGAATATTTTCCATTTCTTTGAAAAATGGGCATCCTAATTCCATTAAGAACATAACTAATTGGAACGATTTACTATATGTTACTTTTGGGTCAGGAATGAAAAACCAATGTAAAATCTGGGTCAAAAATATAATTCCAGTAAGAACATAACTGATTGAAACAACACAACTAGTAAAATACAAAAAAGCTAATAAGAATAAAACAAATCTAATATGAAAAAACGAATTCAACTTTTGCGTCAGAATATAATTCCAGTAAGAACAAAGCTAATTAGAACAATAAATCTAGTAAAATACAAAAAATCTAATAAGAATAAAACCATTTCTAACCAGAAAAAACCTATGGCACTTCTGGGTCAGGTATTGTGGCACGTGCAGTGGGATGCGTGCCCGTCCCTTTGACGCAGAGGTTACGTATTTACTCTACTTTATTGGTTAATGTTTAGTTTAAAAATAAAATTAATACAACATCAATTATGGACGGGGTGAGCAAAAAAAGGTCCAAAGTAGGGGTTTGGGCAAATTTCATAAAAAAACAGCCGTTTCTCGAATCTTGAAAACCGTACCTGGCCCATCACCATATTCAGTTTGGACCATCCTTTACGTGACACCCTGTTCAAAAATACTTGAAAATTAAAAAAAAAAAAAATTTTGCATGCCAACTTTTAGTATTTAATAGAATACAATTTTTCACAAAATTTAAAACAAATAATCATTAAGCCGTTTTCAAGATATTGAATTTTCAAACAAAAAATTTCAATATTATTTTTTAAATCCAAACAATTATTTTGTTTGAAAAATTTTATATTTTTTTTGAAATCTTGGTTGAAATCGGTTTAGCCGTTAATGAGAAATTTGAAAACTAAAAAATCGGTTCTATGACAGGTGCCGTTAATAAAAGTTATAATTTTTTTTTTCTACCAAAATATTAATTGTAGTAATTATAGTAGGTCGTATTTTTTTTTTTTTTTTTAAATCGTTACAGCCATTTTTGAAATAAATCATTTTTTTTATATTGGTTGCATGGCAGGTACCGTTATTTTTAGAGCTAAAAAAAAATTTCAATTTCCCCTCTAGGGAATCCCATAAGAACCTTAAATCCAAAGTTTGAAGAAAATCGCTTCAGCCGTTTAGGCTGCAGGTCGAGGTACAGACAGACAGACAGACAGACAGAATTGCGAGACTTACTTTTTTTTTGAGAAACCCGTGACGTACAAGAGTCTCGAGTTTCTTTATCTGTCCCGTATTTTCTGATTTTTTTGATTTAATATTTTTATATTTTATAAAACAACAGTTTTGATTTACCTAACCTACTAAACTTATGTATGTATATGACAGTGCAAAGTTACAAATCCGTTCAACTCTAACTTAAACGACTAACAAGTAATTCTTGTGTAAGAACGACGACCCGGCTTTGGTTTTGGACTGTTTTGTGTGATTAAAATGGGTGCAAAACTGACAATTTTTTTTACATATTTTTTGCTACCAGTCCGTAATAAATGTACCTACAGCCTTTTTCTTCGTTGCTTAGTAAGGAATAAGCATAAAATATTTTCAACCCCTAATAAAATTATATCAGGATGGTTTTGTGAATGGTTTTCAGTTAACCAAAAGAAATTTAAAGAAAATGGCGCAAAATTTTAAATATAATCATCAATTTCGATGGTCGAACAGCGTACCGCAGAACAAAAGCACAACGAAATTTTTCGTTTATGATTTCTTCATGTCATTTTTGTATGACATTTATCGTTTCATATCAGCAACGTACTAGGCTTGTAATATGTATTGTATATAGATATGTATCAAAATAAAAATAAATGAAAAGACTACATTTTAGTTTTTTTTACGTTTTTAAACTTTTCACTTCTTGTCCCGGGTTTTGCTCTCCGAAATATGGTCACCGTACCTATACAACGTATATCGCAAGTAAAAATAATTTGATTCGAGTAAAATGCGTATAACGTATATAATGTTACAGCCGTGTGTATTAAAAGAAAGAGGTACAATTAGGTAATATTAAAGCAATTGAATGGTGTTTGGCGAATGTTAAAAAAGGGAAAATGTTATGAATAAATTCAAATGAATTCACTCTTATAAAACGCTTTACATATTACAAAATGGCTACACTACCAAAACATTGTGTATCCGGAAGTTTAAAAATAAAAAAAATGAAAGGCAGAAGTGAAACTTCTTTGGCGATCTAAAAATCTCGATTTGAATAGTTATATTAATCTTATATGCGTAATAGGGCCCACACACGTCACGGACACGTCACTGCGTACTAATACATTTTGTTGTTGTGCACAAATCTGCGCAGACCGCCTGCGTCGTGTGTATCCATGTCGACTGTTTGCAGCGGCCGTCTGCGTGAATACAAATTTTTCGTTGGTCTGCAACGAACAGCGAGAAAATTTGTGGAAAAACATAAAAAACAACAGTGAAAGAATTTTTTCAAACAATTCCTTGCTCTTAATTGTTTTTTTTTTGTCTGTGATTAATATTTTTGTTTTGTTTTTATTGTAATATCAATGATAAGGCAGCACAATCAGTATCCGTTATCCCCCATTTTTCCGACCCGATGACCACGACGAAACGATTAGTCTTGGAGCCCACAGGAAATTTTGGGGTGCAAAAGTGAACAAAAAAAAAAATTATATGAGTTGAAAGGTGTGTTAAGGATAATAAAAGTAATGCAAGTCTTGCAGTCCCTGGTGGCGACTGTAAGGTGGGAGGGGCAATTTTCTAAAAAATTGACTTGGAACAGAAAACAAATTATTAAAAAGCAACGGTAAAATGTACAATGCCCTGTTATATTTTACATGAGAATAAAGGATCAAAAGAGTACATACAAATATCAACGACGAAAGGGTGTTTTTCTTAAGGGAAAGAGAAGGTATGAAATTTTGATCATAACACCTATCCCAAGAATGGGAAGAAATTTATTAAAAACGTTTCATTTGTCAATAGCCAAATTGAATATTCAAACTAATTTTCATCAATGTACTATTGTTTTGAAGGTATTTTTTTAATATTTTACCAGTTTTACTAAAAAACAGTCATCTCTGGATAAAATGGACCATAACTTTTTAAGGATGCTTGTATCGCCTTAATTTTGATGTCATTAGATTCAGAATTGAAAAATACCCTTAAATCATGTATCATACACTCCAATTCACTCGTTTTAATACAGATTTTTTTTTCAATAAACTTTTGACGATTACTCGATAACCTTTTATAATTATGCCATATCTGATTATAGAATTTATTAAGTGTAATATGGGGATTAAGATTCAGGAAGAATTTTGAATCCTCCTAAAAAATTGTTAGACTTATGGCTTTTTAAACAATTTTAGTCAAAAAATCGACCTTATTTTGTGTGTCATTCGTTTAAATAGACCTTGAAAAACAACCAAGTAGCTCAGAAAATCGTTAAAAATAGTATGCAAACAATCAAATAATCAACAAATTAAGACATTTTTACATGAATTTAACAATTTTACCAAAAGGAAGTGTTCTATCCGAAGAGAAAAATGCTCAAATTCGAGACTATCAGGCCAAAGGTCATAGCAGTCGATGTGAAAGTCAAAACATTGGACTTAGTATGCAGTATGCTTTCTTCAGTTAGAACACTTCCTTTTTTTAAAATTGTTAAACTCATAAAAAAATGTCTTTAACTGTTGATTTATTTGATATTTTGCATACTATTTTTAATGATTTTCTGAGCTACTTGGTTGTTTTTCAATGTGTATTTAAACGAATGACACACAAAATAAGGTCGATATTTTGACAAAAAATTGTTTAAAGAGCCATAAGACTAACAATTTTTTAGTAGGATTCAAAATTATTCCTGAATCTTAATCCCCATATTACACTTAATAAATCCTATAATTAGATGTGTCATAATTATGAAAGGTTATCGAGAAATCGTCCAAAAGTTCATTGAAAAAAAATCTGTATTTAAACGAGTGAATTGGAGTGTATGTCCAAATTGTATCAATATATTTTTTTAATACTAAAAGTTATACCTCCCGCTTTCCCCCTCCAAAAAAAAACTCTTTTGATTCTTTATTCTTATGGTTAATCCGATATTCCCACCAAATTTCAAAAATGGTAGAATTTTTTTCCGCATGTTTTTCCTATTTTAACTGCTTGTAATCACAACAAAAACATAAATGTTAAAAAAGTAGCCAAGTTCTTCTATACACAAAAACTTTGCGTAACAAGTCAGCCGTAAGAAGTAATGAGATCTAAAAGTACGCCAAGTTATAAATTTATCAATGAGATCTAAAAGTAAGCCAAGTTATAAGTTTATCAATGTTAAATATCAAATATTTTAAGTAGAGTAATAAGGAAGAACCTCAATATTATCAGAGAAATCTGTTATTTAATGATTACTGACTAAAATTGAGTTGGGTTACTTGGCAAGTTTTCTTTTTTTACGTAATTACTCAATTTTGAAATGAATAAATATGTTAAATATCAAATATTTTAAGTAGAGTAATAAGAAAGAACCTTAATACTATCAGAGAAATCTGTTATTTAATGATTACTGAATAAAATTGAGTTGGGTTACTTGGCAAGTTTTCTTTTTTACATAATTACTCAATTTAGAAATGAAAAATTGCCAAGTTACCCAACTCAATTTTAGTCAGTAATCATTAAACAACAGATTTCTCTGATAATATTGAGGTTCTTCCTTATTACTCTACTTAAAATATTTGATATTTAACATTGATAAACTTATAACTTGGCTTACTTTTAGATCTCATTACTTTTAACGGCTGACTTGTTACGCAAAGTTTTTGTATATAAAACTTGGCTCCTTTTTTAACATTTATGTTTTTGTTGAGATTTCACTACTTTTTGCAAAGGTTCTTTTTATCAGGAAAAGTGGGTGATTTAAACTCCCAATCAGAGCCTTATAAGCAAAGTAAGATTTTAATTTATGCCTTTTGTATGTAGGTACTACAAGTCCTACCCATGTGACAATTTTTGTAAGTTAGAAGTGCTGCATTGAAATTATAATAATTTATAAGAAGTGGGTGGATGAAACGCCCCTTCATGCAAAATTTCATGATTTCAACTTTTTCTTTGTATACAGCTGAGAACTAGCCCATTTACCAAATTTTATAATCCTGCACCAATCGGAAGTGCTAAAAATATATTTAATATTAATTCTGTGAAAATAAGTGGTTGCCACGCCCACTGAAAGTGAAATCTCAAATTTTAAATTTTCCCTTTGCTTGCATGTCAAGTCCTATAGCTCTACCATATTTCATCATTCTATGATAATCAGAAGTTCTCTACATAGTTGTTATCAATTCTGAGAAAATGGGCGGATGCTACGCCCCCTGAATGCTAAATATCAAATTTTAAAATTTAGCCTTTGTTTGCATTTTAAGTTCTACCGCTCTACCAAATTTCATCATTCTACGACCACCAGAAGTTTTCCATATAATTGATATCGATTCTCCGAAAAGCGGATGCCACGACCTCTAAATATAAACTTTCAAATTTTACTATTTTGCATTTGCTTGCACTTCTAGCCCTACCGTTCTACTAAATTTCATCATTCTGCGACAATCAGATGGGCTCCTTGTAATTGGTATCAATTATATGCAAATGGGCGGTTACCACGCCCCTGAATGTAAAATCACAAATTTTAAAATGTTTCCTTTGCCTGCACTTAAAGCCCTGCCGCTGTACCAAATTGTATCATTCTACGACAGTCAGAAGTGCTTCAAATAATTTATATCAATTCTATGAAAATGGGCGGATACCACGCCCCCTGAATGGAAAATCTTAAATTTTCGATTTTGTCCTTTGTATACGCTACAGGGTCTACTGCTGTGCGAAATTACAAGATTCTACGATGTCGGGAAGTGCTCCATAATTTTGATGATCTGTCAGTGAGTGAGTCAGTGAGTCAGTGAGTCAGTCAGTTACGGTTTTTGCAATTTTTGCAGTCTTTTATCTTGGGAACCACTGATGTTAAAGAATTGAAATTTGGTGAGTTGACTAAACCTGGTGAGGTTAGCAAACGCTGTGAGCTTAAAGTTTCTGACTTTATTGGCACTGAAGTTAAAGGGGGTCGAAAATCGCCTGAGTTTGATCCTGTAAAAAGGGTGTAGTGCCATAACTTGGCTGGGTACTAACGTGCCCTTTGATTTAGCCGGATTTGTCTTATATCTATGAGAAATCTGGTTCATTTACTTTGTAATATCTTATAAAGTAAAAGTCCTAGAACCATCCGGTTTTCAGTTTTTGACTACAAATTAATAAAGGCACTAAATTTTGGAAACAAAAATAGTACTTAATTACGTGAAATATTGCGAAAAAAAATATGTTTTACCATTTTTAAAATTTTTTTTTAATTTTTTTTTTAAATTTTGAGTTCAAACATTAATATTTCAAAAACTATTGATTGAAAGAACTTGATTTAAGAAGGCCTTTCATGAAAATATAACAGGGCATTGCACATGTTACCGTTGTTTTTAAATAATTTGTTTTCTGTTCTAAGTGAATTTTTTAGAAAATTGCCGCTCCCACCTAACAGTCGCCACCAGGGACTGCAAGACTTGCATTTCTTTTGCGAAGGCATGTTTGTACAGACTACAATCTGCAGCGTCGTGTCTGCGTCGTGTATGAGACCTATATCAAAATGATCGATGGGTTGTGGTTGTAAACTTGAAAATTAAAATCGTAAAACTGATAAAAATTTAAAGTAAAAAGGTGAAAATTTAAAATATATAAATCTGTTAACGAGAGGAGGTTTTCCGTAGGGCTGGTCACGAGACGAGAAAAGTCTCGGTCTCGCATGACGAGACGAGACGAGACTGCCTTTTAAGCAACCGAGACGAGACTGTTTATTTGGACCGAAATTTACAAAGAGTCTAATAAATTAAAAAATCCAATTTCAGTTAAATATTTATTTTCTTCTGCACATATTCAAACTATAATCGAAAATATTTCGTTCCGATAATCATAAGAATGTCCGGAAATCGTATTTTTCGGAGACGAGACCGAGACTTAATTATACAAGACCGACACGAGATCGAGACGATACTGAAAATTTTCGATTTTAACGAGACCGAGACGGGACTTACAAAAGTCTCGCGGGTCTCGTCTCATGGAAAGTCCTAGTTTTCCGACTATTTCCAAAAATTCCTATACTCAAAATCTCTGCAAAATCAAAAATTTGTATATGACAACTTAAATTTGGTTTTATTTATTTTTCAACCATATATAGGTATGTCATTCAAATTTTTAGCGGACTCTCCTGATTTAATTCAATTTTTTTGAAATAAGCCTATTTTTTATGTTTAGCTTATCAATGATCTCAGAGTTGCGCGTTACATTTGTTCGTTTCACAAAAAATCAACCTTGAAATTTCACTCTCATCGCGCGCAAGGAAGTTTCACTTTAAAAAATTGTTTTTGTTTGTGGATTGGAGGAAAAATGTGTGACGTTATAGACAGTACCTATAGAGCTAGTTACTTATACTTAATTTTAAGATTTTTTGCACAAACGATTAAAATGTATGTACCTACATATATCTAGATAGGTATGTTCTTGTACATTTGTAGGTACATAGTTATGTAGGTAGTATATTTATCACCAACCACTAAATGAATATAACATACGACCTTACCTACCCTCACAGATACAATTCTCACTGACGACGCCGAGTCGCGGCAAACGAGCAAGCACAGGCATTTAGTAAGTTTTTTTTTTGTATTTTTAACTGCTTTTTATTAGGCCTACGAGTAAAGCGTGGAAGTTTTGAAAATACGTGTTATACTTAAAATTAATCGCAGTTATTTTTGGATGCAATAAAAAAAAACAAGATAAGGATTCATAACGAAAGAAGTCATAAGCTGTTTTGAAAAAGCTTACTTTCTCCAGTTAACTAATCCAGTCGAATCGTCATTTGACCTTGCGTTGATCGGCACGGTCTGTTTTTTTTTCATGAATCGATAGGGACAAGAAAAGCTTAACCCTAGATTTGCACCACCTGACAACTTTTTTTACCAAAGTTATTCGTAAAAACGTACTTTTTGACTTTTTTTGATTTTTGCAAAAATCTCGGATCCAGTACATTGCACAGTAAAAAATCTAAAAACGTTTTGTTTGTAATAAAATCATCTACCATGTAGTGTTAAGTGTTTTTTGTTTGAACAAATAAGTAAAAAGTTACCGTTAGTTTTAGAAATTTTCTTTTGGTTTTTAGACGGTTTTTCATTATTATTTCGAAAAAAGCTTACATTTGGTTAGTTTTTCTTTTGTGTTTTGTCTAGCTGTTGCTTTTCCCTACAATTTAAATAAATTGAGCTCTTAACTCCAAACGAGAAAATATTTTCTGAAATCGGGAGATTGCCACATTAGAAATCGGTGTGCATCGGGTAAATTTTTTTAACCTTACCTTTTGCCAATTCTTTCTGAATATTGTGTTTTTCTTTAACTAAATGAAAAAAAATCAGATTTCCTATGAAAAAAAAAACAAAAACTGTTTGGTTTGTTTCATTTGTATTATTACTTATTTTATTTAATTCATTTTCAAAAGCTTATATTGCTTGAACACAAATTATAATGTTAATATTAAATATTTTTCATTCGGAGGTACTAAATACATTTAATAAATAACAATTGGTATTCATATTGTTTGAAGACATTACCTACGTTAAACTAATTAATTAATAACAAATATTTCCATTTTTATATTGACAGTACTTTATGGGGCATTGGCTTACAAGAAAATTAATTCTATATTGCTTATAGCACCTAACTTGATTAGAAATGAAAAAGTAATACATAAGCTAACAAATACTCCAAAGATTCAAGTTTATTATAAAGGCTCTCCCAAACCAACGCGGAACATTTGCTATGCAGGGCGAATAATTCACAATGATAACAAAAATGTTAAATAAACTATGTTATATAACAACAAAAACTGGCGCCGCGTCGGCGAATGTGCCGCTTTCGCGTTAGTTTGGGAGAGCCTTAAAACAACGGCTATGTTGCTTAAGTATCTTAATTATATTTAAAATGTTAAGGGTATTCATGCAACGTCGGAAGTTTTCCAACGTCGTTAAATCGTAAAGTTTCCGACACACGTTTCATGAACGCCCCTTTATCTAATTGCATTATGATGTGGTGAACAAATTCGGCGGACTTATTTTATTTTGTTTAAGCGTTTGAAAAAAATAATTAAAAATGCTCTGTTACTGAAATATTGGTTGTTGTCAAACTTTGATACATAAACTGTCATAATACTTTCATAAAAAGTTTTCCACGTTTACTATACTTCCCTTTATGACGTTTACAATACAAATTCGTGTCGGAAAGTTTACGATTTATCGTAAAAAAAATTCATACAAATTGTGACAGTTCATTTACGACGTCATAAACTTTTCGACGTTTGCAACGTTTGATGAATACCCCTATGTATTTTGATCGAATTTTTTGAACACATAATTAGACACTGTATGCCATTGACATGCCACAAACAAGGCGACTTTGGGAGTGTTCAACAAACAAGAAGCAGAAATTGCTATGAATACCGATGTTATGGATTATGACGATGGGAAATTTCAAATGGGATATTTTAAGTTATACACAACCAGGTTAATACTACGTTTTCACTGGGCCAAATGAGGAAATTTCGTTGCAAATTTCCTAATGAGATCCGAAATTACCTCATTTCCCATACAAATTCTCGTTTCCAAATGAGCTACTTTCAACCAAATATGCACTAAATTAGATCAGAAATTAGGTGAATGCATCCAGCGGGAAACAGTTTCAAAAGCTCAACAACATAAGACAGAAAGAGAAAACAAAAAAAAAAATAAACGGTTAACTGCCCAAATTCCAAAATGAAATGAGATTTCAAACGAAGTTAGCAAATTTGATAATGAAAACACTTTTTGCCAAATTCCGAAATTACTTCATTTGTGGTCTAATGAAAACGTAGTATAAAAAGTGTTCAAATTTTAGTTAAATAATAAATAAAGTAAATTCCAGAGTTGAAAATACATTAAGATACTTTTTTATATGAAACTTTGAAAATCTGGGAAAAGTGTCAAATTTAGATCAAAAATCGGTGTATCGGGAATAGGTCTAAGCATCGGGAGAATTACGATAAATCGGTGTTTCTGGCAACACTGGAATAAACACAGGCAAGTCAGAGCCCCCGAAAAAAGACATTTTCTGTTTTTTTTTTTACGAATATCTTGGCTCCGGTATATCGCAAAGTAAAAAATGAAAAAAAATATTACTAACTAGAATATTAGCTATTGTTTAAATAAATAAATATTTTTTAAACGAATAAATAAAAATTAACAGTTAGTTTTAGTCAGTTTTATTCATTTTTTTGTTGAACAAATATTTTTGAGTTATAATTTTGATAAAGGCTTGTGAATCGTCTTAATAAATAACTAATTTGTAGTCCTTTTAATTTCTTAAAATAAAAAAAAAAATTAAGAAATAAAAAAAAATAAACTAGAGCTGATCAATGAATGAATGAACAAGGACAAGTCATACAAAAAAAAAACCTTTTCTGTATGATAAATAAATAGTACAGTAACTATATAATATGTACTTGCACACGTATGCGTCAAATCTGGTATTTCTGATTTTTTGCTGAGTTTTTCAGGATATTGGCCTAGTAAATAACCTAAGTTTTCGACCTCGAGCGGCGCGGTGACCGCTTCATGGTCAAAAATCAGAAAAAGTACGATTTGTTCGCGCTTTTTTCAGTTATTGGTGATTTTAGTTCCATTGTTCCACGATTTCAAAGTGGCTTAACTTGCTTCAACTTGAGATTAAAACCAACTATGTAGACCAAATGGTTTCCAAAACACAACAATTCAAAATTTAGCGAAAAATTATTTAAAAAGTATTGTTATCAAACAGTATAATGGCAAATAAAGAATGGTTGACATTAATACATCAAAGCACTGGAGAGTATAGACTATCTATTTGCCCCCATTAAGATGGGAGGGGCAATAACAATACTATTGAAAAACAATGGTGATACCCACAATATTCTCCTATAGCTTATCTTGAACACAGACACCCATTCTTGAATTTTCTGTTTAAATAAAGTTATTTTAATCGATAGTTTTTGAGAAATTAATTTCCAAACCCAAAATATTGAAAAAGTAATTTGCTCCAAGGATTCTGTTTCTACTAAGTATTATTAGACATTTTTTTTTTCAGAATGTTGAGTTTGGAAATTAATTTCTGAAAAACTATCGATTACAACTATCGTTACAAAAGTTATAGAACTTTTAATTGTCTGTATTTTTACTTGTACAGTTTCTTAATTGGAAGCGTATATTCGCTCCAGAGCGAGAACCCTCTGGAGCGAATATACGCTTAAGTAATCTGCAAGGATTTAGTTCTTTTTTATTTTTGAATTTGAATGCAATTAGTACAGTAACTATATACATTCCAAACTCAACATTCAGAAAATGAATTTTCTCCTATTTACTTACTAAAAACAGGATCCTTAGAGCAAATTTCTTTTTCAATATTTTGAGTTTGGAAATTTATTCCTCAAAAGGTATCGAGAACCATTATTTCAATTAAGAAACTGTACAAGTAAAACATATATGTTGATACTTAAAAGTTCTATAGCATTTGTTACAATATTTCTTTGATTTGAGTGACAAAAAAAAGAACTACAAGCGATTACAAAAAAAAAAAATGTTTTAATTTTTTTTAATGGTATGTAACTCTTAAACAAGAGTGATTAGCGAAAAAAGTTATTTAACATATTTTGTAGAAAATTAAATTCTATACAAGTTTGTAGTACAATTTTTATTTCTGGGACCATAAATGCGCGAGTTATAAGCAAAAATCATAATGAACATTAAAAACAAAATGGCGGCCAAATGACTCGTGCAAAATGTGGTTTTAGACTCGTGAAGTAATACCCTATCGAATAGTGAAGTCAAACCTGACCTCGGATTTAGGTCCCACTGAATGTCTAACTTGACCGTACTACCAATAGTTTGTAAATAATATTAAATAGTGGGGATAACCCAAATTTAAATTAGATTAAAGAAGTATAAATAACTGTAAGAACTCACAAATAAATTCAATTATAATCGTAATTCGAAAACTGGCTTTCATTAACTGCGGTTCTCTAGCCAGGACAAAGCGAGCTGCGCTTCCCCAGTTAATCGGCAACTGCAATGTAGAACCCAGAACCCTTACAATGAGTTGAGAATTGAAAAAACAAATGAAATTGTATCAGTCGTTGAACCTAGAAATAATTCTTTTAAATAAGAAAATAAATAGTTAAAAAAAATATATTGACCTATCAAAACCATTTTCTTGTCGGGGTTCTACTACGATGTCTTTTTCGTTATTAAATGCAAATCCTTAGATACAAATTGTGATAGCTTATGTTTTGTTTGAAAATTTTTTTCTTTGTGATATACGGGTGTCCCGTAAGTAATGGATAACCCTGAAATGCCGCAAAGTAGACTTTATGACCGTCCTGAAAACTGATAAAAAAAAGTTCTATCCCAACCACAAGAAAAGTTATATGCATTTTTTTGTTCAGTGTATTATTTTTTTTCTTACTTTACATTTTTGAATACCACGACTACAAGTGAATGAGTTCCATCATTTTTTTTTTTCAGGAATATTTTACATTACTTGTGCCAACACATAAGTAGAAGAAAATTATTATAACTGTTGGACTTCTTAGAGAAAAAAAATTATTTAACATTGAATTTCAATGCAAAATGTGAAAACAAATTATTTTTGAAAAAGTTAAATCATAGCTGGTATAAAAAAATGCATGAATACCTGAGTGGCCAACTATTTTAAAAATATGTGCGTTAAATGCAGATTTCAAAATGGTATTACTTATTATTATATCTAGAGTCAATAGCAAGTTATTGGTCAAAATCTGCAATACAAGAGTAAATTTAGCAAAAACAAAAGTTTTCAAAATTAGCACAGTAAACGTGAAAATAATACCAAGCGTTGAACATAGCAGATTTTTGATTTATTGGCTGTTTCTACGATGTTGTCCTAATGATAAATCCAAGCTTTCAACTTCTAGGGCCGAATGCATTATTGATAAAAATGTCAAAAAAGTGCAAAAAACGGTTACATTTTCGAGCTTGTTTTGAATTTTACCTGGTCTATTGGGCTTTAAAAAACCCATCAAATATTTTGTTGGTTGCTATTTTTTATTTGTTATTTTCTCCAAACAAAAAGTCTTCTGATTCAATTTTAATTGTGTTTTTTGAATAGTAAATTGTAAGATCCTGAGAAAGTGAGAACGCATAAAATCGTAAGTTTTTTAAATTTTGAATTAAAGTTTTTGTAAATTGATCTTAATTCATAAGATTAAGACCACGACGAACACTTATTTATATCGTTTTTATTGTTCATTCTTCAGAAAAATTAACGGTCTAAATAGCTGTTTTCCTGAACCTGCTTTTTGATAATTAAGACGTTTGATTGAACTTTTTCGATGCCACGTATTCTGTATTCTGCAGAAGAATATGCAAACATGCATTTCATTTATGGAGAGTGCAGAGGCAACGCAAACGAAGCTGCGACTCTGTATAGGGAAAGGTACCCTAACGCACGTCAATTCTCAATGGGAAAACAATTGGACCCTTTGAGTTGCCGGGGATTTTAACTGGCCAAGGTTATTTGGAGTTTCTCCAAAATGAATGATCTCCCAACCTTGCTGGAAGAAGTGCCTCAAGAACTAAAGGAATCCCATTGGCTTCAAAATGATGGTTGTCCAGCACACTATGCTGTGCCTGTGCGGGCATATTTAAATGCCAGATATCCAGGCAGATGGATAGGACGTCTGGGACCAATTTTATGGCCACCCCGTTCACCAGACCTAAATCCACTTGATTTTTTTTATTTGGGATGCTTTAAGGAAATCGTAAGCAAGCCGATCAGGTCTTTAGAGGAGCTAAGAAATCGTGTGGAGGCAACTGCATTACAAATTTCTGAGCAAAACCTTGCAGGTTCACTAAGACGTTCATTTATTCGGAGGTGCAGAACCTGTATAAGAGTGGGTGGAAAACAGTTTGAGCATTTGCTTTAAATAAAAAAAAAAATAAAAAAAATTATCTATTTTTGTTTTTGTTTTCTAACTAAATGATCATGTGATTAAAAGCTGGCTCAAAAACTTTTTGTTTAGAGAAAATAACAAATAAACTAATAGCAACCAACAAAATATTTAATGGGTTTGTTAAAACCCAATAGAACAGGTAAAATTCAAAACAAGCTCGAAAATGTAACCGTTTTTTGCACTTTTTTGACATTTTTATCAATAATGCATTCGGCCCTAGAAGTTGAAAGCTTGGATTTATCATTAGGACAACATCGTAGAAACAGCCAATAAATCAAAAATCTGCTATGTTCAACGCTTGGTATTATTTTCACGTTTACTGTGCTAATTTTGAAAACTTTTGTTTTTGCTAAATTTACTCTAGTATTGCAGATTTTTACCAATAACTTGCTATTGACTCTAGATATAATAATAAGTAATACCATTTTGAAATCTGCATTTAACGCGCATATTTTTAAAATAGTTGGCCACTCAGGTATTCATGCATTTTTTTTATACCAGTTATGATTTAACTTTTTCAAAAATAATTTGTTTTCACATTTTGCATTGAAATTCAATGTTAAATAATTTTTTTCTCTAAGAAGTCCAACAGTTATAATAATTTTCTTCTACTAATGTGTTGGCACAAGTAATGTTAAATATTCCTGCAAAAAAAAAAATGATGGAACTCATTCACTTGTAGTCGTGGTATTCAAAAATGTAAAGTAAGAAAAAAAATAATGCACTGAACAAAAAAATGCATATAACTTTTCTTGTGGTTGGGATAGAACTTTTTTTTATCAGTTTTCAGGACGGTCATAAAGTCTACTTTGCGGCATTTCAGGGTTATCCATTACTTACGGGACACCCTGTATGTACTTGTGCATATCTAAGTAATCTCTCTAAATAAGATTAGATCCGGTCCGTTCCCTTTCTTAAATTTTCTGACATTTTCTGTGCATTTGTGTGATTTCCAGTCCACAGCCTCAAAAATTTTGAATTTTTTGACAAAAGACAACGCTTACGAGTGTTCTTGGTCTACTCCTTTATAAAATCCGGAACAAAAAATCACCCTCAAAAACTTTAAGTGGAAAATACAAAGCTCCTTTTGTGTTAGAGTTGAGTGACGTCTAAAGTTGAATCATAGGAATCGCTAACAACCTATCACATCACAGCTTTGTCGATCAACCTTCAATTCGACAAACGCAAAAAATGGCAAAAGTAGTTGCAGAAATTGAAATATTTTCAACTAAAATCAGTATGTTGCATCTGTATGCGTGTATTAACATGCACAAGTGCAAATTATAGATGTCAGTCAGAGATGTCAATTCATAGTACCTAATATTATTTTTAGATTTAAAGCTAGCGTTGAGTGACGCCTTACGTTGAACCATAGGAATCGCTAACAACCTGTCACAATACAGCTTTGTCGCTCAACCTTCAATTTGACAAACGTAACATATCCGTAACGTGGCAAAAGCATTTGCAAAAGTTTAAATATTTTCAACTTGAATCAGTATGTTGCATCTGTATGCGTGTATTAACGTACACTAATGCAACTTACTTAAAGATGTCAGACAAAGTACAATCAAAGCTTTTCTTACGTAACGCACACAACGCTAACACAAAAGTAGGTTTGTGTTTCCCGCTTTATGGCGTCAGCACTTCCCTATTACAAGGTTAAATGACCTTAAGCCTAATGCAATTCAGTTTTTTAAAGGTGTTAATGCTATTTTGCGTTACCTAGGATGCACTTAAATTGTCTTAGTGCTGGGGAACGTTATGCTTGTCTAATAACTTCCATACAAAAAAGTTACCTTAGTTTTTTAAGACAAATTAGGCTATTTTAAGTTAAAAAGGACGTACATAAATTGTCTTAGTTCTGGGCAGATCTATGCTCGGCAAATAACTTCCATACAAAATATTTTAACTAAGGCATTCAAGGCCGTTTAACACATATTTTTTCTCTGAGTGTAGGAATATTTTGGATATTCCAAAATATTCCTATGCAATTGACAGTCCCAACAAAGTGCTAGCTGTCACTTTTGGTGATATTCCTTAATACAATAAAATTAAACGATTTTAAATAAATCTTTTATATTAGCTGATTTTTCAATCATCAGTTAACCCGGGGCAGTGTTGCCAGAGAAAAATATTAGAAGGTAGAACAGCAGCCAAAAAAATGGGAGTTTTTTGAAAAAAAAAAAATAGTAGTAAAGACATTTCGCTGGCTCAATACTTTAATGTTCTATGTTAGGTTTTCATTATTCAGAGATAATCGCTCGCAAAGTTTTACGAAGCTGATTTGTGTCAAAATATCATAATTTATTAAAAAAAATATTAAAATATTAAAACCTCTAAGAAACTTAATTAAATTAAGGACTTACTTTCTTTTTTCTGTATTGAATATCGATTAAGTTAACACTTTTCAATTTTAACATAGAACATTTTTCTATCTTTTTTGAGTTTTTTGTAAGTTATTTGTTCTATGTCGGACATAGAACATTATAGCAATGAGGGAGACATATGGGAAGCAATGGATAATTAGAGAAAAATGGAATTAAATATGCAGTGAAATTACAAAAACTGGTTACTGCGATTCTTAGACCATAACAAACTATTATTTATGCTTAAAAATTACATATAAACTACAAAATTCTAGATTGCATATCAATAGAGTTTTTCCCATTTGCCAATACTTTTTGATCATTATTTACTTATTGATTTAATTTATTTTATGGTGTATATGAACGTTTAAGTACTGAGCATAACTTAGAATCTTTGGAATGTTTCTGTTTGTTAGGGCTATAAAAAAGCCATTTTTTGTAGAAGAAAAAAATGAAACATACATTTTCGAAAAAAAGACGAACATTTTGATATAAGAAAACCTATTTGTGCCTTTTATACAGAACATTAAAGTATTAGGCCAACGATTTGTTTTGTCTTTAAAGATAAGTGTGTGGACAAATTTTTGTTTTAAACTTTGTTAAAAAAAAATCATAAAAAACAATTTCACTTAAAAAAAAAACACAAAATATAAATAAATAAATTATTAATTCTAATCACAAAAGTAAGAAAATATTTCTTTAATTACAATAAATCTGTCTTATGGCAGATAACTTAATTTATAATTATATAATTTTTATAATAAAAATCAGGGACTTGTTGTTATCACAAAATATGTATTAAATACAAGTGGCTTTGCAAAAAGAAAGGTAGCTATTTCGATTCATATTAGCAGCAGCAGACTCATTTGATTTAGAACTTCCAGCAACACAAGACACATTTACAGAATGATTTGCCTTTACCAAATCCAATTTCACTATATATCTTTAATGCAAGTTTACTTTTAATAAATCTTACAAAGAATAACAATATTTCAAGCATTGATTTAACAAACCTTTTCATTTTATTGAACTACCCATAAAAATTCACGGGGTTTAAACAAAAAAAAAAACAGAACCACTAAACCACAATCCCAAGAAACAATAAAATAAATACAGAACTGACGAAAATTGAATGAAGCCAACGAAAAACAATTGATTGACAATACACTTTGCTGCATGTGTAAGATATTTTAGGGCTTTAAAAAAAATAGGAGAACGAATGTGAAAGAACCCAGCGGGAAATATCGTCGCCAATGAATTTTATAGCTGAATTTATCAATCACTAGCCAGATAATAATAGGAACCGACATGTAATGATTTACGCCCAGTTTCACATTGGGAGTTTAAACTTAAAATAAGCTGAACCTTAAACTGAGTTTAAATTTTTGGTTCAACTATTCCGGTTTCACAGTGAAATTTGATCTTCAGATCAGTTGAACTTCGTTTAACTAGATTTTATGAAAAAGAGTTGGCAGCATTGTACGTTTTTGATTCGCTAAGTGACGTATTGCAAACAGAACGTAGCTTTCCTAGTCTATTCTTTCGCTTTCTGAAGCAAAGAACACGCGAAACAGCAACAATTATTTTGGGTTGTTGATAATTTATCGACATATTTTTCAAGTGAAACGAACAAAATTTAAAAAAAAAATTAAAAAAAAGCCAATAATTGTGCAAAAAAAAGTGAATAACAACTTTAACAGCAGACATGGATTTGCAAATGGAATTGGTTATAAAAATTAAGTAAATAAATTCCATAATGTATTATATATAGTGGTCCCAAATGATCTCGGTTCAAGGTTTAAAGGAAACTTTGAAACCGAATAAATTGTTGATCTGAAGTTTAAATCCCATGTAAGAAAAACTGCTGATTACAAAACAGCTTTTGCTGTTGGATAGCTATCCATGCTATCCGAAAAATGTTGGTATACGTCTGTATCCCAAGCGAAAATGTTAAAAGAGCCGTCACCGAGTTGTATTTTGCTAAAAACACTTTCAATTAATGAATTAACCTATCCGGTTTTGCTTGATCAGAAACCTATATGGATAGAGAGCTATCTTAGATAGGCAATCGCATCGATTCTTGAACGCGGCCATTTCCATTCACAGAAGCTGTCTGTTTGGCAACAAATGTAGTAGATAATGTGTTTAATTTGGTTATTGGTAAACACACAAATTAACTCGTCTCTTAAGTTTAACGTGGCGTTTATCTTAACGCTTGTTTAGTCATTAATTATTGGTAAGGCCCTTTGTGTTTAGAAAACAACCATCGAAGTAAATATTGCTTTTTTGAGAGGAAAAATTATGCGATGAAATGTAATTGAAGAGTAATGTACAAGTTCATCAGCTCATCGTCTATGTCCACTCGTATGCTTTGTAAAGTGTGCAGCGCCATGTGTGTTTTGATAGAAGTTGATTTTTTATTCTCTCTGCTCACATTGTCTATTGACAATAAATATTATAAAAGGACTTGTGGATTTCCATCAAAATGAGGCAATCTCAGATTGGCTCAAAGTATTTCAACAACCACTGGCCTAGTGATTTCACTTTAATTTAAAGTTTTAATTATTTATTTTAATTAACCAATCACAACACAACAGAGTTAATGAATTCACTATTAATTTCACATTTTTTATATTGAATTAACTAATTGCTAAATAACAATTACCACTAATCTTATGAGTTGACAGTTGAATTTTCATTACCATTTTCATCGAAAATATTGAACCGATGAATAAACCACATAGATTTATGTAGTGAATTCACAGATTATGCAACCACCATGTTTTTCATCACCTGGGTCGGTGAATAAACAACTTCCAACAAAGTAGTGATTTCGTTGGTGAATTTTCATCGGATTTTCAGCATGTGCTTCCCGCCTAGGACACGCACATGTTAATTTCATCAAAGGAATCAGATGAAAACTGAAAGGTGCATTTTTGATTATTCCTCAATTAATTTTTGAATTTTTCCCAATGGGGAGGAGTACGAAAGAAGTACAATACACCTATGGGAGTACTTTCGGCAACACTCACCCGTGGCTTAGACAAGCGAGTAGAACAGCACGAGAGAGCCGACTATACTCTATTCAACAAAAATGTCCACTTGGTGGAACCTTTTTACTTCAATTAAAGTAGATCTACTTCTTTTTTTCAATTTATTTTTAAATCTACTTCCTACTTCGCACCATTGCCAAAATATTGAAATCTACTTTATTTTTAAAATCACTACTTTAACCTACTTCAATTTTACAACAAAAAAAGGTGTTCATTTTTGTTGGGTTTCCCCTTTTTTCTAGTATATTATTAATATTAATAATATCCTTTTGCATGTCGGTTGATAATCCTTTGGTCTGGTTCTGTTAAACAAAATTTGATATCTTATTTTTTGATAATTATTGGTAAGGCCCTTTGTGTTAAGAAAACAACCATCGAAGTAAATATTGCTTTTTTGAGAGGCAAAATTATGCGATGAAATGTAATTGAAGAGTAATGTACAAGTTCATCAGCTCATCTTCTATGTCCACTCATATGCTTTGTAAAGTGTGCAGCGCCATGTGTGTTTTTATAGAAGTTGATTATTTGTTCTCTCTGCTCACATTGTCTATTGACAGTAAATATTATAAAAGGACTTGTGGATTTCCATCAAAATGAGGCAATCTCAGATTGTCTCAAAGTATTTCAACAACCACTGGCCTAGTGATTTCACTTTAATTTAAAGTTTTAATTCTTTATTTTAATTAACCAATCACAACACAACAGAGTTAATGAATTCACTATTAATTTCACATTTTTTATATTGAATTAACTAATTGCTAAATAACAGTTACCACTAATCTTTTGAGTTGACAGTTGAATTTTCATTACCATTTTCATCGAAAATATTGAACCGATGAATAAACCACATAGATTTATGTAGTGAATTCACAGATTATGCAACCACAATGTTTTTCATCACCTGGGTCGGTGAATAAACAACTTCCAACAAAGTAGTGATTTCGTTGGTGAATTTTCATCGGATTTTCAGCATGTGCTTCCCGCCTAGGACACGCACATGTTAATTTCATCAAAGGAATCAGATGAAAACTGAAAGGTGCATTTTTGATTATTCCTCAATTAATTTTTGAATTTTTCCCAATGGGGAGGAGTACGATGGTGTTGAAAGAAGTACAATACACCTATGGGAGTACTTTCGGCAACACTCACCCGTGGCTTAGACAAGCGAGTAGAACAGCACGAGAGAGCCGACTATACTCTATTCAACAAAAATGTCTACTTCTTTTTTTTTCAATTTATTTTTAAATCTACTTCCTACTTCGCACCATTGCCAAAATATTGAAATCTACTTTATTTTTAAAATCACTACTTTAACCTACTTCAATTTTACAACAAAAAAAGGTGTTGATTTTTGTTGGGTTTCCCCTTTTTTCTAGTATATTATTAATATTAATAATATCCTTTTGCATGATGGTTGATAATCCTTTGGTCTGGTTCTGTTAAACAAAATTTGATATCATAATAAAATATACATTAAGAAGTTATTGTAATTTTTAGTTATTTTTTATTTTTGTTTATTTAAATTAATATAAACAGTGTTATTAAACAATAGCCTAGTTTTTTTCGTACTCATTAATAACTCACTTTTTAATTTTAATAGCAAACCAAAAACAAAATAAACACTGAGTAGTCTGATTTGTTTTTGCTTTGCGTTTTAAATAAAAAAGTGAGTAATTAATGAGTATGAAAAAAAACTGGCTTAAATATTGAAATATGTATGTAAATATAAAATCTGAAAGGATTTCAATTTTTGTATACAGTTTTCTTATTTTGTTTAATTAAATTAAATTTTATTGAAAAAAATTTCAAATATGGATTTATACAGGGTGTCCGGTAATTCGTGTGCCATACTTTGGGATGAGATTCTTAGTCATATTCTAAGAAAAAAATTGTTGTACAGTAAGGTCTGATTTTCAACTTTGACTTCACTTTTTGACGATTTAAAAAAGGCTAAGGTCAATTTCTCTGTCAGTACTAATAGCAGGGACCACATTTTAGACTTTTTTTTGTAGTTAAAATACTAGACTTTATATAGTGGTCCCAAATGATCTCGGTTCAAGGTTTAAAGGAAACTGTGAAACCGAATAAATTGTTGATCTGAAGTTTAAACCAAAAGTGTAGTTTAAACTTGCACTGTGAAACTGGAGATAGAGGAGTAAGAGAAGAGTCATGCAAGGTTTCCTCAGTTCATAGATTTGCACCCACTTTCTGCTTTGTGTTTAGAAAACAATCCTTTCTTTCGTTGAATTAAGAATTGCTATTTTGATACGGAAAAGTATGCGATGAAAAAACTGTTGAAGAGTAATGTGCAAGTTCATCAGCTCATCGTCTATGTCCACTTCCAGTGGGAAATATCGTCGCCAATGAAATTTATAGCTGAATTCATCAATCAATTCATTAGCCAGATAATAAAAGAAAACGACATGTAATGATTTAGATTTGAACTCACTTTCTGCTTTGGGCCTTACCAATAATCAAATTTAGAAATCAGTTAAATATTTAAGTAGACTCTCACTAATAAACCATAATAATAATAATAGTCAGCTTTACGCTAAACGTCACTTTAAATTTAAGAGTAAAGAAACGCATGTTTAAACTCGTGATTAGGAGTAAACGCCACGTTTGTGCTGTCAGTCTGAAAATCAAAGGAGAAATATAATTACCCTTATCCTCTATGTTTGGTGGTAGCCCGTAGCGTAATGGTTAGTGCGTTCGACTGTCACGCTGAAGGTCTGGGTTCGCTTCCTAGCCTCGTCCACCTAAAAACTCAAAAGTTTTTTTCAGGGCTACTTCCTCTTGTGAGGAATTGACAATTCCTCCAAGAGTATTACTTGTCACGAATAAGTGCTTCTCGTCCAGCCGTTCGCATTCGGCATAAAATTGTAGGTCCCTTCCATTCATGTCGACAGGCGCACACAGGAATGGTTGCGAGTTGTTAGTCACTAGGCTCTGGATCTTCATGAGCCGTTGTGCCACCCGATTTATTTTTTTTTTATATCCTCTACGTTTGTCGCTTACAATTGAATTAAATTGCTTGTTCGCGAATTTTGTTACAAAACTATAAAACTAATCGTGATAAGATAATCAAAATAAACAAATGTATTCATTCCATCTTATTTGTTTATTTTTAAATTTGAGAGTGAATGGCGAAAAACTAACACTAAAAATCACACGCAGCCTAAAATTTGTTTCATGACTTTTTTATGATAACTAATGTCGATTTCTATTTAACAATTTTGGATTTGTTGGTCAGACTTTAGATCAATTGTGGTATAAAGAACTCAAAACGTGATTTGATCTATGTTTGCAATTCTGTGAGTACCATTTTCTATTGATTTGGATGAAAATGTCACTTTAATTTGGTGTGTGCAAGTGCGTGTGAAAATCTGTGTTTGAAATCGCGATTTGCAAAATTGATCTAAATCAAATAAGCCCACCCAAAAATTCGATTTTTTTTGTAGTGAAGAACGTGAAATCTGAAAAAGATTAAAAAATCGAATTATTTTTGTTGAATCGAAATCGACATAAGATGTCATTGGCCGCGATCAAAAACCTATGTCGAGCTATCCAGATAAGTTTTTGTTGTTGTAATCCCATGTAAGAAAAACTGCTGATTACAAAACAGCTTTTGCTGTTGGATAGCTATCCATGCTATCCGAAAAATGTTGGTATACGTCTGTATCCCAAGCGAAAATGTTAAAAGAGCCGTCACCGAGTTGTATTTTGCTAAAAACACTTTCAATTAATGAATTAACCTATCCGGTTTTGCTTGATCAGAAACCTACATGGATAGGAAGCTATCTTAGATAGGCAATCGCATCGATTCTTGAACGCGGCCATTTCCATTCACAGAAGCTGTCTGTTTGGCAACAAATGTAGTAGATAATGTAATAGAGCACTGATAAGTTAAAGACGTGTTTAATTTTGTTATTGGTAAACACACAAATCAACTCGTCTTATAAGTTTAACGTGGCGTTTATCTAAACGCTTGTTTAGTCATTAATTATTGGTAAGGCCCTTTGTGTTTAGAAAACAACCATCGAAGTAAATATTGCTTTTTTGAGATGCAAAATTATGCGATGAAATGTAATTGAAGAGTAATGTACAAGTTCATCAGCTCATCGTCTATGTCCACTCATATGCTTTGTAAAGTGTGCAGCGCCATGTGTGTTTTTATAGAAGTTGATTTTTTGTTCTCTCTGCTCACATTGTCTATTGACAGTAAATATTATAAAAGGACTTGTGGATTTCCATCAAAATGAGGCAATCTCAGATTGTCTCAAAGTATTTCAACAACCACTGGCCTAGTGATTTCACTTTAATTTAAAGTTTTAATTCTTTATTTTAATTAACCAATCACAACACAACAGAGTTAATGAATTCACTATTAATTTCACATTTTTTATATTGAATTAACTAATTGCTAAATAACAATTACCACTAATCTTATGAGTTGACAGTTGAATTTTCATTTCCATTTTCATCGAAAATATTGAACCGATGAATAAACCACATAGATTTATGTAGATTATGCAACCACCATGTTTTTCATCACCTGGGTCGGTAATAAACAACTTCCAACAAAGTAGTGATTTCGTTGGTGAATTTTCATCGGATTTTCAGCATGTGCTTCCCGCCTAGGACACGCACATGTTAAATTGATCAAAGGAATCAGATGAAAAGTGAAATGTGCATTTTTGATTATTCCTCAATTAATTTTTGAATTTTTCCCAATGGGAAGGAGTACGATGGTGTTGAAAGTAGTACAATACACCTATGGGAGTACTTTCGGCAACACTCACCCGTGGCTTAGACAAGCGAGTAAAACAGCACGAGAGAGCCGACTATACTCTATTCAACAAAAATGTCCACTTGGTGGAACCTTTTCACTTCAATTAAATTGATCTACTTCTTTTTTTCAATTTATTTTTAAATCTACTTCCTACTTCATTGCCAAAATATTGAAATCTACTTTATTTTTAAAATCACTACTTTAACCTACTTCAATTTTACAACAAAAAAAGGTGTTGATTTTTGTTGGGTTTCCCCTTTTTTCTAGTATATTATTAATATTAATAATATCCTTTTGCATGTTGGTTGATAATCCTTTGGTCTGGTTCTGTTAAACAAAATTTGATATCATAATAAAATATACATTTAGAAGTTATTTTAATTTTTAGTTATTTTTTTATTTTTGTTTATTTAAATTAATATAAACAGTGTTATTAAACAATAGCCTAGTTTTTTTTCGTACTCATTAATTACTCACTTTTTAATTTTAATAGCAAAACAAAAACAAAATAAACACTGAGTAGTCTGATTTGTTTTTGCTTTGCGTTTTAAATAAAAAAGTGAGTAATTAATGAGTATGAAAAAAAACCGGCTTAAATATTGAAATATGTATGTAAATATAAAATCTGAAAGGATTTCAATTTTTGTATACAGTTTTCTTATTTTGTTTAATTAAATTAAATTTTATTAAAAAAAATTTCAAATATGGATTTATACAGGGTGTCCGGTAATTCGTGTGCCATACTTTGGGATGTGATTCTTAGTCATATTCTAAGAAAAAAATTGTTGTACAGTAAAGTCTGATTTTCAACTTTGACTGTTAAGGTCAATTTCTCTGTCAGTACTAATAGCAGGGACCACATTTTAGACTTTTTTTTGTAGTTAAAATACTAGACTTTATATAGTGGTCCCAAATGATCTCGGTTCAAGGTTTAAAGGAAACTGTGAAACCGAATGAATTGTTGATCTGAAGTTTAAACCAAAAGTGGAGTTTAAACTTGCACTGTGAAACTGGAGATAGAGGAGTAAGAGAAGAGTCATGCAAGGTTTCCTCAGTTCATAGATTTGCACCCACTTTCTGCTTTGTGTTTAGAAAACAATCCTTTCTTTCGTTGAATTAAGAATTGCTATTTTGATACGGAAAAGTATGCGATGAAAAAACTGTTGAAGAGTAATGTGCAAGTTCATCAGCTCATCGTCTATGTCCACTTCCAGTGGGAAATATCGTCGCCAATGAAATTTATAGCTGAATTCATCAATCAATTCATTAGCCAGATAATAAAAGAAAACGACATGTAATGATTTAGATTTGAACTCACTTTCTGCTTTGGGCCTTACCAATAATCAAATTTAGAAATCAGTTAAATATTTAAGTGGACTCTCACTAATAAACCATAATAATAATAATAGTCAGCTTTACGCTAAACGTCTCTTTAAATTTAAGAGTAAAGAAACGCATGTTTAAACTCGTGATAAGGAGTAAACGCCACGTTTGTGCTGTCAGTCTGAAAATCAAAGGAGAAATATAATTACCCTTATCCTCTATGTTTGGTAGTAGCCCGTAGCGTAATGGTTAGTGCGTTCGACTGTCACGCTGAAGGTCTGGATTCGCTTCCCAGCCTCGTCCACCTAAAAACTCAAAAGTTTTTTTCAGGGCTACTTCCTCTTGCGAGGAATTGACAATTCCTCCAAGAGTATTACTTGTCACGAATAAGTGCTTCTCGTCCAGCCGTTCGGATTCGGCATAAAATTGTAGGTCCCTTCCATTCTTGTCGACAGGCGCACACAGGAATGGTTGCGAGTTGTTAGTCACTTGGCTCTGGATCTTCATGAGCCGTTGTGGCACCCGATTTATTTTTTTTTATATCCTCTATGTTTGTCGCTTACAATTGAATTAAATTGCTTGTTAGCGAATTTTGTTGCAAAACTATAAAACTAATCGTGATAAGGTAATCAAAATAAACAAATATATTCATTCCATCTTATTTGTTTATTTTTAAATTTCAATTTGAGAGTGAATGGCGAAAAACTAACACTAAAAATCACACGCAGCCTAAAATTTGTTTCATGACTTTTTTATGATAACTAATGTCGATTTCTATTTAACAATTTTGGATTTGTTGGTCAGACTTTAGATCAATTGTGGTATAAAGAACTCAAAACGTGATTTGATCTGTTTGCAATTCTGTGAGTACCATTTTCTATTGATTTGGATGAAAATGTCACTTTAATTTGGTGTGTGCAAGTGCGTGTGAAAATCTGTGCTTGAAATCGCGATTTGCTTAATTGATCTAAATCAAATAAGCCCACCCAAAAATTCGATTTTTTTTGTAGTGAAGAACGTGAAATCTGAAAAAGATTAAAAAATCGAATTATTTTTGTTGAATCGAAATCGACATAAGATGTCATTGGCCGCGATCAAAAACCTATGTCGAGCTATCCAGATAAGTTTTTGTTGTTGTAATCCCATGTAAGAAAAACTGCTGATTACAAAACAGCTTTTGCTGTTGGATAGCTATCCATGCTACCGAAAAATGTTGTTATACGTCTGTATCCCAAGCGAAAATGTTAAAAGAGCCGTCACCGAGTTGTATTTTGCTAAAAACACTTTCAATTAATGAATTAACCTATAAGGTTTTGCTTGATCACAAAACCTATATGGAAAGGAAGCTATCTTAGATAGGCAATCGCATCGATTCTTGAACGCGGCCATTTCCATTCACAGAAGCTGTCTGTTTGGCAACAAATGTAGTAGATAATGTAATAGAGCACTGATTAGTTAAAGACGTGTTTAATTTGGTTATTGGTAAACACACAAATTAACTCGTCTCTTAAATTTAACGTGGCGTTTATCTTAACGCTTGTTTAGTCATTAATTATTGGTAAGGCCCTTTGTGTTTAGAAAACAACCATCGAAGTAAATATTGCTTTTTTGAGAGGCAAAATTATGCGATGAAATGTAGTTGAAGAGTAATGTACAAGTTCATCAGCTCATCGTCTATGTCCACTCATATGCTTTGTAAAGTGTGCAGCGCCATGTGTGTTTTCATAGAAGTTGATTTTTTGTTCTCTCTGCTCACATTGTCTATTGACAGTAAATATTATAAAACGACTTGTGGATTTCCATCAAAATGAGGCAATCTCAGATTGTCTCAAAGTATTTCAACAACCACTGGCCTAGTGATTTCACTTTAATTTAAAGTTTTAATTCTTTATTTTTATTAACCAATCACAACACAACAGAGTTAATGAATTCACTATTAATTTCACATTTTTTATATTGAATTAACTAATTGCTAAATAACAATTACCACTAATCTTATGAGTTGACAGTTGAATTTTCATTACCATTTTCATCGAAAATATTGAACCGATGAATAAACCACATAGATTTATGTAGTGAATTCACAGATTATGCAACCACCATGTTTCATCACCTGTGTCGGTAATAAACAACTTCCAACAAAGTAGTGATTTCGTTGGTGAATTTTCATCGGATTTTCAGCATGTGCTTCCCGCCTAGGACACGCACATGTTAATTTCATCAAAGGAATCAGATGAAAAGTAAAAGGTGCATTTTTGATTATTCCTCAATTAATTTTTGAATTTTTCCCAATGGGGAGGAGTACGATGGTGTTGAAAGTAGTACAATACACCTATGGGAGTACTTTCTGCAACACTCACCCGTGGCTAAGACAAGCGAGTAGAACAGCACGAGAGAGCCGACTATACTTTATTCAACAAAAATGTCCACTTGGTGGAACCTTTTTTCTTCAATTAAAGTGATCTACTTCTTTTTTTCAATTTATTTTTAAATCTACTTCCTACTTCGCACCATTGCCAAAATATTGAAATCTACTTTATTTTTAAAATCACTACTTTAACCTACTTAAATTTTACAACAAAAAAAGGTGTTGATTTTTGTTGGGTTTCCCCTTTTTTCTAGTATATTATTAATATTAATAATATCCTTTTGCATGTTGGTTGATAATCCTTTGGTCTGGTTCTGTTAAACAAAATTTGATATCATAATAAAATATACATTAAGAAGTTATTTTAATTTTTAGTTATTTTTTTATTTTTGTTTATTTAAATTAATATAAACAGTGTTATTAAACAATAGCCTAGTTTTTTTTCGTACTCATTATTTACTCACTTTTTAATTTTAATAGCAAAACAAAAAAAATAAAAAAGTGAGTAATTAATGAGTATGAAAAAAAAACCGGCTTAAATATTGAAATATGTATGTAAATATAAAATCTGAAAGGATTTCAATTTTTGTATACAGTTTTCTTATTTTGTTTTATTAAATAAAATTTTATTAAAAAAAATTTCAAATATGGATTTATACAGGGTGTCCGGTAATTCGTGTGGGATGTGATTCTTAGTCATATTCTAAGAAAAAAACTGTTGTACAGTAAAGTCTGATTTTCAACTTTGACTTCACTTTTTGACGATTTAAAAAAGGCTAACTTTGGGTTACCCTGACCCATGTTAAGGTCAATTTCTCTGTCAGTACTAATAGCAGGGACCACATTTTAGACTTTTTTTTGTAGTTAAAATACTAGACTTTATATAGTGGTCCCAAATGATCTCGGTTTAAGGTTTAAAGGAAACTGTGAAACCGAATAAATTGTTGATCTGAAGTTTAAACCAAAAGTGTAGTTTAAACTTGCACTGTGAAACTGGAGATAGAGGAGTAAGAGAAGAGTCATGCAAGGTTTCCTCAGTTCATAGATTTGCACCCACTTTCTGCTTTGTGTTTAGAAAACAATCCTTTCTTTCGTTGAATTAAGAATTGCTATTTTGATACGGAAAAGTATGCGATGAAAAAACTGTTGAAGAGTAATGTGCAAGTTCATCAGCTCATCGTCTTTGTCCACTTCCAGTGGGAAATATCGTCGCCAATGAAATTTATAGCTGAATTCATCAATCAATTCATTAGCCAGATAATAAAAGAAAACGACATGTAATGATTTAGATTTGAACTCACTTTCTGCTTTGGGCCTTACCAATAATCAAATTTAGAGATCAGTTAAATATTTAAGTGGACTCTCACTAATAAACCATACCAATAATCAATTTAATAGTCAGCTTTACGCTAAACGTCACTTTAAATTTAAGAGTAAAGAAACGCATGTTTAAACTCGTGATTAGGAGTAAACGCCACGTTTGTGCTGTCAGTCTGAAAATCAAAGGAGAACTATAATTACCCTTATCCTCTATGTTTGGTAGTAGCCCGTAGCGTAATGGTTAGTGCGTTCGACTGTCACGCTGAAGGTCTGGGTTCGCTTCCCAGCCTCGTCCACCTAAAAACTCAAAAGTTTTTTTCAGGGCTACTTCCTCTTTCGAGGAATTGACAATTCCTCCAAGAGTATTACTTGTCACGAATAAGTGCTTCTCGTCCAGCCGTTCGGATTCGGCATAAAATTGTAGGTCCCTTCCATTCCTGTTGACAGGCGCACACAGGAATGGTTGCGAGTTGTTAGTCACTTGGCTCTGGATCTTCATGAGCCGTTGTGCCACCCGATTTATTTTTTTTTATATCCTCTATGTTTTTCGCTTACAATTGAATTAAATTGCTTGTTCGCGAATTTTGTTGCAAAACTATAAAACTAATCGTTATAAGGTAATCAAAATAAACAAATATATTCATTCCATCTTATTTGTTTATTTTTAAATTTCAATTTGAGAGTGAATGGCGAAAAACTAACACTAAAAATCACACGCAGCCCAAAAATTGGTTTCATGACTTTTTTATGATAACTAATGTTGATTTCTATTTAACAATTTTGGATTTGTTGGTCAGACTTAAGATCAATTGTGGTATTAAGAACTCAAAACGTGATTTGATCTATGTTTGCAATTCTGTGAGTACCATTTGCTATTGATTTGGATGAAAATGTCACTTTAATTTGGTGTGTGCAAGTGCGTGTGGAAATCTGTGTTTGAAATCGCGATTTGCAAGTTGATCTAAATCAAATAAGCCCACCCAAAAATTCGATTTTGTTTTGTAGTAAAGAACGTGAAATCTGAAAAAGATTAAAAAATCGAATTATTTTTGTTGAATCGAAATCGACATAAGATGTCATTGGCCGCGATCAAAAACCTATGTCGAGCTATCCAGATAAGTTTTTGTTGTTGTAATCCCATGTAAGAAAAACTGCTGATTACAAAACAGCTTTTGCTGTTGGATAGCTATCCATGCTATCCGAAAAATGTTGGTATACGTCTGTATCCCAAGCGAAAATGTTAAAAGAGCCGTCACCGAGTTGTATTTTACTAAAAACACTTTCAATTAATGAATTAACCTATCCGGTTTTGCTTGATCAGAAACCTATATGGATAGGAAGCTATCTTAGATAGGCAATCGCATCGATTCTTGAACGCGGCCATTTCCATTCACAGAAGCTGTCTGTTTGGCAACATTAGTTGAATTAGTTAAAGACGTGTTTAATTTGGTTATTGGTAAACACACAAATTAACTCGTCTCTTAAGTTTAACGTGGCGTTTATCTAAACGCTTGTTTAGTCATTAATTATTGGTAAGGCCCTTTGTGTTTAGAAAACAACCATCGAAGTAAATATTGCTTTTTTGAGAGGCAAAATTATGCGATGAAATGTAATTGAAGAGTAATGTACAAGTTCATCAGCTCATCGTCTATGTCCACTCATATGCTTTGTAAAGTGTGCAGCGCCATGTGTGTTTTTATAGAAGTTGATTTTTTGTTCTCTCTGCTCACATTGTCTATTGACAGTAAATATTATAAAAGGACTTGTGGATTTCCATCAAAATGAGGCAATCTCAGATTGTCTCAAAGTATTTCAACAACCACTGGCCTAGTGATTTCACTTTAATTTAAAGTTTTAATTCTTTATTTTAATTAACCAATCACAACACAACAGAGTTAATGAATTCACTATTAATTTCACATTTTTTATATTGAATTAACTAATTGCTAAATAACAGTTACCACTAATCTTTTGAGTTGACAGTTGAATTTTCATTTTCATCGAAAATATTGAACCGATGAATAAACCACATAGATTTATGTAGTGAATTCACAGATTATGCAACCACAATGTTTTTCATCACCTGGGTCGGTGAATAAACAACTTCCAACAAAGTAGTGATTTCGTTGGTGAATTTTCATCGGATTTTCAGCATGTGCTTCCCGCCTAGGACACGCACATGTTAATTTCATCAAAGGAATCAGATGAAAACTGAAAGGTGCATTTTTGATTATTCCTCAATTAATTTTTGAATTTTTCCCAATGGGGAGGAGTACGATGGTGTTGAAAGAAGTACAATACACCTATGGGAGTACTTTCGGCAACACTCACCCGTGGCTTAGACAAGCGAGTAGAACAGCACGAGAGAGCCGACTATACTCTATTCAACAAAAATGTCCACTTGGTGGAACCTTTTTACTTCAATTAAAGTAGATCTACTTCTTTTTTTCAATTTATTTTTAAATCTACTTCCTACTTCGCACCATTGCCAAAATATTGAAATCTACTTTATTTTTAAAATCACTACTTTAACCTACTTCAATTTTACAACACAAAAAGTGTTGATTTTTGTTTGGGTTTCCCCTTTTTTCTAGTATATTATTAATATTAATAATATCCTTTTGCATGTTGGTTGATAATCCTTTGGTCTGGTTCTGTTAAACAAAATTTGATATCATAATAAAATATACATTTAGAAGTTATTTTAATTTTTATTTATTTTTTTATTTTTGTTTAATTAAATTAATATAAACAGTGTTATTAAACAATAGCCTAGTTTTTTTCGAACTCATTAATTACTCACTTTTTAATTTTAATAGCAAAACAAAAACAAAATAAACACTGAGTAGTCTGATTTGTTTTTGCTTTGCGTTTTAAATAAAAAAGTGAGTAATTAATGAGTATGAAAAAAAACCGGCTTAAATATTGAAATATGTATGTAAATATAAAATCTGAAAGGATTTCAATTTTTGTTTACAGTTTTCTTATTTTGTTTAATTAAATTAAATTTTATTAAAAAAAATTTCAAATATGGATTTATACAGGGTGTCCGGTAATTCGTGTGCCATACTTTGGGATGTGATTCTTAGTCATATTCTAAGAAAAAAATTGTTGTACAGTAAAGTCTGATTTTCAACTTTGACTTCACTTTTTGACGATTTAAAAAAGGCTAACTTTGGGTTACCCTGACCCATGTTAAGGTCAATTTCTCTGTCGGTACTAATAGCAGGGACCACATTTTAGACTTTTTTTGTAGTTAAAATACTAGACTTTATATAGTGGTCCCAAATGATCTCGGTTCAAGGTTTAAAGGAAACTGTGAAACCGAGAAAATTGTTGATCTGAAGTTTAAACCAAAAGTGGAGTTTAAACTTGCACTGTGAAACTGGAGATAGAGGAGTAAGAGAAGAGTCATGCAAGGTTTCCTCAGTTCATAGATTTGCACCCACTTTCTGCTTTGTGTTTAGAAAACAATCCTTTCTTTCGTTGAATTAAGAATTGCTATTTTGATACGGAAAAGTATGCGATGAAAAAACTGTTGAAGAGTAATGTGCAAGTTCATCAGCTCATCGTCTATGTCCACTTCCAGTGGGAAATATCGTCGCCAATGAAATTTATAGCTGAATTCATCAATCAATTCATTAGCTAGATAATAAAAGAAAACGACATGTAATGATTTAGATTTTAACTCACTTTCTGCTTTGGGCCTTACCAATAATCAAATTTAGAGATCAGTTAAATATTTAAGTGGACTCTCACTAATAAACCATAATAATAATCAATTTAATAGTCAGCTTTACGCTAAACGTCACTTTAAATTTAAGAGTAAAGAAACGCATGTTTAAACTCGTGATTAGGAGTAAACGCCACGTTTGTGCTGTCTATGTTTGGTAGTAGCCCGTAGCGTAATGGTTAGTGCGTTCGACTGTCACGCTGAAGGTCTGGATTCGCTTACCAGCCTCGTCCACCTAAAAACTCAAAAGTTTTTTTCAGGGCTACTTCCTCTTGCGAGGAATTGACAATTCCTCCAAGAGTATTACTTGTCACGAATAAGTGCTTCTCGTCCAGCCGTTCGGATTCGGCATAAAATTGTAGGTCCCTTCCATTCCTGTCGACAGGCGCACACAGGAATGGTTGCGAGTTGTTAGTCACTAGGCTCTGGATCTTCATGAGCCGTTGTGCCACCCGATTTATTTTTTTTTATATCCTCTATGTTTGTCGCTTACAATTGAATTAAATTGCTTGTTAGGCGCCAGTTATAGCTTTCATTGAAAACCATCATTGAAACACAAATCAGTGAAACAGTGGAATATTTTCTGACAAGTCGGTTATAGCTATCATGAAATTTTCTTTCATTGAAAATTCCATTCCCCATACAAAAAACAACTTTGAGGTCAAAGTCGATCATTGAACGAAAAACTGACAGACGAGAACAGGAGGAGAAAGGAACGCATTTCATTGGAACGAATGTGTTCCACTTTTGGGAACAAAATATCAGCTGTTCATTGAAAACGATTTTCATCACTGAAAAACAAAAAATGATTTTATATGAAAGTTGTAAAGAAAACTAAACATTTTTTTCACTAAAAAAATTATATAACTGACAACCATCATTTTGGTACCAAAACGCCATCAGTTTTATTTGTTTAAGTGCATCAAAATTGAAAGACAAAATTTTCAATGATGGTTTTCAATGAAAGCTATAACTGGCGCCTTAGCGAATTTTGTTGCAAAACTATAAAACTAATCGTGATAAGGTAATCAAAATAAACAAACATAAATAACAAAACAAAAAAAAACAACAAAAATAAAATGTCACTTTAATTTGGTGTGTGCAAGTGCGTGTGAAAATCTGTGTTTGAAATCTCGATTTGCTAAATTGATCTAAATCAAATAAGCCCACCCAAAAATTCGATTTTTTTTGTAGTAAAGAACGTGAAATCTGAAAAAGATTAAAAAATCGAATTATTTTTGTTGAATCGAAATCGACATAAGATGTCATTGGTCGCGATCAAAAACCTATGTCGAGCTATCCAGATAAGTTTTTGTTGTTGTAATCCCATGTAAGAAAAACTGCTGATTACAAAACAGCTTTTGCTGTTGGATAGCTATCCATGCTATCCGAAAAATGTTGGTATACGTCTGTATCCCAAGCGAAAATTTTAAAAGAGCCGTCACCGAGTTGTATTTTGCTAAAAACACTTTCAATTAATGAATTAACCTATCCGGTTTTGCTTGATCAGAAACCTATATGGATAGGAAGCTATCTTAGATAGGCAATCGCATCGATTCTTGAACGCGGCCATTTCCATTCACAGAAGCTGTCTATTTGGCAACAAATGTAGTAGATAATGTAATAGAGCACTGATTAGTTAAAGACGTGTTTAATTTGGTTATTGGTAAACACACAAATTAACTCGTCTCTTAAATTTAACGTGGCGTTTATCTTAACGCTTGTTTAGTCATTATTTATTGGTAAGTCCCTTTGTGTTTAGAAAACAACCATTGAAGTAAATATTGCTTTTTTGAGAGGCAAAATTATGCGATGAAATGTAGTTGAAGAGTAATGTACAAGTTCATCAGCTCATCGTCTATGTCCACTCATATGCTTTGTAAAGTGTGCAGCGCCATGTGTGTTTTGATAGAAGTTGTTTTTTTGTTCTCTCTGCTCACATTGTCTATTGACAGTAAATATTATAAAAGGACTTGTGGATTTCCATTAAAATGAGGCAATCTCAGATTGTCTCAAAGTATTTCAACAACCACTGGCCTAGTGATTTCACTTTAATTTAAAGTTTTAATTCTTTATTTTAATTAACCAATCACAACACAAGAGAGTTAATGAATTCACTATTAATTTCACATTTTTTATATTGAATTAACTAATTGCTAAATAACAATTACCACTAATCTTATGAGTTGACAGTTGAATTTTCATTACCATTTTCATCGAAAATATTGAACCGATGAATAAACCACATAGATTTATGTAGTGAATTCACAGATTATGCAACCACCATGTTTCATCACCTGGGTCGGTAATAAACAACTTCCAACAAAGTAGTGATTTCGTTGGTGAATTTTCATCGGATTTTCAGCATGTGCTTCCCGCCTAGGACACGCACATGTTAATTTCATCAAAGGAATCAGATGAAAAGTGAAAGGTGCATTTTTGATTATTCCTCAATTAATTTTTGAATTTTTCCCAATGGGGAGGAGTACGATGGTGTTGAAAGTAGTACAATACACCTATGGGAGTACTTTCTGCAACACTCACCCGTGGCTTAGACAAGCGAGTAGAACAGCACGAGAGAGCCGACTATACTCTATTCAACAAAAATGTCCACTTGGTGGAACCTTTTTACTTCAATTAAAGTGATCTACTTCTTTTTTTCAATTTATTTTTAAATCTACTTCCTACTTCGCACCATTGCCAAAATATTGAAATCTACTTTATTTTTAAAATCACTACTTTAACCTACTTCAATTTTACAACAAAAAAAGGTGTTGATTTTTGTTGGGTTTCCCCTTTTTTCTAGTATATTATTAATATTAATAATATCCTTTTGCATGTTGGTTGATAATCCTTTGGTCTGGTTCTGTTAAACAAAATTTGATATCATAATAAAATATACATTTAGAAGTTATTTTAATTTTTAGTTATTTTTTTATTTTTGTTTATTTAAATTAATATAAACAGTGTTATTAAACAATAGCCTAGTTTTTTTCGTACTCATTAATTACTCACTTTTTAATTTTAATAGCAAAACAAAAACAAAATAAACACTGAGTAGTCTGATTTGTTTTTGCTTTGCGTTTTAAATAAAAAAGTGAGTAATTAATGAGTATGAAAAAAAACCGGCTTAAATATTGAAATATGCATGTAAATATAAAATCTGAAAGGATTTCAATTTTTGTATACAGTTTTCTTATTTTGTTTAATTAAATTAAATTTTATTAAAAAAAATTTCAAATATGGATTTATACAGGGTGTCCGGTAATTCGTGTGCCATACTTTGGGATGTGATTCTTAGTCATATTCTAAGAAAAAAATTGTTGTACAGTAAAGTCTGATTTTCAACTTTGACTTCACTTTTTGACGATTTAAAAAAGGCTAAATTTGGGTTACCCTGACTCATGTTAAGGTCAATTTCTCTGTCAGTACTAATAGCAGGGACCACATTTTAGACTTTTTTGTAGTTAAAATACTAGACTTTAAAACTAAGTTTAAATTGATCTGATATGTTTTTAGGGTTGCACAGATATTCAATTTTAAATTGTGTTTAATTTGTTTGCCCGAGCTAAATTTCGACTTTGAGGTCAATTTTTTTCAAAAAATGCATAATAAACATGAAGTTTTCTTATATTTACCTGATGAATAAAACAATGATGAAAAAACACATTAATAAGTGAACCCAAAAACCCACACATTTTATGATACTTTGAAAAATCTAAAACAAGTAAAACTAAAAAAAAAATATTTTTTGCCCTGAGGTGTAAAGGGTTTGAATAAAATAAAAATGTGTGTAGTTTTAAGAAATTTTTACTTGCTATATACGTAGTATAGGGCAAGTTTAGGATTCGTGCAAAAAAAAAAAAAATCGAGATAATAATTTTCCCTAACACTACGATTTTGACAGGAATGGAAGGGACCTACAATTTTATGCCGAATCCGAACGGCTTCACGAGAAGCACTTATTCGTGACAAGTGATAGTCTTGGAGGATTTGTCAATTCCTCGCAAGAGGCAGTAGCCCTGAAAAATAACTTTTTAGTTTTTAGGTGGACGAGGCTGGGAAGCGATCCCAGACCTCCAGCGTGACAGTCGAACGCACTAACCATTACGCTACGGGCTTCTACAAATTTCTTTCAAAAGGCGCACACAGGAATGGTTGCGAGTTGTTAGTCACTAGGCCCTGGTTCTTCATGAGCCGTTGTGCCACCCGATTTATTTTTTTTATTTTTAACATTTCGATTTTACGATTATAGAGAACGCGAAAAAAGTGGGTCTCGCAATTCTGTCTGTCTGTCCGATTGTCTGTCCACCTGTCTGTCCGTCTGTCTGTCTGTATGTACCTTGACCTGCAGCCTCAACGGCTGAAGCGATTTTCTTCAAACTTTGGACTTAAGGTTCTTATGTGATTCCCCAGAGGGGAAAATGAATTTTTTTTTCTCAAAAAATAACGGTACCTGTCGTACAACCAATATACAAAAATTGATTTATTTCAAAAACGGCTCTTACAATTTAAAAAAAAAAATTACGAGGTACTAAAATTACTAAAATCAATACTTTGGTAGAAAAAAAATGTATAACAGTTATTAACGGTACCTGTCATAGAACCGATTTTTTGGTTTTCAAATTTCTCGTTAACTACTACACCGATTGCAATCAAAATTTGTATACGAAAGGTGTCTTACAATTTTAACAATTTCACATATAAAAATTTTCGAAGAAATAATTTTTGGATTTTTAAAAAAATATTGATTTTTTTTTTAAATTCAATATCTTGAAAACGGGCCAATGATTTTTTTTTTAGTTTAGTAAAAAATTGTATTTTATTAAATACTAAAAGTTGGCATACCAAACTTTATTTTTAAAAATGTTCAAGATTTTTTATATATGTATATAAAAAAATTAATTAAAAAAAAAACCGTTCCAACGATTTTTGAATTTTTTTTTCATAAATTCATATTTATTAAACAAATCAGATGGCATACTTTTTTTAGCTCCATCTGTTTTAGCTACTAAAATAACAAATTTATATTAATTCATATAGGTAGTAAACTTTTATATTTTAAATTGTTTTTAAAACTTTTTTTTTAATTGATATCATTATGTTATGAAACAAATAAATATGAACATTGTGATTGTCTATTTCAAGCTACGTTAAAGTTGTTAGCTACAAGAGCAAGTTTTGTGCGATCCAGTCGTGTCCATTTTTTATTTAAAATAAGAAGATGAAGAAATTTAAATATTAAAATATTGAAATTACTTCTGTTTTAAGTGGAGTAAATGAATAAAATTCAATTAAAAAGTACAAGTGACCTCAACTCCAGATATTATTGTGTTTCGCCCAAGGTATAACAGTGGGCTCTTCAGTCAGTCTGTTATACCCTACTAAGACACAAATTTTGGTCGATGTTTACCGACTCTTATAAAAATCACAGCAAAAAGATACTGTGAATTTTATTATTCTAGGGGAATTTGTTTAAATTCGTGCACCTAGAAAATAAATACCCGTGGTTTTTTATAATAAGAAGATGAAGAAATTTAAATATTAAAATATTGAAATTACTTCTGTTTTAAGTGGAGTAAATGAATAAAATTCAATTAAAAAGTACAAGTGACCTCAACTCCAGATATTATTGTGTTTCGCCCAAGGTATAACAGTGGGCTCTTCAGTCAGTCTGTTATACCCAAAGACACAAATTTTGGTCGATGTTTACCGACTCTTATAAAAATCACAGCAAAAAGATACTGTGAATTTTATTATTCTAGGGGAATTTGTTTAAATTCGTGCACCTAGAAAATAAATACCCGTGGTCAGGTTTTTTATAATAAGAAGATGAAGAAATTTAAATATTAAAATATTGAAATTACTTCTGTTTTAAGTGGAGTAAATGAATAAAATTCAATTAAAAAGTACAAGTGACCTCAACTCCAGATATTATTGTGTTTCGCCCAAGGTATAACAGTGGGCTCTTCAGTCAGTCTGTTATACCCTACTAAGACACAAATTTTGGTCGATGTTTACCGACTCTTATAAAAATCACAGCAAAAAGATACTGTGAATTTTATTATTCTAGGGGAATTTGTTTAAATTCGTGCACCTAGAAAATAAATACCCGTGGTCAGGTTTTTTATAATAAGAAGATGAAGAAATTTAAATATTAAAATATTGAAATTACTTCTGTTTTAAGTGGAGTAAATGAATAAAATTCAATTAAAAGTACAAGTGACCTCAACTCCAGATATTATTGTGTTTCGCCCAAGGTATAACAGTGGGCTCTTCAGTCAGTCTGTTATACCCTACTAAGACACAAATTTTGGTCGATGTTTACCGACTCTTATAAAAATCACAGCAAAAAGATACTGTGAATTTTATTATTCTAGGGGAATTTGTTTAAATTCGTGCACCTAGAAAATAAATACCCGTGGTCAGGTTTTTTATAATAAGAAGATGAAGAAATTTAAATATTAAAATATTGAAATTACTTCTGTTTTAAGTGGAGTAAATGAATAAAATTCAATTAAAAAGTACAAGTGACCTCAACTCCAGATATTATTGTGTTTCGCCCAAGGTATAACAGTGGGCTCTTCAGTCAGTCTGTTATACCCTACTAAGACACAAATTTTGGTCGATGTTTACCGACTCTTATAAAAATCACAGCCAAAAGATACTGTGAATTTTATTATTCTAGGGGAATTTGTTTAAATTCGTGCACCTAGAAAATAAATACCCGTGGTCAGGTTTTTTATAATAAGAAGATGAAGAAATTTAAATATTAAAATATTGAAATTACTTCTGTTTTAAGTGGAGTAAATGAATAAAATTCAATTAAAAAGTACAAGTGACCTCAACTCCAGATATTATTGTGTTTCGCCCAAGGTATAACAGTGGGCTCTTCAGTCAGTCTGTTATACCCTACTAAGACACAAATTTTGGTCGATGTTTACCGACTCTTATAAAAATCACAGCAAAAAGATACTGTGAATTTTATTATTCTAGGGGAATTTGTTTAAATTCGTGCACCTAGAAAATAAATACCCGTGGTCAGGTTTTTTATAATAAGAAGATGAAGAAATTTAAATATTAAAATATTGAAATTACTTCTGTTTTAAGTGGAGTAAATGAATAAAATTCAATTAAAAAGTACAAGTGACCTCAACTCCAGATATTATTGTGTTTCGCCCAAGGTATAACAGTGGGCTCTTCAGTCAGTCTGTTATACCCTACTAAGACACAAATTTTGGTCGATGTTTACCGACTCTTATAAAAATCACAGCAAAAAGATACTGTGAATTTTATTATTCTAGGGGAATTTGTTTAAATTCGTGCACCTAGAAAATAAATACCCGTGGTCAGGTTTTTTATAATAAGAAGCTGAAGAAATTTAAATATTAAAATATTGAAATTACTTCTGTTTTAAGTGGAGTAAATGAATAAAATTCAATTAAAAGTACAAGTGACCTCAACTCCAGATATTATTGTGTTTCGCCCAAGCTATAACAGTGGGCTCTTCAGTCAGTCTGTTATACCCTTCTAAGACACAAATTTTGGTCGATGTTTACCGACTCTTATAAAAATCACAGCAAAAAGATACTGTGAATTTTATTATTCTAGGGGAATTTGTTTAAATTCGTGCACCTAGAAAATAAATACCCGTGGTCAGGTTTTTTATAATAAGAAGATGAAGAAATTTAAATATTAAAATATTGAAATTACTTCTGTTTCAAGTGGAGTAAATGAATAAAATTCAATTAAAAAGTACAAGTGACCTCAACTCCAGATATTATTGTGTTTCGCCCAAGGTATAACAGTGGGCTCTTCAGTCAGTCTGTTATACCCTACTAAGACACAAATTTTGGTCGATGTTTACCGACTCTTATAAAAATCACAGCAAAAAGATACTGTGAATTTTATTATTCTAGGGGAATTTGTTTAAATTCGTGCACCTAGAAAATAAATACCCGTGGTCAGGTTTTTTATAATAAGAAGATGAAGAAATTTAAATATTAAAATATTGAAATTACTTCTGTTTTAAGTGGAGTAAATGAATAAAATTCAATTAAAAAGTACAAGTGACCTCAACTCCAGATATTATTGTGTTTCGCCCAAGGTATAACAGTGGGCTCTTCAGTCAGTCTGTTATACCCTACTAAGACACAAATTTTGGTCGATGTTTACCGACTCTTATAAAAATCACAGCAAAAAGATACTGTGAATTTTATTATTCTAGGGGAATTTGTTTAAATTCGTGCACCTAGAAAATAAATACCCGTGGTCAGGTTTTTTATAATAAGAAGATGAAGAAATTTAAATATTAAAATATTGAAATTACTTCTGTTCTAAGTGGAGTAAATGAATAAAATTCAATTAAAAAGTACAAGTGACCTCAACTCCAGATATTATTGTGTTTCGCCCAAGGTATAACAGTGGGCTCTTCAGTCAGTCTGTTATACCCTACTAAGACACAAATTTTGGTCGATGTTTACCGACTCTTATAAAAATCACAGCAAAAAGATACTGTGAATTTTATTATTCTAGGGGAATTTGTTTAAATTCGTGCACCTAGAAAATAAATACCCGTGGTCAGGTTTTTTATAATAAGAAGATGAAGAAATTTAAATATTAAAATATTGAAATTACTTCTGTTTTAAGTGGAGTAAATGAATAAAATTCAATTAAAAAGTACAAGTGACCTCAACTCCAGATATTATTGTGTTTCGCCCAAGGTATAACAGTGGGCTCTTCAGTCAGTCTGTTATACCCTACTAAGACACAAATTTTGGTCGATGTTTACCGACTCTTATAAAAATCACAGCAAAAAGATACTGTGAATTTTATTATTCTAGGGGAATTTGTTTAAATTCGTGCACCTAGAAAATAAATACCCGTGGTCAGGTTTTTTATAATAAGAAGATGAAGAAATTTAAATATTAAAATATTGAAATTACTTCTGTTTTAAGTGGAGTAAATGAATAAAATTCATTTAAAAAGTACAAGTGACCTCAACTCCAGATATTATTGTGTTTCGCCCAAGGTATAACAGTGGGCTCTTCAGTCAGTCTGTTATACCCTACTAAGACACAAATTTTGGTCGATGTTTACCGACTCTTATAAAAATCACAGCAAAAAGATACTGTGAATTTTATTATTCTAGGGGAATTTGTTTAAATTCGTGCACCTAGAAAATAAATACCCGTGGTCAGGTTTTTTATAATAAGCAGATGAAGAAATTTAAATATTAAAATATTGAAATTACTTCTGTTTTAAGTGGAGTACATGAATAAAATTCAATTAAAAAGTACAAGTGACCTCAACTCCAGATATAATTGTGTTTCGCCCAAGGTATAACAGTGGGCTCTTCAGTCAGTCTGTTATACCCTACTAAGACACAAATTTTGGTCGATGTTTACCGACTCTTATAAAAATCACAGCAAAAAGATACTGTGAATTTTATTATTCTAGGGGAATTTGTTTAAATGCGTGCACCTAGAAAATAAATACCCGTGGTCAGGTTTTTTATAATAAGAAGATGAAGAAATTTAAATATTAAAATATTGAAATTACTTCTGTTTTAAGTGGAGTAAATGAATAAAATTCAATTAAAAAGTACAAGTGACCTCAACTCCAGATATTATTGTGTTTCGCCAAGGTATAACAGTGGGCTCTTCAGTCAGTCTGTTATACCCTACTAAGACACAAATTTTGGTCGATGTTTACCGACTCTTATAAAAATCACAGCAAAAAGATACTGTGAATTTTATTATTCTAGGGGAATTTGTTTAAATTCGTGCACCTAGAAAATAAATACCCGTGGTCAGGTTTTTTATAATAAGCAGATGAAGAAATTTAAATATTAAAATATTGAAATTACTTCTGTTTTAAGTGGAGTAAATGAATAAAATTCAATTAAAAAGTACAAGTGACCTCAACTCCAGATATTATTGTGTTTCGCCCAAGGTATAACAGTGGGCTCTTCAGTCAGTCTGTTATACCCTACTAAGACACAAATTTTGGTCGATGTTTACCGACTCTTATACAAATCACAGCAAAAAGATACTGTGAATTTTATTATTCTAGGGGAATTTGTTTAAATGCGTGCACCTAGAAAATAAATACCCGTGGTCAGGTTTTTTATAATAAGAAGATGAAGAAATTTAAATATTAAAATATTGAAATTACTTCTGTTTTAAGTGGAGTAAATGAATAAAATTCAATTAAAAAGTACAAGTGACCTCAACTCCAGATATTATTGTGTTTCGCCCAAGGTATAACAGTGGGCTCTTCAGTCAGTCTGTTATACCCTACTTAGACACAAATTTTGGTCGATGTTTACCGACTCTTATAAAAATCACATTTTTTTTTAATGCACACACAAATACAGTCATAAGAAGTGCTCAAACGGTCCTCCTGCATTTTGAATACATGCTAGATCCAGTTTTTGCTTTTCATTTTGAATGCTTATTCTCGATAACTTTTGCCTTATTCTTAGTAATCCCTCGGAAATAGGTTGTTCTAATTCAGTTAAAGTTGTTACTTTAGATAAGTGAACAATTTCTTTTATTCATCCACATACAAAAAATTCCAGTACAGTGAGATCGGGAGATCTTGTAGGCTAGTGAATTGGTCCATTTCTGCCTATCCCTAACTTGACGACCATAGTGGGCCGGAGAACCATCTTGTTGGAAATATGATGAAGCTGGTTAAAGCAGCCGAACATCCTCCAATAAGTCTGGTAGATTATTTTGTAAAAACTCCAGATTGTTAGTAGAACTAAGTCGGGGTAGTAGTTTGAAAGCCCCGATTTATTTATTTCCAATTACACCTGCCAACATATTGACACTGAATCTGTGCAGAAATGATCTTTGCCGTCTTGAATGTGGATTGCTCGAATCCCATGCATGGGTATTATGGAAATTCGTAATACCATCTCTTGTGAATTGAGATTCGTCTGTCAAAAGAATTTTGTTTATAAGCTGGTTGTCATCCAAGCTTCTCTCTAGCAACCAGTTACAAAACTCGAGTTTCTTTTCAAAAAGCGCTCTTATCCAACTGTACTTGTAACTTAACTTGATAATCTGATAAATTTATTGGTTTTTCTATTCTTTTTTACCACTTATTGAGTTAATTTACCCATTAAACATTCATACCCCAAATTTAACTCTCTTTGAGAAGACGTTAGCTAATTATGGATTTGACAGCAAGTCAAGAAGGCATAAGTACACTTTTAACCCTTTTCATGAGTGCATAGTCTTAAAAATTACCTAAAAACTACCAATCCTTGGAAAACCACTCCAATTGCCAAGCGCTGCAATAAAAGTAGGTAAAAAACCCAAAATTCGATTTTTACCAGTTTTAGATTTTCCCAAGCAACATAAAATGTATGGGTTTTAAGGTAAATTTATAACTAAGTTTTTTTTTATTATTGCTTTGTTCGTCAGGTAAAAATAATGTAAATGTTTATTACGCATTTTTTGAGAAAAATTGACCTCAAAATCAAAATTTTGCTCGGGGAAAGAAAAATTGAATACCATTTAAAATTGAATATCTGGGAACCCTAATTTTATATCAGCTCAATTTAAACGTAGTTTTAAAGGTTAGTATTTTTACTAATAAAAAAGTACAAAATAAGGTCCCTACCATTAGCACTGACAGAGAAATTGACCTTAACATGGGTCAGGGTACACCAAAGTCAGCCTTTTTTAAATCGTGAAAAAGTGATGTCAAAGTTCAAAATCAGACTTTACTGTAGAATAATTTTTGTCTTTGAATATGGCCAAGAATAACATTCCAAAGTATGGCACACGAATAACCGGACACACTGTATAAAATGAAAGTTCTTTTTGAAATCTACTTCGATTTTTCTCAATCTACTCCACTTTTTTCTTCAAATCTACTTCGACTTTTTTTCTGAAAGTGGTAACGATCGGGTTGAAGGGTAAGGTTTCCTTTAGGCACATACTTTGAAAAAAAAAAAAATTCAAATGATGTATCATAGCATATAAAACACCAGACTGTTTTTTTTTTGCGCGGAAATTGTTATTAAAAAAGTTATAAGCAATTTAAGTTTGTACCGTACCTTCTTGAAAACTACTTTTTAACTCAATGTGCAGTTCAAAATGGTTGTTTTGTCTTGTCAAAATTAATATCGTATCTTAAAATAAAATATTAATTCAAAATTGAAAAGGTTATAAATAATTAAAAATTTATAAATTATGAGGAAACACAATTAAATTTAATTAAATGTGTGAACTTTCAGTTTAAGTGTAATAAAAAAAAGTGGCCCGCTTCGCGGGTTTAAGGATTTTAACTCCCTTTTCGGGTCCTCTGTCCTCTGTCCCGCTCACGCGACTCCGTCGCTTCGCTTAGGGTATGCTCAGTCGTTTGGCAGGCGCCTATGTTGTCAGTCGATCTGTTATCAAAGTTTTTTTTTGTAGTAAACAGTACCTTGGGTGGCCCGCTTCGCGGGTTTAAAGATTTCATATCCCTTTTCGGGTCCTCTGTCCCGCTCACGCGATTCCTTCGCTCCGCTTAGGGTATGCTCAGTCGTCTAGCAGGCGCCTATGTTGTCAGTCGATCTGTTATCAAAGTTTTTTGTAGTAAACAGTACCTTGGGTGGCCCGCTTCGCGGGTTTAAGGATTTTAACTCCCTTTTCGGGATTTCTGCCCCGCTCACGCGACTCCGTCGCTCCGATTAGGGTATGCTCAGTCGTCTAGCAGGCGCCTATGTTGTCAGTCGATCTGTTATCAAAGTTTTTTGTAGTAAACAGTACCTTGGGTGGCCCGCTTCGCGGGTTTAAAGATTTTAACTCCCTTTTCGGGTCCTCTGTCCCGCTCACGCGACTCCGTCGCTCCGCTTAGGGTATGCTGAGTCGTCTGGCAGGCGCCTATGTTGTCAGTCGATCTGTTATCAAAGTTTTTTTTTGTAGTAAACAGTACCTTGGGTGGACCGCTTCGCGGGTTTAACTCCCTTTTAGAGTCCTCTGTCCAGCTCACGCGACTCCGTCGCTCCGCTTAGGCTGCGCGTACAGTAGTGCGACAAAGCGATGCGAGAAGGTATTCGAGATTCGAGCAAAAGTGGTCAAAAGAGTTTGTGAACGTGATGCTTGCGATAAGTATGTGATAAAATCGCACCACTCGCAGCAAAAATAGCTTCACTGTGCCCACGTTTATAGGAATAAATGTGAATATTTTTTTCGCACGGAAACATTTCTCGCATCGCATCGCTTTGTCGTACTACTATACGCGCAGCCTTAGGGTATGCTCAGTCGTCTGGCAGGCGCCTATGTTGTCAGTCGATCTGTTATTAAAGTTTTTTTTAGTAAACAGTACCTTGGGTGGCCCGCTTCGCGGGTCGCTCACGCGACTCCGTCAGTTCCGCTTAGGGTATGCTCTGCTCGGTCGCCAGGCAGGCGCCTATGTTGTCAGTGTGTATGCTCTCAGTTTAAGTGTAATAAATAGTACCTATTTTGGGTGGCCCAAAGTAACTTAAACAACTAGGTTCTGAGTCTTAATTCCCATTTTCCTGATTTTCGGTGTTCGTGGTAGACATTTAAAAAAAAAACTTTTAAACTTTTATTATGCAGAGCCTACTAAACTTATCTAAAATTTGACCCACGTTTTTTCATACATGATGATTATCAAAAGTGTTGCATACTTTTAGGATTATATCACAAATCCTATTTTGTATTATGTTTTGTATGTAAGCACATAGTTTTATAGTGCAAACTTAAATTGCTTATAACTTTGTTAATAATTTTTCCGCGCAAGAAAAATTCATGTTCGTGTTTTTTGGCCCAGCAGACATCTAAAACACATTTTTTTAAATTTTTTGGCATATGTGCCTAATGGAAACCTGAGCCTTTTATAGTGCAATCTGAAATTGATTATAACTTTGTTAATAATTATTTCCGCGCAAAAAAATTTCATTTTCGTGTTTTGTGGCCGAGCGGACATCTAAAACACATTTTTTTATATTTTTTTGGCGTATTGGCGTTTATATTGTAGACAAATTTTTTTTTTATAACGGTTTTTAACTGTACCTGTCATAGATCCGATTTTTTGGTTTTCAAATTTCTCGTTAACGGCTTCACCGCTTTGAACCAAATTTTTTGTGTAACAGATCCTTTACAATTTTTTACAATGTTGCATATAAAATTTTTGAAAAAAAATAATTTTTGGATTTTTAAAAAAATAGATTTTTTATATATGTATACAAAAATTAATTAAAAAAAAACCGTTCCAACGATTTTTGAATTTTTTTTTCATAAATTCATATTTATTAAACAAATCGGATGGCATACTTTTTTTAGCTCCATTTGTTTTAGCTATTAAAATAACAAATTTATAATAATTCATATAGGAATCATTTATATTTTAAATTGTTTTTAAAACTTTTTTTTAATTGATATCATTATGTTATGAAACCAATAAATATGAACATTGTGACTGTCTATTTCGAGCTACGTTAAAGTTGTTAGCTACAAGAGCAAGTTTTGTGCGATCCAGTCGTGTCCAATTTTTATTTAATGCACACACAAATACAGTCATAAGAAGTGCTCAAACGGTCCTCCTGCATTTTGAATACATGCTAGAAGCAGTTTTTGATTTTCATTTTGAATGCTTATTCTCGATAACTCTTGCCTTGTTCTTAGTGATCCTTCGGAAATACGTTGTTCTAATTCAGTTAAAGTTGTTACTTTAGATGAGTGAACAATTTCTTTTATTCGTCCCCATACAAAAAATTGTAGGCTAGTGAATTGGTCCATTTCTGCCTATCCCTAACTTGACGACCATAGTGGGCCGGAGAACCATCTTGTTGGAAATATGATGAAGCTGGTTAAAGCAGCCGAACATCCTCCAATAAGTGTGGTAGATTATTTTGTAAAAACTCCAGATTGTTAGTAGAATTAAGTCGGGGTAGTAGTTTGAAAGCCCCGATTAATTTATTTGCAATTACACCTGCCCACATATTGACACTGAATCCGTGCTGAAATGATCTTTCCCGTCTTGAATGTGGATTGCTCGAATCCCATGCATGGGTTTTATGGAAATTCGTAATACCATCTCTTGGGAATTGAGATTCGTCTGTCAAAAGAATTTTGTTTATAAGCTGGTTGTCATCCAAGCTTCTCTCTAGCAACCAGTTACAAAATTCGAGTTTCTTTTCAAAAAGCGCTCTTATCCAACTGTACTTGTGACTTAACTTGATAATCTGATAAATTTATTTGTTTTTCTATTCTTTCTTACCAATTATTGAGTTAATTAACCATTAAACATTCATACCCCAAATTTAACTCTCCTTGAGAAGACGTTAGGTAATTATGGATTTGACAGCAAGTCAAGAAGGCATAAGTACACTTTTAACCCTTTTCATGAGTGCATAGTCTTAAAACTATCAATTCTTGGAAAACCACTCCAATTGCCAAGTGCTGCAATAGAAGTAGGTAAAAAACCCAAAATTAGATTTTTTACCAGTTTTAGATTTTGCCAAGCAACATAAAATGTATGGGTTTTTCGGTAAATTTATAATCAAGTTTTTTTTTATTATTGCTTTGTTCACCAGGTAAAAATAATGTAAATGTTTATTACGCATTTTTTGAGAAAAATTGACCTCAAAATCAAAATTTTGCTCCGGGCAAGAAAAATTGAATACCATTTAAAATTGAACATCTGGCAACCCTAAAATAATATCAGCTCAATTTAAACGTAGTTTTAAAGGTTAGCATTTTTACTAATAAAAAAGTACAAAATAAGGTCCCTACCATTAGCACTGACGAGGAAATTGACCTTAACATGGGTCACGGTACACCAAAGTCAGCCTTTTTTAAATCGTCAAAAAGTGATGTCAAAGTTCAAAATCAGACTTTACTGTAGAACAATTTTTGTCTTTGAATATGGCCAAGAATTACATTCCAAAGTATGGCACACGAATTACCAGACATCCTGTATAAAATGAAAGTTCTTTTTGAATTCTACTTCGATTTTTCTCAATCTACTCCACTTTTTTCTTCAAATCTACTTCGACTTTTTTTCTGAAAGTGGTAACGATCGGGTTGAAGGGTAAGGTTTCTTTTAGGCACATGCTTCGAAAAACAAAAAAATTCAAATGATGTATAATAGCATATAAAACACCAGACCGTTTTTTTTTTTGCGCGGAAATTGTTGAAAACTACTTTTTAACTCAATGTGCAGTTCAAAATGGTTGTTTTGTCTTGTCAAAATTAATATCGTATCTTAAAATAAAATATTAATTCAAAAATTGAAAAGGTTATAAATAATTAAAAATTTATAAATTATGAGGAAACACAATTAAATTTAATTAAATGTGTGAACTTTCAGTTTAAGTGTAATAAAAAAAAGTGGCCCGCTTCGCGGGTCTAAGGATTTTAACTCCCTTTTCGGGTCCTCTGTCCCGCTCACGCGACTCCGTCGCTTCGCTTAGGGTATGCTCAGTCGTTTGGCAGGCGCCTATGTTGTCAGTCGATCTGTTATCAAAGTTTTTTTTTTGTAGTAAACAGTACCTTGGGTGGCCCGCTTCGCGGGTTTAAAGATTTCATATCCCTTTTCGGGTCCTCTGTCCCGCTCACGCGATTCCTTCGCTCCGCTTAGGGTATGCTCAGTCGTCTAGCAGGCGCCTATGTTGTCAGTCGATCTGTTATCAAAGTTTTTTGTAGTAAACAGTACCTTGGGTGGCCCGCTTCGCGGGTTTAAGGATTTTAACTCCCTTTTCGGGATTTCTGCCCCGCTCACGCGACTCCGTCGCTCCGATTAGGGTATGCTCAGTCGTCTAGCAGGCGCCTATGTTGTCAGTCGATCTGTTATCAAAGTTTTTTGTAGTAAACAGTACCTTGGGTGGCCCGCTTCGCGGGTTTAAAGATTTTAACTCCCTTTTCGGGTCCTCTGTCCCGCTCACGCGACTCCGTCGCTCCGCTTAGGGTATGCTGAGTCGTCTGGCAGGCGCCTATGTTGTCAGTCGATCTGTTATCAAAGTTTTTTTTTGTAGTAAACAGTACCTTGGGTGGCCCGCTTCGCGGGTTTAACTCCCTTTTAGGGTCCTCTGTCCAGCTCACGCGACTCCGTCGCTCCGCTTAGGCTGCGCGTACAGTAGTGCGACAAAGCGATGCGAGAAGGTATTCGAGATTCGAGCAAAAGTGGTCAAAAGAGTTTGTGAACGTGATGCTTGCGATAAGTATGTAATAAAATCGCACCACTCGCAGCAAAAATAGCTTCACTGTGCCCACGTTTATAGGAATAAATGTGAATATTTTTTTTCGCACGGAAACATTTCTCGCATCGCATCGCTTTGTCGCACTACTATACGCGCAGCCTTAGGGTATGCTCAGTCGTCTGGCAGGCGCCTATGTTGTCAGTCGATCTGTTATTAAATTTTTTTTTAGTAAACAGTACCTTGGGTGGCCCGCTTCGCGGGTTTTAGGATTGTAACTATTATTATATTATTGTCCCGCTCACGCGACTCCGTCACTCTGCTTAGGGTATGCTCTGCTCGGACGCCAGGCAGGCGCCTATGTTGTCAGTGTGTATGCTCTCAGTTTAAGTGTATTAAATAGTACCTATTTTGGGTGGCCCAAAGTAACTTAAACAGCTAGGTTCTGAGTCTTAATTCCCATTTTCCTGATTTTCGGTGTTCGTGGTAGACATTTAAAAAAAAACTTTTAAACTTTTATTATGCAGAGCCTACTAAACTTATCTAAAATTTGACCCACGTTTTTTCATACATGATGATTATGAAAAGTGTTGCATACTTTTAGGATCATATCACAAATCCTATTTTGTATTATGTTTTGTATGTAAGCACATAGTTTTATAGTGCAAACTTAAATTGCTAATAACTTTGTTAATAATTTTTCCGCGCAAGAAAAATTCATGTTCGTGTTTTTTGGCCCAGCAGACATCTAAAACACATTTTTTTAAATTTTTTGGCATATGTGCCTAATGGAAACCTGACCCTTTTATAGTGCAAACTGAAATTGATTATAACTTTGTTAATAATTATTTCCGCGCAAAAAAATTTCATTTTCGTGTTTTGTGGCCGAGCGGACATCTAAAACACATTTTTTTATATTTTTGGCGTATTGGCGTTTATATTGTAGACAAATTTTTTTTTTATAACGGTTTTTAACTGTACCTGTCATAGATCCGATTTTTTGGTTTTCAAATTTCTCGTTAACGGTTTCACCGCTTTGAACCAAATTTTTTGTGTAAGAGATCCTTTACAATTTTTTACAATGTTGCATATAAAATTTTTGAAAAAAAAATAATTTTTGGATTTTTAAAAAAATAGATTTTTTATATATGTATACAAAAATTAATTAAAAAAAACCGTTCCAACGATTTTTGAATTTTTTTTTCATAAATTCATATTTATTAAACAATTCAGATGGCATACTTTTTTTAGCTCCATTTGTTTTAGCTATTAAAATAACAAATTTATAATAATTCATATAGGAATCATTTATATTTTAAATTGTTTTTAAAACTTTTTTTTAATTGATATCATTATGTTATGAAACCAATAAATATGAACATTGTGATTGTCTATTTCGAGCTACGTTAAAGTTGTTAGCTACAAGAGCAAGTTTTGTGCGATCCAGTCGTGTCCAATTTTTATTTAATGCACACACAAATACAGTCATAAGAAGTGCTCAAACGGTCCTCCTGCATTTTGAATACATGCTAGAAGCAGTTTTTGATTTTCATTTTGAATGCTTATTCTCGATAACTCTTGCCTTGTTCTTAGTGATCCTTCGGAAATACGTTGTTCTAATTCAGTTAAATTTGTTACTTTAGATGAGTGAACAATTTCTTTTATTCGTCCCCATACAAAAAATTGTAGGCTAGTGAATTGGTCCATTTCTGCCTATCCCTAACTTGACGACCATAGTGGGCCGGAGAACCATCTTGTTGGAAATATGATGAAGCTGGTTAAAGCAGCCGAACATCCTCCAATAAGTGTGGTAGATTATTTTGTAAAAACTCCAGATTGTTAGTAGAATTAAGTCGGGGTAGTAGTTTGAAAGCCCCGATTAATTTATTTGCAATTACACCTGCCCACATATTGACACTGAATCCGTGCTGAAATGATCTTTGCCGTCTTGAAAGTGGATTGCTCGAATCCCATGCATGGGTTTTATGGAAATTCGTAATACCATCTCTTGGGAATTGAGATTCGTCTGTCAAAAGAATTTTGTTTATAAGCTGGTTGTCATCCAAGCTTCTCTCTAGCAACCAGTTACAAAATTCGAGTTTCTTTTCAAAAAGCGCTCTTTTCCAACTGTACTTGTGACTTAACTTGATAATCTGATAAATTTATTTGTTTTTCTATTCTTTTTTACCACTTATTGAGTTAATTAACCATTAAACATTCATACCCCAAATTTAACTCTCCTTGAGAAGACGTTAGGTAATTATGGATTTGACAGCAAGTCAAGAAGGCATAAGTACACTTTTAACCCTTTTCATGAGTGCATAGTCTTAAAACCATCAATTCTTGGAAAACCACTCCAATTGCCAAGTGCTGCAATAGAAGTAGGTAAAAAACCCAAAATTAGATTTTTTACCAGTTTTAGATTTTGCCAAGCAACATAAAATGTATGGGTTTTTCGGTAAATTTATAATTAAGTTTTTTTTTATTATTGCTTTGTTCACCAGGTAAAAATAATGTAAATGTTTATTACGCATTTTTTGAGAAAAATTGACCTCAAAATCAAAATTTTGCTCCGGGCAAGAAAAATTGAATACCAATTAAAATTGAACATCTGGCAACCCTAAAATAATATCAGCTCAATTTAAACGTAGTTTTAAAGGTTAGTATTTTTACTAATAAAAAAAAAAACAAAATAAGGTCCCTACCATTAGCACTGACAAAGAAATTGACCTTAACATGGGTCACGGTACACCAAAGTCAGCCTTTTTTAAATCGTCAAAAAGTGATGTCAAAGTTGAAAATCAGACGTTACTGTAGAACAATTTTTGTCTTTGAATATGGCCAAGAATTACATTCCAAAGTATGGCACACGAATTACCAGACACCCTGTATAAAATGAAAGTTCTTTTTGAATTCTACTTCGATTTTTCTCAATCTACTCCACTTTTTTCTTCAAATCTACTTCGACTTTTTTTCTGAAAGTGGTAACGATCGGGTTGAAGGGTAAGGTTTCCTTTAGGCACATGCTTCGAAAAACAAAAAAATTCAAATGATGTATAATAGCATATAAAACACCAGACTGTTTTTTTTTTTGCGCGGAAATTGTTATTAAAAAAGTTATAAACAATTTAAGTTTGTACCGTACCTTCTTGAAAACTACTTTTTAACTCAATGTGCAGTTCAAAATCGTTGTTTTGTCTTGTCAAAATTAATATCGTATGTTAATATAAAGTATTAGTTCAAAACTTGAAAAGGTTATAAATAATTAACAATTTATAAATTATGAGGAAACACAATTAAATTTAATTAAATGTGTGAACTTTCAGTTTAAGTGTAATAAATAGTACTTTGGGTGGCTCGCTTCGCGGGTTTAAGGATTTTAACTCCCTTTTCGGGTCCTCTGTCCCGCTCACGCAATTCCGTCGCTCCGCTTAGGGTATGCTCAGTCGTCTGGCAGGCGCCTATGTTGTCAGTCGATCTGTTAACAAAGTTATCTGTAGTAAACAGTACCTTGGGTGGCCCGCTTCGCGGTTTTAAGGATTTTAACTCCCTTTTCGGGATTTCTGCCCCGCTCACGCGACTCCGTCGCTCCGATTAGGGTATGCTCAGTAGTCTGGCAGGCGCCTATGTTGTCAGTCGATCTGTTATCAAAGTTTTTTGTAGTAAACAGTACCTTGGGTGGCCCGCTTCGCGGGTTTAAAGATTTTAACTCCCTTTTCGGGTACTCTGTGCCGCTTACGCGACTCCGTCGCTCCGCTTAGGGTATGCTGAGTCCTCTGGCAGGCGCCTATGTTGTCAGTCGATCTGTTATCAAAGTTTTTTTTGTAGTAAACTGTACCTTGGGTGGCCCGCTTCGCGGGTTTAAGGATTTTAACTCCCTTTTCGGGATTTCTGCCCCGCTCACGCGACTCCGTCGCTCCGATTAGGGTGTGCTCAGTCGTTTGGCAGGCGCCTATGTTATCAGTCGATCTGTTATCAAAGTTTTTTGTAGTAAACAGTACCTTGGGTGGCCCGCTTCGCGGGTTTATGGATTTTAACTCCCTTTTAGGGTCCTCTGTCCCGCTTACGCGACTTCGTTGCTCCGCTTAGGGTATGCTCAGTCGTCTGGCAGGCACCTATGTTGTCAGTCGATCTGTTATCAAAGTTGTTTGTAGTAAACAGTACCTTGGGTGGCCCGCTTCGCGGTTTTAAGGATTCTAACTCCCTTTTAGGGTCCTCTGTCCAGCTCACGCGACTCCGTCGCTCCGCTTAGACTGCGCGTACAGTAGTGCGACAAAGCGATACGAGAAGGTATTCGAAATTCGAGCAAAAGTGGTCAAAAGAGTTTGTGAACGTGATGCTTGCGATAAGTATGTGATAAAATCGCACCACTCGCAGCAAAAATAGCTTCACTGTGCCCACGTTTATAGGAATAAATGTGAATATTTTTTTTCGCACGGAAACATTTCTCGCATCGTATCGCTTTGTCGCACTACTATACGCGCAGCCTTAGGGTATGCACAGTCGTCTGGCAGGCGCCAGGGTGTGCTCAGTCGTTTGGCAGGCGCCTATGTTGTCAGTCGATCTGTTATTAAAGTTTTTTGTAGTAAACAGTACCTTGGGTGGCCCGCTTCGCGGGTTTTAGGATTTTAACTCCTTTTTCGGGTCCTTTGTCCCGCTCACGCGACTCCGTCACTCCGCTTAGGGTATACTCTGCTCGGTCGCCAGGCAGGCGCCTATGTTGTCAGTATGTATGCTCTCAGTTTAAGTGTAATAAATAGTACCTATTTTGGGTGGCCAAAGTAACTTAAACAACTAGGTTCTGAGTCTTAATTCCCATTTTCCTGATTTTCGGTGTTCGTGGTAGACATTTAAAAATAAACTTTTTAACTTTTATTATGCAGAGCCTACTAAACTTATCTAAAGTTTGACCCACGTTTTTTCATACATGATGATTATCAAAAGTGTTGCAAACTTTAAGGATTATAGCACAAATCCTATTTGGTATTATGTTTGGTATGTAAGCACATAGTTTTATAGTGCAAACTTAAATTCCTTATAACTTTGTTAATAATTATTTCCGCGCAAAAAAAATTCATGTTCGTGTTTTGTGGCCCAGCAGTCATCTAAAGCACATTTTTTTAAATTTTTTGGCATATGTGCCTAATGGAAACCTGACCCTTTTATAGTGCAAACTGAAATTGATTATAACTTTGTTAATAATTATTTCCGCGCAAAAAAATTTCATTTTCGTGTTTTGTGGCCGAGCGGACATCTAAAACACATTTTTTTATATTTTTGGCGTATTGGCGTTTATATTGTAGACAAATTTTTTTTTTATAACGGTTTTTAACTGTACCTGTCATAGATCCGATTTTTTGGTTTTCAAATTTCTCGTTAACGGCTTCACCGCTTTGAACCAAATTTTTTGTGTAAGAGATCCTTTACAATTTTTTACAATGTTGCATATAAAATTTTTGAAAAAAAATAATTTTTGGATTTTTAAAAAAAATAGATTTTTTATATATGTATACAAAAATTAATTAAAAAAAACCGTTCCAACGATTTTTGAATTTTTTTTTCATAAATTTATATTTATTAAACAATTCAGATGGCATACTTTTTTTAGCTCCATTTGTTTTAGCTATTAAAATAACAAATTTATAATAATTCATATAGGAATCATTTATATTTTAAATTGTTTTTAAAACTTTTTTTTAATTGATATCATTATGTTATGAAACCAATAAATATGAACATTGTGATTGTCTATTTCGAGCTACGTTAAAGTTGTTAGCTACAAGAGCAAGTTTTGTGCGATCCAGTCGTGTCCAATTTTTATTTAATGCACACACAAATACAGTCATAAGAAGTGCTCAAACGGTCCTCCTGCATTTTGAATACATGCTAGAAGCAGTTTTTGATTTTCATTTTGAATGCTTATTCTCGATAACTCTTGCCTTGTTCTTAGTGATCCTTCGGAAATACGTTGTTCTAATTCAGTTAAATTTGTTACTTTAGATGAGTGAACAATTTCTTTTATTCGTCCCCATACAAAAAATTGTAGGCTAGTGAATTGGTCCATTTCTGCCTATCCCTAACTTGACGACCATAGTGGGCCGGAGAACCATCTTGTTGGAAATATGATGAAGCTGGTTAAAGCAGCCGAACATCCTCCAATAAGTGTGGTAGATTATTTTGTAAAAACTCCAGATTGTTAGTAGAATTAAGTCGGGGTAGTAGTTTGAAAGCCCCGATTAATTTATTTGCAATTACACCTGCCCACATATTGACACTGAATCCGTGCTGAAATGATCTTTGCCGTCTTGAAAGTGGATTGCTCGAATCCCATGCATGGGTTTTATGGAAATTCGTAATACCATCTCTTGGGAATTGAGATTCGTCTGTCAAAAGAATTTTGTTTATAAGCTGGTTGTCATCCAAGCTTCTCTCTAGCAACCAGTTACAAAATTCGAGTTTCTTTTCAAAAAGCGCTCTTTTCCAACTGTACTTGTGACTTAACTTGATAATCTGATAAATTTATTTGTTTTTCTATTCTTTTTTACCACTTATTGAGTTAATTAACCATTAAACATTCATACCCCAAATTTAACTCTCCTTGAGAAGACGTTAGGTAATTATGGATTTGACAGCAAGTCAAGAAGGCATAAGTACACTTTTAACCCTTTTCATGAGTGCATAGTCTTAAAACCATCAATTCTTGGAAAACCACTCCAATTGCCAAGTGCTGCAATAGAAGTAGGTAAAAAACCCAAAATTAGATTTTTTACCAGTTTTAGATTTTGCCAAGCAACATAAAATGTATGGGTTTTTCGGTAAATTTATAATTAAGTTTTTTTTTTATTATTGCTTTGTTCACCAGGTAAAAATAATGTAAATGTTTATTACGCATTTTTTGAGAAAAATTGACCTCAAAATCAAAATTTTGCTCCGGGCAAGAAAAATTGAATACCAATTAAAATTGAACATCTGGCAACCCTAAAATAATATCAGCTCAATTTAAACGTAGTTTTAAAGGTTAGTATTTTTACTAATAAAAAAAAAACAAAATAAGGTCCCTACCATTAGCACTGACAAAGAAATTGACCTTAACATGGGTCACGGTACACCAAAGTCAGCCTTTTTTAAATCGTCAAAAAGTGATGTCAAAGTTGAAAATCAGACGTTACTGTAGAACAATTTTTGTCTTTGAATATGGCCAAGAATTACATTCCAAAGTATGGCACACGAATTACCAGACACCCTGTATAAAATGAAAGTTCTTTTTGAATTCTACTTCGATTTTTCTCAATCTACTCCACTTTTTTCTTCAAATCTACTTCGACTTTTTTTCTGAAAGTGGTAACGATCGGGTTGAAGGGTAAGGTTTCCTTTAGGCACATGCTTCGAAAAACAAAAAAATTCAAATGATGTATAATAGCATATAAAACACCAGACTGTTTTTTTTTTGCGCGGAAATTGTTATTAAAAAAGTTATAAACAATTTAAGTTTGTACCGTACCTTCTTGAAAACTACTTTTTAACTCAATGTGCAGTTCAAAATCGTTGTTTTGTCTTGTCAAAATTAATATCGTATGTTAATATAAAGTATTAGTTCAAAACTTGAAAAGGTTATAAATAATTAACAATTTATAAATTATGAGGAAACACAATTAAATTTAATTAAATGTGTGAACTTTCAGTTTAAGTGTAATAAATAGTACTTTGGGTGGCTCGCTTCGCGGGTTTAAGGATTTTAACTCCCTTTTCGGGTCCTCTGTCCCGCTCACGCAATTCCGTCGCTCCGCTTAGGGTATGCTCAGTCGTCTGGCAGGCGCCTATGTTGTCAGTCGATCTGTTAACAAAGTTATCTGTAGTAAACAGTACCTTGGGTGGCCCGCTTCGCGGTTTTAAGGATTTTAACTCCCTTTTCGGGATTTCTGCCCCGCTCACGCGACTCCGTCGCTCCGATTAGGGTATGCTCAGTAGTCTGGCAGGCGCCTATGTTGTCAGTCGATCTGTTATCAAAGTTTTTTGTAGTAAACAGTACCTTGGGTGGCCCGCTTCGCGGGTTTAAAGATTTTAACTCCCTTTTCGGGTACTCTGTGCCGCTTACGCGACTCCGTCGCTCCGCTTAGGGTATGCTGAGTCCTCTGGCAGGCGCCTATGTTGTCAGTCGATCTGTTATCAAAGTTTTTTTTGTAGTAAACTGTACCTTGGGTGGCCCGCTTCGCGGGTTTAAGGATTTTAACTCCCTTTTCGGGATTTCTGCCCCGCTCACGCGACTCCGTCGCTCCGATTAGGGTGTGCTCAGTCGTTTGGCAGGCGCCTATGTTATCAGTCGATCTGTTATCAAAGTTTTTTGTAGTAAACAGTACCTTGGGTGGCCCGCTTCGCGGGTTTATGGATTTTAACTCCCTTTTAGGGTCCTCTGTCCCGCTTACGCGACTTCGTTGCTCCGCTTAGGGTATGCTCAGTCGTCTGGCAGGCACCTATGTTGTCAGTCGATCTGTTATCAAAGTTGTTTGTAGTAAACAGTACCTTGGGTGGCCCGCTTCGCGGTTTTAAGGATTCTAACTCCCTTTTAGGGTCCTCTGTCCAGCTCACGCGACTCCGTCGCTCCGCTTAGACTGCGCGTACAGTAGTGCGACAAAGCGATGCGAGAAGGTATTCGAAATTCGAGCAAAAGTGGTCAAAAGAGTTTGTGAACGTGATGCTTGCGATAAGTATGTGATAAAATCGCACCACTCGCAGCAAAAATAGCTTCACTGTGCCCACGTTTATAGGAATAAATGTGAATATTTTTTTTCGCACGGAAACATTTCTCGCATCGTATCGCTTTGTCGCACTACTATACGCGCAGCCTTAGGGTATGCACAGTCGTCTGGCAGGCGCCAGGGTGTGCTCAGTCGTTTGGCAGGCGCCTATGTTGTCAGTCGATCTGTTATTAAAGTTTTTTGTAGTAAACAGTACCTTGGGTGGCCCGCTTCGCGGGTTTTAGGATTTTAACTCCTTTTTCGGGTCCTTTGTCCCGCTCACGCGACTCCGTCACTCCGCTTAGGGTATACTCTGCTCGGTCGCCAGGCAGGCGCCTATGTTGTCAGTATGTATGCTCTCAGTTTAAGTGTAATAAATAGTACCTATTTTGGGTGGCCAAAGTAACTTAAACAACTAGGTTCTGAGTCTTAATTCCCATTTTCCTGATTTTCGGTGTTCGTGGTAGACATTTAAAAATAAACTTTTTAACTTTTATTATGCAGAGCCTACTAAACTTATCTAAAGTTTGACCCACGTTTTTTCATACATGATGATTATCAAAAGTGTTGCAAACTTTAAGGATTATAGCACAAATCCTATTTGGTATTATGTTTGGTATGTAAGCACATAGTTTTATAGTGCAAACTTAAATTCCTTATAACTTTGTTAATAATTATTTCCGCGCAAAAAAAATTCATGTTCGTGTTTTGTGGCCCAGCAGTCATCTAAAGCACATTTTTTTTTAATTTTTTGGCATATGTGCCTAATGGTAACCTGAGCCTTTTATAGTGCAAACTTAAATTGTTTATAACTTTGTTAATAATTATTTCCGCGCAAAAAAAAATTCAATGTCGTGTTTTGTGGCCGAGCGGACATCTAAAACACATTTTTTTATATTTTTTGGCGTATTGGCGTATATATTGTAGACAAAATTTCTTTTATAACGGTTTGTAACTGTACCTGTCATAGAACCGATTTTTGGGTTTTCAAATTTCTCGTTAACGGCTTCACCGATTTGAACCAAATTTTTTGTGTAAGAGATCCTTTACAATTTTTACAGTGTTGCATATAAAATTTTTGAAAAAAATAATTTTTGGATTTTTAAAAAACTATTGAAATTTTTTTTTTTTTTGAAAATTCAATATCTTGAAAATGGTTGATGGTTTTCAAATTTTGTGAAAAATTTTATTTCATTAAATACTAAAAGTTGGCATAACAAATTTAATTTTCTTAAATTTTCAAGAATTTTTATGTATAAAAAATTATTTAAAAAAACCGCTCCAACGATTTTTGAATTTTTTTTTCATAAATTCATATTAATCAAACAAACCAGATAGCATACTTTTTTTTTGAGCTCTATCCCTTTTAGCTATTAAAAAAAAATTATATTTATATTTTAAATTGTTTTTGAAACTTTTTTTAATGATATCATAATGTTATAGAACCATTATATATGCACATTGTCAATTTTAAGCTACATTCAAGTTGTTAGCTACGAGAGCAAGTTTGTGCGATCCAGTCGTACCCATTTTTTATTTCTAAAATGCCCCTTCCTCCAAAACGGGGTGAGATAGACCCCCTCCCATAGTAAAAAATGCTGTTTTTGACCCTTCTACAAAAGCCGTTATTAATTTTTGGCGCCAAAGTTATCGTACTTCTGTAAAAAAAAAACTTTTGTAAATCCCTCTGTTTAGAAAATAACAAACATTCATGGTCGAAAACATTGGCGCAAAATTTTAAACAAGGGTAAATGCACTTGTATCCGAACAGTGCTAGTGTCCGGACATTTAATCATTTATTTGAGAAAAATAGGGATATTATACAATAACGGTATGAAATAAGTATCAAAATACAATCTTTTACGTATTTAACAAAGAAAGAAAAATTGAAAACCATTTGAAATTGAATATCTGGCAACCCTAAAAAGATTTCAGCTCAATTTAAACGTAGTTTTAAAGGTTAGTATTTACTAAAAAAAAAGTACAAAATAAGGTCCCTACCATTAGCACTGACAAATAAATTGACCTTAACATGGGTCACGGTACACCAAAGTCAGCCTTTTTTAAATCGTCAAAAAGTTATGTGTAAGTTGAAAATCAGACTTTACTGTAGAACAATTTTTGTCTTTGAATATGGCCAAGAATTACATTCCAAAGTATGGCACACGAATTACCGGACACACTGTATAAAATGGAAGTTCTTTTTGAAATCTACTTCGATTTTTCTCAATCTACTCCACTTTTATCTTCAAATCTACTTCGACTTTTTTTCTGAAAGTGGTAACGATCGGGTTGAAGGGTAAGGTTTCCTTTAGGCACATGCTTCGAAAAACAAAAAAATTCAAATGATGTATAATAGCATATAAAACACCAGACTGTTTTTTTTTTTGCGCGGAAATTGTTATTAAAAAAGTTATACACAATTTAAGTTTGTACCGTACCTTCTTGAAAACTACTTTTTAACTCAATGTGCAGTTCAAAATGGTTGTTTTGTCTTGTCAAAACAATATCGTATTTTAATATAAAATAATAATTCAAAACTTGAAAAGGTTATAAATAATTAACAATTTCATGGTATCCACTATTTTTCAAAATAAATTTCCTGACTTTCCCTGACCAATTTCAAAATTTTCCCTGACCAAAAATTTTTTTTCATGAGTAGGTACGCATTAATATTGCACAAATATTGCACAAAGTGGTAGAAAATGTACGTATTTGAATGGAGTTAATTAAACCTTAGGCAAAAAGAACTCACTTTGTATTTTTCAAAGATCTCTCTGAAGGTATACATAACGGATTGCATTTAAAGTGAAAAATAATAACTGCATGAATTAAAAAAATATTGTTTTGCTTAACAAAAGGGACGACTTGACCTATGCAATGTTGTTCATAGTAATGAATGACCATTTAAATATGATGCTTTTAAATCATATGTATATATCTTTGCGATATTAAAATTTAATAGTATTTTTTTTAAATAAATCAAAATGTAATTCAGTTATGCAGAAACAGTATGAAGAAATAAGTAAAAAGAAATAATCGTACTTGAAACTTGAACACGTTGGTTGAACCTCACAGTCAAATGACAATGGACAATTTGGGCCCAGCACCAATAAGAACGGCCTTCATATCATATATGGGTATTTATTTATGAATTCCTTATCCGTTAACCGTTTGTCCCAATTCGCTGTGTGACAAAAGTTCAAATCCTTTTTTCCTTAGTTTGTCTTTAATATTTTGTGTATTTTTCGCTCGATTTAAGCCATTTTTGGAATTAAGTTCTTTGAACCCATGATAAAATACCTGAATTTTTAAAGTTATGTTAAGGGGTCGCAAGCATCAATTTTATGCAAAAGCAATTTTTGGAGCATTTAATTTGTAAAAAAAAAAATTTAGTTTTTAAATAATATTTTTGTTGTCAAAACCATCTCTGGAAAAAATCAAAAAATATCAATTTTTATCTCATTTATCAGAATAAAAATAGGTATTGTTTTTAATCTTTTGCAATTCATAAAAGTAAAACAAAACAACTTACAAAACGACCCTCAAAGCCACCATTATATATTGAATATTATTATAAGGGGTTGAAATGTTTTTAGCTTATTCATTATTTAGTAACGAAAAAAATGGTATTACATTTATAACGGGCTGACGGGCACAAAATATTAAAAAAAAAATTATAAACAAAAAATTAATTATTTTGTTCGTTTGGTATTTACTAAAAGATTTTTAACTCAGTCAGTTTCTTACCTATTTTAAGTTACAAAAATCACAAATCCAGGTCCTTGTGTTACACAAAAATCACTTAATAGTCCAAAATCAAAGCCAAGTCGTCGTTTTTTAACGAGTAGACAAAAAAACCATGTTTGCACTAAATCTTCGTTTTCATTATCGTTATTTTAGATAAACTGTTAAACTTGTACTTTATTTTGTAGCTTGAGCAAAAAATGTTCGTTTTCTGAAATTTCATAAAAAATGTACAAACCATTTTCTTCGTTACTATTTAAGGAATAAGTTAAACAAAAATTGAACCCCTAATAACATATAAGGGTGGTTTTGTCCAATTTTTACGAATTGCAATTTAAAACCTTGAACATAATACCCATTTTTACTACGTTAAATGAGATACAAATTGATGTTTGTTTGTTGTTTTCCAGAGATGATTTTGACATAAAAACTTTTATTCAAAAGCGAATATTTGTATTTTTTACAAATTAAATACTCCAAAAAATGCTTTTTGCAAAAAATTGATGCTTGCCGTAAACATAATTTTAAAAATCTGAAAAATTTCAGGTAGTGTCATGCGTTCAAAGAACTTAATTCCAAAAAATGGCGTAAATCGAGCGAAAAATACACAAAATATTAAAAAAAAAACTATGGACAAAAATAATTGTGACCCTAAAACTCATTTTATTCAAAATTAAATAACACACAGCGAATTTGGACAAACGGTTAACGGATAATGAATGCATAAACATGTACCTCTATACGATATGAAGGCCGTTCTTATTGGTGCTGGGCCCACGCTCCATACATCTTTGCCCATTGTCCTTTAACAGTGCCTCTTGCCTCTTATTGGCCGCGATCGGAAACCTATGCGATAGTCTATCTAAAGGTCGATTCACAATGGAACGAGTAAACGCGACGAGAGCGTGACTTTATTCGCTGTTTTTTTTTCGAGTTATAAAATCGTTTCCCAAATCACAATGCGACGAGTTTCTTGACGACGAGTTTTTTGGTAGCGTTAAATTATGTATTCTTTTTTTTTCTTACTGAGCAGTGTGCGTTCAAAATAATGAAAAAATCAAACTGAAATTACTTTTATTATTTAAATATTATGTAATTATAATTTAAATATTATAAACTGTCCCCCTTATTTATAAAGAAAAAATAGTTATTTAAGCTTCCGTGTTTAGGAAAACTACACCATGGAATTAGAATGTTCCGGACTCAAATGGAGCAGTAAGCAATTGCCTTTTATTTGAGTCCACAAAATTCTTATTCCATGGTGTAGTTTTCCAAAACACGGGAGCTGAAATAACTATTTTTTTTTCGTCGCATTGTAAATCGATCTTAAGATAGTTTCGTATCCATATAGGTTTTCGAACGGATTGGTTCTTTTTGACATTTCGCTTGGGATAGGAGCGTACATTTATCTACCAAAATATTTCAGCTAGCATGGATAGCTATCCAACAGCAAAAGCTGTTTTATCAGCAGCTGTTTTTCACACGGGATTCCAACAACACGAACCCATCTGGATGGCTCTACATACATAGGTTTCCGATCGCGGCCATTACTATACGAAATAACACAAAGTGCAGTTAGTAGCGTTTCACTCCTTTTTTTTTTTTTTTGACATATTCACAGTTAAGGCAAAAGATACGAAATGAATAATTTTGAACAGAGATGTAATCAAAATGAAATGTACGATCAGAAAAAAGTTTCTTATGAGAGAAAATGAAAAAGGAGTTCAGTGAATTTTTAAAAATTGATATGGACAAAAATTTCCTTGACCGCTTCCCGAATTCCGACTTTCCCTGACCAAATTTTGTTCCCTGGCTTTCCAGTTTAGCGGACACCATGAATTTATAAATTATGAGGAAACACAGTTAAATTTAATTAAATGTGTGCGCTTTCAGTTTAAGTGTAATAAATATTTAGTACTTTGGGTGGCCCGCTTCGCGGGTTTAAGGATTTGAACTCCCTTTTCTGGTCCTCTGTCCCGCTCACGCGACTCTGTCGCTCCTCTTAGGCTGCGCGTACAGTAGTGCGACAAAGCGATGCGAGAAGGTATTCGAGATTCGAGCATAAGTGGTCAAAAGAGTTTGTGAACGTGATGCTTGCGATAAGTATGTGATAAAATCGCACCACTCGCAGCAAAAATAGCTTCACTGTGCCCACGTTTATAGGAATAAATGTGAATATTTTTTTTCGCACGGAAACATTTCTCGCATCGCATCGCTTTGTCGCACTACTATACACGCAGCCTTAGGGTATGCACAGTCGTCTGGCAGGCGCCTATGGTGTCAGTCGATCTGTTATCAAAATTTTTCGTAGTAATCAGTACCTTGGGTGGCCCACTTCGCGGGTTTTAGGATTTAAACTCCTTTTTCGGGTCCTATGTCCCGCTCACGCGACTCCGTCGCTCCGCTTAGGGTATGCTCAGTCGTCTGGCAGGCGGCTATGTTGTCAGTCGATCTGTTATCAAGATTTTTTTGTAGTTAACAGTACCTTGGGTGGCCCGCTTCGCGGGTTTAAAGATTTAATATCCTTTTTCGGGTCCTCTGTCCCGCTGTTTTGTATGTAAGCACATAGTTTTATAGTGCAAACTTAAATTGTTTATAACTTTGTTAATAACTATTTCCGCGCAAAAAAAATTCATGTTCGTGTTTTGTGGCCCAGCAGACATCTAAAACACATTTTTTTAAATTTTTTGGCACATGTGCCTAATGTTATATGTAAATATATGTATGTATATTTTTACATTTCTTTCTTTGTAAACAAATATTTTTTGTAAAAATTAAATTTAACAAAAATCCACTTTATGGACTCGATTTAAACAACGTCAACGGTAATATGACAGATAATAGGCAGGTGAAAAGTGTATTCACATTTTAATAAACAAAAATTTCCGCTTTTTCTTTAAATTAGCTCATAAATATGTTATATAGTCGATTTTTTTGAAAGATTGAATAGCAACTCAGCAAAATGTTTACATGCAAAACAATATAACAAAACAAATTATTATTGAGAATTTTGTTTGTGTTTTCCGTGTAAAACTTTTACTGAGTTGCTAGTCACTCTCTCAAAAAACACGGCTTATAACATTTATTTGGTCTGTTCATTTAATTTGAGTTTCTGTGATTTTTAGTCTAAAGTCCTATCAAGTTCATATAAAAGAAATGAAATTCATAGAACTTGGCAACGAAATGCACAGAAAATCGCAAAAATTCAGGGTAAAGGAACAGACATTATTATAGTTTAAAGTAGCAGAAGCACTAGCTATACAATGAAAGAAATGGTAACATTTTTCAAGGGAATTCTCATTATACAAATTATTATTGGGCCGTTTTCAAAGTGGTTTCGCTAAACTTATGTTTTACTTAAGTACAGTTTAAATAAGATAAATTATAACAATTTATTCCAATTCGATCATTATAGAAGTTTATTAAATTATTGAACGTCAAACGTAGTGCATTGAAAAAAAAAATGTTTAGGTTATATTTTAAGTTTAAATTAATCATTATAGTTTAAGACAACTATTAATACGCCCTATTAACTTTAAAATAAGAGTTTGAGAAGATTGTTTACCTCTGATACAGTTTTTCGAAATGTCATCAATTGACTCTACAGCTTTCTTAATGCCTTATGGGGTATGCACAGTCGTCTGGCAGGCGCCTATGTTGTCAGTCGATCTGTTATCAAAGTTTTTCGTAGTAAACAGTACCTTGGGTGGCCCACTTCGCGGGTTTTAGGATTTAAACTCCTTTTTCGGGTCCTATGTCCCGCTCACGCGACTCCGTCGCTCCGCTTAGGGTATGCTCAGTCGTCTGGCAGGCGGCTATGTTGTCAGTCGATCTGTTATCAAGATTTTTTTGTAGTAAACAGTACCTTGGGTGGCCCGCTTCGCGGGTTTAAAGATTTAATATCCTTTTTCGGGTCATCTGTCCCGCTGTTTTGTATGTAAGCACATAGTTTTATAGTGCAAACTTAAATTGTTTATAACTTTGTTAATAATTATTTCCGCGCAAAAAAAATTCATGTTCGTGTTTTGTGGCCCAGCAGACATCTAAACACACATTTTTTTAAATTTTTTGGCACATGTGCCTAATGTTATATGTAAATATATGTATGTATATTTTTACATTTCTTTCTTTGTAAACAAATATTTTTTGTAAAAATTAAATTTAACAAAAATCCACTTTATGGACTCGATTTAAACAACGTCAACGGTAATAGGATAGATAATAGGCAGGTGAAAAGTGTATTCACATTAACAAAAATTTCGGCTTTTTCTTTAAATTAGCTCATAAATATGTTATATAGTCGATTTTTTTGAAAGATTGAATAGCAACTCAGCAAAATGTTTACATGCAAAACAATATAACAAAACAAATTATTATTGAGAATTTTGTTTGTGTTTTCCGTGTAAAACTTTTACTGAGTTGCTAGTCACTCTCTCAAAAAACACGGCTTATAACATTTATTTGGTCTGTTCATTTAATTTGAGTTTCTGTGATTTTTAGTCTAAAGTCCTATCAAGTTCATATAAAAGAAATGAAATTGATAGAACTTGGCAACGAAATGCACAGAAAATCGCAAAAATTCAGGGTAAAGGAACAGACATTATTATAGTTTAAAGTAGCAGAAGCACTAGCTATACAATGAAAGAAATGGTAACATTTTTCAAGGGAATTCTCATTATACAAATTATTATTGGGCCGTTTTCATAGTGGTTTCGCTAAACTTATGTTTTACTTAAGTACAGTTTAAATAAGATAAATTATAACAATTTATTCCAATTCGATCATTATAGAAGTTTATTAAATTATTGAACGTCAAACGTAGTGCATTGAAAAAAAAAATGTTTAGGTTATATTTTAAGTTTAAATTAATCATAATAGTTTAAGACAACTATTAATACGCCCTATTAACTTTAAAAAAAGAGTTTGAGAAGATTGTTTACCTCTGATACAGTTTTTCGAAATGTCATCAATTGACTCTACAGCTTTCTTAATGCCTTATGGGGTATGCACAGTCGTCTGGCAGGCGCCTATGTTGTCAGTCGATCTGTTATCAAAGTTTTTCGTAGTAAACAGTACCTTGGGTGGCCCACTTCGCGGGTTTTAGGATTTAAACTCCTTTTTCGGGTCCTATGTCCCGCTCACGCGACTCCGTCGCTCCGCTTAGGGTATGCTCAGTCGTCTGGCAGGCGGCTATGTTGTCAGTCGATCTGTTATCAAGATTTTTTTGTAGTAAACAGTACCTTGGGTGGCCCGCTTCGCGGGTTTAAAGATTTAATATCCTTTTTCGGGTCATCTGTCCCGCTGTTTTGTATGTAAGCACATAGTTTTATAGTGCAAACTTAAATTGTTTATAACTTTGTTAATAATTATTTCCGCGCAAAAAAAATTCATGTTCGTGTTTTGTGGCCCAGCAGACATCTAAACACACATTTTTTTAAATTTTTTGGCACATGTGCCTAATGTTATATGTAAATATATGTATGTATATTTTTACATTTCTTTCTTTGTAAACAAATATTTTTTGTAAAAATTAAATTTAACAAAAATCCACTTTATGGACTCGATTTAAACAACGTCAACGGTAATAGGATAGATAATAGGCAGGTGAAAAGTGTATTCACATTAACAAAAATTTCGGCTTTTTCTTTAAATTAGCTCATAAATATGTTATATAGTCGATTTTTTTGAAAGATTGAATAGCAACTCAGCAAAATGTTTACATGCAAAACAATATAACAAAACAAATTATTATTGAGAATTTTGTTTGTGTTTTCCGTGTAAAACTTTTACTGAGTTGCTAGTCACTCTCTCAAAAAACACGGCTTATAACATTTATTTGGTCTGTTCATTTAATTTGAGTTTCTGTGATTTTTAGTCTAAAGTCCTATCAAGTTCATATAAAAGAAATGAAATTGATAGAACTTGGCAACGAAATGCACAGAAAATCGCAAAAATTCAGGGTAAAGGAACAGACATTATTATAGTTTAAAGTAGCAGAAGCACTAGCTATACAATGAAAGAAATGGTAACATTTTTCAAGGGAATTCTCATTATACAAATTATTATTGGGCCGTTTTCATAGTGGTTTCGCTAAACTTATGTTTTACTTAAGTACAGTTTAAATAAGATAAATTATAACAATTTATTCCAATTCGATCATTATAGAAGTTTATTAAATTATTGAACGTCAAACGTAGTGCATTGAAAAAAAAAAAAAAATGTTTAGGTTATATTTTAAGTTTAAATTAATCATAATAGTTTAAGACAACTATTAATACGCCCTATTAACTTTTGAGAATTTTGTTTGTGTTTTCCGTGTAAAACTTTTACTGAGTTGCTAGTCACTCTCTCAAAAAACACGGCTTATAACATTTATTTGGTCTGTTCATTTAATTTGAGTTTCTGTGATTTGTAGTCTAAAGTCCTATCAAGTTCATATAAAAGAAATGAAATTGATAGAACTTGGCAACGAAATGCACAGAAAATCGCAAAAATTCAGGGTAAAGGAACAGACATTATTATAGTTTAAAGTAGCAGAAGCACTAGCTATACAATGAAAGAAATGGTAACATTTTTCAAGGGAATTCTCATTATACAAATTATTATTGGGCCGTTTTCATAGTGGTTTCGCTAAACTTATGTTTTACTTAAGTACAGTTTAAATAAGATAAATTATAACAATTTATTCCAATTAGATCATTATAGAAGTTTATTAAATTATTGAACGTCAAACGTAGTGCATTGAAAAAAAAAAAAAATGTTTAGGTTATATTTTAAGTTTAAATTAATCATAATAGTTTAAGACAACTATTAATACGCCCTATTAACTTTAAAAAAAGAGTTTGAGAAGATTGTTTACCTCTGATACAGTTTTTCGAAATGTCATCAATTGACTCTACAGCTTTCTTAATTTCTTATGTCGTAGCATTAGAAATAACAACAAAAATATTTTTTGAATATTCAATACGTTCACTGAGCGTGAAGATACTGGTTCAAGCATAACCAAAGCACACTAAAAAGCAATAAAAAAAGAGAAGATACTAAGAGAATGTATTATCTTAATAAGTGCACTACATTTTTTATTATTTCATTCTGGCTTTTTTTTTAAATGGGAAAAGAAGGAAAAACTTAAATGTGTGAAATTATTTTGCGAATTTTGACTGTTAGCAAGAGAATTTAGTTAGGATTTGAATTACGTGTGGTATGAACTAATGATTTCAATACGACACTCATGTCTATAGTTTTTTTTTTTTATTAAAATTGAAAATTCTGCTAAATAGTTTAAAATTAACAAAAATATAATTTGAACTAAAAATAATAAAAACCTTACTTCGATGATACTGAAATCTTAGCACAGTATACCATATTGCTTGGGGGCCCCCCCTGCGTACGCCACTGTTCTCATGTTTTGGTTAGCAATCCACTCCCAAAATTTGCTGTAGGCTCTTGGTCTATCAGTGCAACGTTCAGAACACGACCGTAATAATCATCCTCAAATCTTATTAATAGCTGCCATTTAATAATAAAAATAAATTATTATATTTCTTTCTATTTTAAATTATTTTTTTATTTTTTAATGTTTTCGAGTGACGAGGAAATGTAACATTTGTTGTGAGAGTGAAAAGAGAAAAACGCTTCCCTTGAAGAACAAATTATTTTAACTATTGTGACGATGTTGATTTTATTTTATAATTTATATATTTTTATAATTTATACATAACTAATATAAAAAAAGTTTTAGTTCAGGTTAAATGTTTTTTTTTTGTGAAAATCTACAGTTATATAAGTAACTGAATTTTGGCATTCCCACGATATTACGTACAATAACATTTTTAAGTGGAGATAGAAAAAAAAATGTATATACCTTCAATTTTCAGCCACGTCAAGCTTTGAACCACCAGAAGAAAAAATCTGTCAATAAATTTGCACGTCAGTCCAGAGGGATTTTTCATTTGGCATGTTAATTGTTAAGCCCCGACCCCGTTTTTTTTCAATTATCTCTTTAAGCTTTAGCCCCAACTTGGACTTGACAGTCCCTTGAGTCAAGCTCAAAAACTTTCTGGAATAAGTTAAGTTTTAAAGGAATTATTTGCTTAGCCCGGAACACGTTTTTTTTGTCCAATTCTTGTCAAGCCCTACTCGCGTGCTGATTTTTTTTTTTCGTCCCAATTTTCTGTCAATTATCCGTAGCCCTGAACTTGTTTTTTGTACAATTCCCTTCAGAATTCAGCCCCAACCTAATTAATTTGGGGCTTAGAAAAAAAATACGTAGCATATAAATTGCGTAGCCCCAGCCTCGTTATTTTTTCTGACTCCTGATTCTGATTTCTATATTTCAATCAATTTTAAGAACCGCCTGTGGCCCTGTGGGGGGGGGGGGCTTTAGCCCCTATGGCCACCCACTAACTGTAAGAGTTATACGTGTTTTCAGTTTGAATAATAATAATATATGAAATAGTGGAAGCGTTTAAAAAATTTAAGTATTTTATGCAGTCTTAATTAATTTATTCTAATAGAAAGTGACTAATTTGCTTTAGAATATAATAGATTTTATTATTTAAAGCATCAAAGTTAATAAAACTTAAGTTTTGTCAAAATATTTAGTGTCCGGATACTGAAATGTATGTTTTATTTACCTTAAATTAAAGGTATTTTTCTCACGGATTTTCAGTATTCGGACAGGGTTTTCTGAGTGAGAAATCGGCTATCCGGATACTAAAAAATGAAGTCCAGTATCCGGACAAGTGTATTTTGTATGAAATTTAAGGATTTTGTACATTGTAACTTTAATCACATTTCGAGGAAATGATCCTTTAGGTCCTTACGAAATTTAAAGCCCTTGAGGATATAAAGATATAAATTAAGCACAATGAAAAAGGTGCTAAATATGACCCTTGAGTCGGCCAACTTGCTATGATTGTTTAAAACGAAAATTGTATTTTATAACAAGGAATCTAGTGGCGGACTTAGAGGATGCTATAAGGGCTTGAGCTGTCCACCCCCATAGCTTAGGCGCCAGTTATAGCTTTCATTGAAAACCATCATTGAAAATTTTGTCTTTCAATTTTGAAGCACTTAAACAAATAAAGCTGATGCCGTTTTGGTACCAAAATGATGGTTGTCAGTTATATAATTTTTTTAGTGAAAAAAATGTTTAGTTTTCTTTACAACTTTCATATACAATCATTTTTTGTTTTTCAATGATGAAAATCGTTTTCAATGAACAGCTGATATTTTGTTCCCAAAAGTGGAACACATTCGTTCCAATGAAATGTATTCCTTTCTCTTCCTGTTCTTGTCTGTCATTTTTTCGTTCAATGATCGACTTTAACCTCAAAGTTGTTTTTTGTATGGGGAATGGAATTTTCAATGAAATAAAATTTCATGATAGCTATAACCGACTTGTCAGAAAATATTCCACTGTTTCACTGATTTGTGTTTCAATGATGGATTTCAATGAAAGCTATAACTGGCGCCTTATTCCTAAATTATTTCAATGATAGAAGGCAAAACACTACAATGTGTAGAGTTCAAACCACAGCTCTTGGATTCAAATTCGTATGGTGTATTTGTTTAAAACTATGGTGGTTTTGAAAACTCCAGCGATTCAATTAGGTTCAGTTTATACGTGCAGTAGTGGGTCTAGTTCAAACTTAAAGTATTTTTAAACATACGACGAAACAGAAAGAATAGTAATTACTAATTTCTATACTTAGATCCCACAAGAATTAGACAAAAAAACGGGGTTTAAGAAAATTACAAATTAAGTGTAAAAATAACTGATTCAGCTAGGCTCTGAAAATTGTTGGAGCTTAACTCTAAAACTGTCAGGCCTTAGAATGAAGGGTAGATATACGTAACATTTAAAGCTTTATATTGCACGTGTACATAGGATATATGTTCCCACGTATGTACCCACAATCGAATTGTTGTTGTATTAACACGTGTAGTGTCTTAGTTGTACATGTGTTTTTAATCAGCAAAGAATTATCTAGACAAAACTAGCCTTATTTTCCACCAAGGTTCTAATATCCGTTTGGGAGGTTCAAATAGGAACAAAATACACAGGTTTTTTTAATTATACGTTTACTCTGAATATACATATATTCTGATTACACGTGTATAATGCACTATAATTTCATACAAAACAATTGTGTCCGGATACTAAAACAAAAGCGTCCGGAAACTAAATTTTGCTGTCCGGATACAAGTGAAAATCGAACTTTTTTGAATTTTCATATCATCATATCATCATATAAATTTTTACAATATTATATTTGCAAATTATGTGGACACTTTATTATTAAGAAATATCTACACTCTTTGAAACAATAAAACTATCCACAGCAGCATTTATAGTAAGGAAATGAGACGAAGTCACGCGTTAAGTGTCCGGATACTAGTGCGTTTACCCAACCTATTGTTAAGGGCTTACAATTTTACTAGTAAGCAAATTATTTAAAAATTTACTATCTATACCAAAAATTGTTAACCTGCTAAATAGTAGACTGCTAATTAAGCAGATAGTACAACATTTGTAGGGTTTGAATTTTATGAACACAATTATTGTTTTTATGCGTTGTAAATTAATTATATGTCGATGTAAACCCATCATGTGCTTTAAATAAGCATTCGATTATTATATTTTTATCATTTTAACTTCATTATATACAAAAAAAAGACAAACAACTTTGGGTACCAGCAGTAATCGAACCTAGAACCTTCGGGTCCTTCCCCGATTTCTCAATTCTCCAGTCATATGGATTTAGTACGATACTAAAAAGATAAAATAGCCAGTTGGTGATTTTAACTTTAGTAAAATGTTAGGGGGTAGTACAATGCTAAACCCGTTTAAAAGTAGCAAAACACAATTTTTAGCCTAGTATCATAATAAAAATGATTTACCATCGCACTAAATCGTGTACAATTTTGCGCATTGTATTTAAAATAAATACCTACAATGGGGCATATTCATAGTCATTTTAGACCTGAGTCTAAGTTAAACATAGGTTTAGTTGAATTTTCAGACGTTGATTCTATTTTTTTTTAAGTTTATCATTTCAAAATATATGAAGCTATATGTGTAGTAAACCAAGTTAATTATCTTATAAAAATATAAAACCAACAATTTGTAATTAAAATAGGTCTGTATTCATTGAGCCAAAATTGTCTTAAGCTGTAGTTCAGTTAAACCTGGCTTTTACTAGACTTTTAGGTAAACAAACGGTCTGGTATACTTCATTTTACCTGCAAGGCAGGCATCATAACTACAGTTCGGTGGTAGTAGGTATGTGTATCTATGTTTTTGTTTGTTAGTTTAAGTATTCAGATTCATTTTTCTTTATATAATATTGAACGTAGAAACCTATCTATAAAAATAAGAATATTTACAAATGGCCAGGTTAATGTAACAACGAAATAAAGCCTAAATTTCTAAAACAAATTTCAACAAAAAGTTGAGAAAGAATGAAATACACGTCCATAGGAACCTACCTTTTTGCATTCGAAAACCACTGATCTGTAAGGTTTTCAAACATCTTAATTTCCCTCTTCTGTTCGAGTACTTACCTACCTTAGTATAGGTACATATCTACGTGGTCAATATTTTTAATAACTACCTCACTTTACGTTAAATAATTTAATTTCTTGTTTTATCACCCCTCAATGTTTAAAAAAAACGACAAAGCTGAAATAGAAAATATTACCCCTTCTGAATTTAGACCGAACAAAATTAATTGAAATTTTACTTTAATTTGTTCCCTCGACCCTTTCCGACACTTGTGTTTCCATCTTATGATTCAATTGTTCAGTTTTGTCCATTATTTTGTTTTCGTTGATATTCAAGGCAATGCACTTGTTCTATCATTCTATGGTCATTCACGTTGCTTCTAGCTTGTATATCATGCTGTCCAATCGTTCGTCATTCGTATTTAAAACTTCCTTCTACCATGTTTTCCATGTTGTGGCATCAAAACGAACGACGCGACGATGAAAGATTGAAAGACGAATTTCAACAAAAAATTAAATGCAGAATGCATAAATGGAATACGAATGCACTTTGGCCATGCACACAAACACACATACATATATTTTTTAGTTTATCTGCATTTATTTTACAACTACGTTGACGTTTTGGCCCGCTAACCCGCAAAAAGGGGAGCTTTTTTGGTGCTTTTAAGAAAAAATCTTTACCAGTGTGCAATTTTTTTTTCGTATTCTTATTGTTTTCTTCAAATACAACGGATAACCTCGTTTGCCGTGTATGAGTGGGAATTTTAATGTGGGATTTTCTCAGATAAACGAGAGCGCGTTTTAAGGGGAAACATTATTTAAGTAGAAGGAAAGCCTGTCGTGGATAGAAAAGGAGGCAGTTCCCTTTCCTACCACCACAACTATTCTTGCAATCAAGAAAGTTGCACAAGTCTCACACATAAGCAAAAGTGCAGAAAAAGTGCATTCAAAAAATACACCCATGTAGTGTATTTTTTTGTTTAATCCCCGCGTGTGTAATCATCAACTAGAGAACTCGGTTCTTCCACCACAAAGTGCCTTCGATGCGATGCGTTGCATGTAAAGGGGTGATATTAAGTTATGAGTTAGGTGGTACGTGGTGGTATGTACGTGCGTGCAGTTGTTTTATTGCGTCTTGTATATTCAAGTGCACTCTCCCGCATACATCGAGGCGGAAAAGCTTCATTAAAGACTTAAAAATATGTGAATAAACAGAAAAAAAAAACCAATACACCACGGCTAAATAAAAACTGCATTGGTTGGATAGAAATTGAAAACTGTAAAAAGGAAATATTATCGCATGCGCTTCTATACCTATCACACATTTGAAAAGTTTTTTCCTCATCGTCGTTGATATTGTTGCACACTGTCTGTTGGCGTTGCTGTTTTTCGTACATTGTGCGTGGAAGACTTGACTTTTTGCCGTTTGTTGTCGCTCTCCCCTAGTTGCTGATACTGCTGAAAGCCGCTCTCAATTGAACATAGATGTGTTTTAATTGTTCGCTCCGCACACAGTCGAATAAACACAATGCATCCGATATGCAGCGGAATGCATTTTCGGACGCGACCCGAATCGATCCGAGTAGCGTCCGATCGCGCTCTATCAATAAAAAGTTATTATTGCAAAGGCAGCGGCTGCTATCACTTTTGTCGTTGTTAATATCGTTTCTGTCTGTTTTGCAACTGTATTTGTTTGGGCTTTCATTGTTGTTTTAAGCGGATCGGAGCGGCGATTCGATCAGTAAGAAATTAAATGAAAACTTAAAAAAGTTCTTCTGTTAGTTACAAGTTAAAACTGTCAACAACACAAAAAATGTGGACACAATAATTTTAAAATATCTGATTGGATTTCAAGACTTTTCCTAGAGAATTGACACCCGAAGTTTAAAACAGCGAATAATAATAGTGTTTGTTTGTTGCTTTTACAGCATTGAATACTAGATATAGATACAAAATAATGTATCTATATTTGTGAATTTTTTCAGAAATACTGTATACATTAGTTGATAAATGAAATTATAGTAGAATACGTCTTAAGTTATTGAAGAGTTTAAAGAAAATCAGCATACCTACATAGGTATAACGTGTACAGATGATACCGATAATTTACTTGCGTCGTTGTCGGTGGAGTGTTGTAGGTACCTAGATAATGTATAAAGCCTCTCTCATTTTCATTTAATTTTGTCACAGAATTTTAAATTCTTTTTTGATTCCGGTTTTTTGAAGGTAGATATAAAGGTATTTTTTTTACGCGTTAAAAAAATAAAATATTTTCACGCTTTGTTAACATTGCTTTAATTTTGATTGTCGTGATAATTACCGCCGGTATACCATTTATCTTTAATTTATTTTTACTTTTAAGACACAAATATTTATTTATCTCACAGTACCTTATGTTTTATTGTGTGGTAGTTTTTAATGGAGAATATTTATTTCAGTTTTTTTTTTATTTGGTGTTTTACAAAATTATATAAAAATAGTGTTCATCATAACATAACAACGGCAGAAACATGTTTGTATAAAACAAAAAAAAAAATATTTAAAAGTCGGAGTAAGCTGCATCTTGCGATCTCATTTGGATTTTTAAATGATGATATGCTCATCAGCACCTTGGACACACGTATGTATTTAAAATTAGAGGATTTTCGAATCATTAAATATTAAATTTAAATATTTGTTAATATAAAGATATATCTGCCTACCTACATACCATACCAGTGGCTCCAAACCCTTAACACTACAATACGAATTTAAAAACTCTTGCACGAATACGAATGACAAATGTTCATGGAAAAATATTTTTCATACTAAGTGAATCGAAAATTGTGTGTATAGTTATATTTGTTTCAACATTATGTTAATAGAACAATATAACAGGTAATAATATAAGAACATTTTTAATCGATTTAAAAAAAAAAAGCATATTTTTAAGGTAGGTATTACCTACGTAATTAGTAGTTGTTATGAAGTAATGTGTTGTGGATTTTTGCGGTGCAGATGTGCAAAGACATTTCTGTTGTCAACCTTTACAAGTTTTGATATTGTGGGTGCACCATAAAGTTACTTTCCTTATCTTTTATAATAGAAAAAATAGCAAAACATTATTGGGCTGCCTCTTGCACACCGATATCTACATTTGAAAATATACTGATGATAAATACAGTATTTTACGGATATAAGAAAAACTCGCTTCTAATAAATACAGTCAAAAACACCGTGTCTTTTTCTTAAAATTCCCTTTGAAATTGATTGTATAAAAGAAACTTTCATTTACAAAAACCACCGCTATAAGAATTCATTTCTTTGGACAAATATTAATTTCAAGAACAAAAATGTACGCATATAAGAAATTAACTTCATAATTTTTTAAATTTACTTTTGCCAAAACTAGTTTTTGCCATAAATCTGGTTTCATGGTTAATGGGAGCTTTTAATTTTCATATATAATTGCAGAAACAGCTTAAAAAGAGCTAGAATACTTAGTAAATATGTATTATTGCTTAGTTTGTGTCTCTTTTGTGTCTGTTTTATGTCTGTATAAGAAATTTCTTTTCTTATACCCGTGTTTCAAAAATAAAAAATAGTCTTATATCCGTTGTTTGCATATAACAAAAACTCTGATATAAGAAATAAATGTCTGGGATTATCAGAGTTTTTTTTTGTATCCGTGTTGTACTGCATATTCTTTTTTAGCACCACTGACAAGCTTGATTTACAACCTTCAATAATATAATAATATTACAAAATAAACTACCTTCCCAAACAAACGACTGCTTTTAGACAAAACTTGTTTCAAAAGGCACCTATTTATATAAATAAGTTAAGTGATACACTTCGGATCGGTGGATTAAGACTTTATTTATTCACAAATACATAAAACGAGCTTAGATTAAGAATATCAGTTTAAAAGCCTACTCGTTGGTGAAAATCTTAGTTTGAGCTCGTTTGAAATAAGCTCTTTATGTTATTTTAATATAACTTTGCGACAAATTTAAGGATTTTAGATCTTAAATTAAGCGAAAAATCAAACCATTTTAAGAACACTTTAACTTAATTTTAAACTTAAATTAAACTTTTGAATTCTTTTCACAAAATTTGCCTAGTAACTTTGGACAACATTGTAACATGAATAGAAAGTCAGAATGCTGCAGAAGATAGATGCATAGGCTTTGTTAAACATTAACAGAAACACTCTAAAGGAGATGGCCCATTTTCTTATGGAGTCTGGGCCCACCTTCTTAGAAATAATTTTTTTTTTAGCTTACCTTTTGTACACCGGTATCTTTAAAAAATCATCGGTGACTAATATATAGGGTTTTCGTTAATTCGTCAATAGTATTTTAGGGCATGATTCTTGGGTGTATTCTAAGAAAATTTTTTTTTACAGTAAGGGCCTATCTGCAATTTTGATATCATTTATCGGGGATTTAAAAAAAGTCTTACTTTGGTTTACCCTGACCCATGTTAACGGTAATTGCGCTTTTATCAATAACGATAGAAACTTATTTAAGGCTTTTATTTTTAGAAGAAATACCAGCCTTTGTAACTGCGTTTAAATAAATTTGATACTTTTTCTCAGTCTTAAGATTTTCAGTTTTTAGCTTGGTCTATTTTTCCGCCCATGCCATCAACGTGATGTTTTAATAATTTTTTTGAATGTATGTTACAATACTAAAAATAAAAGTCACAAACAAGTTTGGCGAAAACCCCATAGATTTTATGATAATTTGGAAAACCAGCGGTAGGTAAAATTTAATAAAAAGGTTTTTTTTGCTTAACGCTCCAATGGCTATGAATAAAAAATTATATGTGTGGTTATCGATAATTTTTATTTTATGTGTGAACTAAAACAGTTATAACAGGTGTTCAAATGAGTCCTCCTTGATTTTGTATGCATGCTAAAGCCCGTTTTCGTATTTCACTGATATTGATATTAATTATCCTAGCTACTGCCTCACTTCTGAGGACGCTTTGAGCATGCGCTCTTCTAATTCACTTTTAGTTGCTATTTTGGTTGAATAAAAGATTTATTTCATTCTTCCCCATTCAAAAACATCCAATATTGTAGGATCAGGAGATCTTGCAGGCCAATGAACTGCTCCAAATTTTTCCTATCCAACGATTACCGCTTACTCTTAATCTTGTCAATTTTTAACATATCGAGTAAAGTGGGTGGAAGCACCATCAAGTCAGCAATAAGATGAAGCTAGTTGAACCTATGGAATTACCTCCAATAGTTCTGATAAATTATTTTGCAACAACTGCAGATAGTTTGTAGAATTCAACTTAAGTGGCTTCTAAATTTAGCATGTATTCAAACTAAGGGAATGTCAAAGTTCACCCGTTATAAGTGTTTTAGTAAAAAACATACTTAACAAGTTATCTAAAACCACACAAATAATTTTTATTCATAGCTTTTCGAGCTTAAAGCTAAAAAAAACATTTTTTTTTAATTCTACCTGCCGCTGTTTTTTCAAATAATCATAAAATCTATGGGGTTTTCGGCAAACTTGTTACTGACTTTTATTTTAAGTATTGTTACGTTCAATCAAAAAAAATAATTAAACATCATTTTGATTACGCATTTTTTGGAGAAAATTGACCCCAAAGTCAAAAAATTAACATGGACAGGAAAAAAAAGAACAGCCTAAAAACTGAATATCTTAAGACTTTGGAGAGGGGGAGAGTACGATAACTTGGGCGCCGAAAATTGATAACGGGTTTTTGTATAGAAGGGTCAAATACAAACATTTTTTACTACAGGAGGGTGGGGTCTATCTCACCCCGTTAAATGGAAAAAAAAAAGCAACGACAATATTTACAATGCAAAACAATAACAAAGGTTTTAAAATCCAGAAGTCTGATCTTTAGTCCTACATTTAAATTAAATTATTTGTGTCAATAGTTTTCAAAAAATTTTGCATTCAAACTCAAAATTTTGATAAAAAAACGCAAAAAGAAATTATTGGATCAATATTGCTCAAAATTGTGGATTCTGTGGAATTCTGAATCGAAAACAAAAAACCGAAAGTTTTTATGTCCTCTAGTTTTTGAGAAAATTGAAAATTACTAGAAGTACTTACTACTTTTCATACATTCAAAGTTCCTTAAATGCAAACGACATTTGGCACATACCGAACCTCGCACATACCCCAAATCCTATAGTGAGCCCAAGCAGGGGGGTTGCAGGGGGGCAGCATGCCCCCCAAACATACCTCGCTTTTAAAATGCCCGCCTAATGCTGGGTACTAGCACTTTATTTAAACATCAAATTTTGCATACACCGAACCTTGCACATACCCCAAATCCTAAAGATATTGTTGGTATGTCAATCGAAAGGGGTTGAAAAAAAATCGAAACACATTTAGAATGAAAATAATCAAAGAATTTTTTTTATTGCATTAAATTTTATTAGAAAAAAATATTATGATCACTTAAATGCATATCTATAATATTTAAATTAAATTCTTCTAATATGTTCATATCAATAATAAAAAGAATTTATTTATTTTGTTCAAACTTGGAAACTTAAAGCCTTATTGAATGTGCGAAATTTTCGCACGGGTCTTCTGGTAATGTTTTAACACAGCACGAGTGTTTAAGAAAGTTGGAAAGGATTTAAAAGGAGTTACCGATGCACATTGGTTTTTAATGCTTGAATATCACAATAGGAGGGAAAATCGGAGCCGGACAAAGCTTTCCACATTCGTTTAGTGCGACTGAAGAAGGAATCTCTGTACTTAACAGTACGTCCGAACTTGGGCTCAATGGTAAACTGACGGGCATTTATAGGAGTACGAGTGTTACGGTAGAATTGTTTAAGGAGCGGAATGCAACAGGCTATTTCACAAGACCTCTATTAATGAATATAAAGATAAAATAATGAAAGGCACGAAACTTTGTGGCGGTGTTCAAGCAGAGCCGGACCAAACATATGTGAAAGATGAACAAATGCACAGGGCGCAACAATCTGGGGGCGCATTACCAGGAGCAAGAAAATGTAATCTGATCTTGCGCAAACAAATATGTACTGCCATTTGCATTTTAACCACAAACATTCTTCAAATAATCCCAAAATAACATCCATCACAACCGTGCTAAGTTATTTCTTACACACTAATAGCCCTTCCACACTACCCCACTGTGTATTAATACATGTCAAATTGAAAGAGGGAAAGAATTCCACGCGACTGCCAAATTTGTGTGAAAGAAATGACTTTTCATATTTTGCTTCCACACTTGCTTGTATTAATACATTACCTTAACCTAAAAAAAAGTGTGGTAGAATGTGGGATAGAATTAGACTTACTTACTTTACTTTTGATGGCGCTCACAGCCCAGGATGGGCTTCGGCCTCAACTAACAAGCCTTTCCAGCCAGCTCTGTCCCTAGCTAGCCGCTTCCAGTTGCGCACACCGAGTGCTTTGATGTCGTCATTCACTTGATTGCGCCACCTGTTACGGGTTCTTCCTCTGCTGCGTACCCCATCGGGGTTGGATTCGAAGACTCGTCGGGCAGGTGCGTTGCTGTCCATACGCTCCACGTGCCCCAGCCATATCAGCCGCTGTAGTTTCAGCTTTTTGACCAGGTCAGAATTAGAACCATTCCTAAAATTATTCATGTATTAACACATGTCAAATCGTGTGGGATAGAATGTCGGGTTGTGTAGGCTGGGCTTTCATATTTTGTTTCCACACACATGATCTACATGATTTGTTCCCACTTTTTTGACATGTTCTAATACACAGTGGGTTAGTGTGGAAGGCCTTTAACTAACATCACTTTCATTGCTGCATTCAAGGAAAATTTAATTTAAGAGTCAAGATATCGTAGAATTAAAAATCCCACTAGATCCATGCAAGTTCAATCCTACCTACCTAATTTCCAATTATTTCACCCTGTCCGTACAAAAGAAAAAAAAAAAAGAAAAAATCTCTACACAAAAAAGTTCCATGCCACTCCTCTTATCTGCAAGATTTATTTCATGCACACTGAGTCCCAAAATTAAGGGGCCAGTTATAGCTATCATTGAAAAACCATCATTGAAAAAGTTAGCTGTTGATTTTGAGACCCTTCGAAAAGTAAATCATTAAATATTTTAATGCAGAAAGATAGCTTACGTCTTCAAAATTATTTCTCCTCCAAACAAAAATTCATTTTGACCCATATCTTCCCCATAACGTAACTTTTAATTTTTTCAATGATCATTGGTAAGGTAGTTCATCATTGAAAAATTAAAAGTCATTTTATGACAAAAGTTGTGTCAAATTGAACTTTGTTTTACCTAGAAATAATTATAAAGTCAATTAGCTTTACTTTGGCATCACAATAATCATTTGTTTTTTCTTCAAAATCTCTCAAAATTGACAAATTATATTTTCAATTACGGTTTTCAATGATAGCTATAACTGGCCCCTAACATAGAGAATATGACATAGAAAAATACTTATTCATACTGAATCAAGTGGGCTAGAACGTGCAGGTTTTGTATTACGCACCGTACCTCTGTATATGACTTCTCAGCTACGAAAAAAAACAACAAAAAAATGTATCCGAAAAAGAGAACAGGTAAGGCTTGTTTCTTTCTTGTGATGTGTGAAACGATAAAACGGCAAAAATAAAAACCTAATAGAAACCGTAGAGCACCGTTTTATCGTTTCACACACATCAGGCACAGCCGAATACAAACCGAATAGAGACCGAACCGAATGAAACCGAATGTGTGTGAAACGAGCCTAAGGTAGGTTGCTGTGCTACCTACTAACCTACTACTACAGTCAATGGATGTGCAAGTTTTTTTTCTGCACACAGTATCGAAACTAACATGGAAAAATATTAAAAAAAAAAAACTTATTTACATATACGGAATCATATGGGTCAGAGCGTGCAGGTTTTCTTATTGCACACTGTAAGGCTCGTTTCACACACATTCGGTTTCATTCGGCTCGGTCTCGGTTTGTATTCGGCTGTGCCTGATATTTGTGAAACGATAAAACGGTGCTCTACGGTTTCTATTAGGTTTTTATTTTTGGCGTTTTATCTTTTCAAACATATCAACGTGTAGAGTGTTATTTTCGTCTAAAATATTGTTAAGGTGTGAAATTTGATGGACAAAATAACATGGTTGGGGCTGAACAATTTACATGTTGTAATTTGTTTCTAGGCCCTAAGCTAAAGCCTGAAGCGGATTCGACAAAAAACAAGTGGGGGGCTATGAATAATGGACATGCTTCATGCAACGACAATTTTCCCTAAAAACAAAACCCAGAAAACTGGAAAGAAAAAACAGCTTGGGGTTAATATGGTCTGAGAATATTAGACAAAAAACGTTGTCAGGGTTAACCAAATAACTCCCTAAGAAATAACCTTATTCCAGAGGGCTTAAGTCTAGGGACTGTCAGTACGAAGTTGGGACTAAACCTAGAAAATATAATTACAAAAAACGTGGTTGGGGCTTAACATTAACATGTCAAATTCAACAACTTTTTACACTAAAAACTTGCTAATTTGACAAAAGAAACGCAATTGAGGCTAAAACAATTGGAGAACAACGGGGTGTAAGGCTTAGTGTGAATGTTTAATACGACAGAAATTGTTTCATACGGCCTTGGTTAGAGAATTTTGGGGCTTATTTTTCAAAATTTCAAAGGTCTAAGGCAATTGTACAAACAAAATAATTTTGGACTATGCAATTAAATATAAATTCTGTAGTCAAGGAGCTAAATTCAAAATGCGTGAGAAACTCAGAAAAATCTTGCAGGTGGACATGAATATTTACCATCCCTATAGACTCTAGAGTGACGTGCAAATTTTTCGACACATTTATTGAGCAGGAATAAAAAGTGTAGGTATGCAGCGTACACGAAAATTCATTCACACTTGCAGAATTGGGCCGTGAAGGTTATTTTTTAAAGCCCGACTAAGGACTTGAAGTTTTAATATTTAATTTTTCGATCCGCAAAATATTATTTTCTGTGCTTTCCAGTGACAGTTTAAACAAAACAAGTAGGTACTCTGCTCGTTGTTTGGCTAGTTTAGGAAAATGAGATCTCACTGGACTGACACTGTCAAAGCACATTATGAGCTTTTGCCAGTAAGACCACTAAAATATAATTTTTCTGAACTAGCCAATTACAAAAAGTTTTAAAATTTTAGCAAAAATGTGAAGTTCAAAGCATACCTTCAGCTTATTTAAACAAACACTTTCATAATGAAGGAAGGTACCTACTACCTAATAAATTATTACTAAGCATTATTAATAAACGAATTTGTAACGTGGCTAAAAATTTAAGTTCACGGTGTCCGCTAAACTGGAAAGTCAGGGAACAAAATTTGGTCAGGGAAAGTCAGGGAATTCGGGAAGCGGTCAGGGAAAATTTTTTCCTTTTCAATTTTTAAAAATTCAGTGAACTCCTCTTTCACTTTCTCTCATAAGAAACTTTTTTCTGATCGAACATTTCGTTTTAATTACATCTCTGTTTAAAATTATTCATTTCGTATCTTTTGCCATACCTGTGAATATGTCCAAAAAAAAATGAGTGACATGTAACTACATAACTACACTTTGTGTTATTTCGTACAGTAATGGCCGCGATCGGAAACCTACGTAGAGCTATCCAGATAGGTTCGTGTTGTTGAAATCCCGTGTGAAAAACAGCTGATGACAAAACAGCTTTTGCTGTTGGCTGCTATCTGAAATATTTTGGTAGATATATGTACGCTTCTATCCCAAGCGAAATGTCAAAAAGAACCAATCCGTTCGAAAACCTATAAGGATACGAAACTATCTTAAGATCGATTTACAATGCGACGAAAAAAAACTAGTTATTTCAGCTCCCGTGTTTAGGAAAACTACACAATGGAATAAGAATTTTGTGGACTCAAATTAAAGGCAATTACTTAGTGCTCCATTTGAGTCAGGAACATTCTAATTCCATGGTGTAGTTTTCCTAAACACGGAAGCTTAAAAAACTATTTTTTCTTTATAAATAAGGGGGACAGTTTATAATATTTGATATTTGAGCTCAGCAAGAAGAAAAATAATAAATAATTTAACGCTACCAAAAAACTCGTCGTCAAGAAACTCGTCGCATTGTGAATTGGGAAACGATTTTATAACTAGAAAAATAATGACAGCGCGTTTACTCGTTCCATTGTGAACCGACCTTTAGAAAGCATAGCATATGTTTCCGATCGCGGCCAATAAGTGGCAAAAAAACTAACTGTTAAAGGACAATGCGCAAAGATGTATGGAGCGTGGGCTCAGCACAATAAGAACAGCAGTAGTATATATTCGTAACTCCCAAGCCATATTGGCACCAAACTTGGCATCGGCACGGCACGGCACCTCACGTCCCAATTGGGATGCATGGCAAGTTTCCAGTTTGATTCTAATTGGGAATAATTGTCACTGGTTGGATTTCTGGCACCATTTGTATTTTCATTGGAATATTGGTTGTGGGATTGGATTTCCAGTGATAAATTGGTTGTGAGATACACTTTTCTAGTTGGATATCATTGGGTTGTGCTTGGTACCGGTCGTATTTCTAGTTCAAAAATTAAATTCTTGTTGGAATCGTGCTGATTTGGTTGGGTAGCTCTTACTCCATCCAATTCAAAATCTATGTCACTCCTAATCCACCCAATACAAAATTGATATGTGCACCGATGGTTGAGTAAGTTCTGCACCAAACTTGGCACCCAATACATATTTAGTTGGGTAATTTCTGGCACATCATTCGCACCTGCACGGCATGCAATATAAAATTGATGTGTGCATTGGCTAAACATATTCTTATTAGGGTGTTCATATGCTAAGGATCAAATAGAAACTAGCATTCCAAAATACTTACTTCTGTTGGTTGTGCTGGTTAGAATTGTGTACAATGCAAGAGAATGTCAGAAAACAAAGAACCCATTAAGTAAACAAAAAAAATACAAGTTTTTTGTGTGCACCGATGGTTGAGTAAGTTCTGCACCAAACTTGGCACCCAATACATATTTAGATGGGTAATTTCTGGCACATCATTCGCACCTGCACGGCATGCAATATAAAATTGATGTGTGCATTGGCTAAACATATTCTTATTAGGATGTTCATATGCTTAGGATCAAATAGAAATTAGCATTCTAAAATACTTATTTCTGTTGGTTGTACTGGTTAGAATTGTGTACAATGCAAGAGAATGTCAGAAGAGTTTAATTAAAAGACACATTTGTTTTTTTTTTACGATATTTATTTATATTTAATTTTAGAATTTGAAAATTTTATTACATTGTTCTAATAAAAACCTTAAGCATAAATGACCACAAATAAACGTATCAAAATCTTGTTCTTGTATATAATTATAGTTTATTTTGTTACCAAGATAGCTTATTACTTCTGAGGGTGGTCTTAAATTTCCAAACTATCAAAATACTTAAGAATATTTTTTTTTTTATTTCTTATATATGCTACCCAATGAGTACCCAAACCACTTTCATTATCCAGATTTATAACACCACACTCTTTTAATGTTGGTACTTTTGGTAAAGAGTTTCGCATAAAAACTCCTCTAAAATGCTTCAAGTGTTTCTTTCCAAACTGGTGAATATCAAAATTGCTTAAAGGATTGTAAGGTAGCAATTCAATTAGTTTTTTGTATTTGTTGAGTTCAAAAAAAGTCCAAGGCCATTTTTATATGGTTTTAAGAACAGTCCATTTCCTTGAATAGCAACTGACTCCATAGTCTTATTATGACGCTTATTTTCTTCAAACTGTCTTTTAGCAGGTCGTACATCATTGAGCGCTTTTACAACGCCAGCTGCTCCACCTGTTAGTGATCCCACAGCAGATAAACCAGCTAGAATTGGAGCTAGAAGTGGTAGAAAACCACCACTTTTTGGAAGTGGAATTACTCTCGGTGTTTGAATTTGTTTTTTCTTATTTTTAATAACATTTTTTGCAGCCTTCACAGCAATATTAGCAATAGATGTTGTTCCACAACAATTTATATTGTTTTTAATAGCATTTCTAGCTTCGCTTATAGCCTTTTTAAACATATGCTGTTTGCAAACCTTGTTTGATTTTGTCTTCTTAGTTCTTTTAATAGCGTTTTTGGTCTTGCAGTTACCCATTCCAAATTTAGTTTTAGCTTTCATCATGTTGGTTACTAGGAGTCCACTTAACTTTTCAGAGGTTGATGAGTTGTTTGCTTTAAATCTTTTCCACGCTTGCTCGGTTAGAATTTTATCAGCAATGTGTCGGTCTGAGAGAGAGCTACTTTTTGAGTATGCAATGTCATGAAGACGACAAGCCTCATCCAGTTGATTGATTCCTTTATCTCCTCTACGTAGGCGTTCCTCTAATTTCGTTCCAGGTCCACAATAATTATATGAAGGAATATGTAATTCAAATGGTAGTTTGTCTATAACTTTATTCAAAAGCCCTTCTCCTTTAAATGATTTTCTTTTTTTATTGCACTGATTTTGCACTTCTTAGTTGAAGGTTGAAACATTTATGATTACAAGTGTATAAAAACAAAATGTTTTATTAAAAAAGATCTTAGTCGTCATTATGCGTTTTGTAAGGCAGTCAGATGTCATAAACGTAAGAAATTTTGATTCCAATGTAAAAATTAAGAAAAAACATGGAAACTTATTTCCAAACAGTATTCGAGGAATAATCGTTGGACCATCAAACTGCGGAAAAACAAATTTAATGTTAAGCATTTTTCTTGACCCCAATGGTTTAAAGTTTGAAAATATTTATATTTATTCCAAATCCTTACACCAACTAAAATATCAATATCTTAAAAAACTTATTACATCTATCAAAGGAATGGAATGCCTCCTTCAGACGCTAAAAACAATTCAATATTTGTATTCGATGATGTCGCTTGCCAGAAACAAAATAATATAAGAGACTATTTTTGTATGGGTCGTCACAATGGAGTTGATAGGTTTTACTTATGCTAGTCCTATACTCATATACCAAAACATCTAATTAGAGACAACGCTAATTTCATTATTCTTTTCAAACAAGACGAATTGAACTTGAAGCATGTTTACAAGGATTAACTCTGATATGACATTTAATCAATTCAAAGAGTTATGCTCACATTGTTGGACTAACAATTTTGGATTCCTAGTAATAGACAAAGAGAACAGTATTGAAAAGGGTCGCTACAAAAACAGTTTCAATAAAATTGCTATACTATAAATATACATATTTCATTTAAAATCAAAACATTCTGACAACAACACTGTTTGGGAAAACTAGTCCTTCATTTTAATTCTAAAAAAAAAAATTATTTTTATCCGAACCAAAGAAATGGATGAGAACGTGTTAAGAGATTTAATAAAAACAAAAAATGTGCTAAGAAATAAATATTTTCAACTAAAAACTGGCCAAATGACTAGAGAAACTGATTTAGAAGAGACTTTCAAACCAATTGTGGAACCATTGAACAAATTGGTTGCAAATGTTACAAAAGAAACAACACAGCAGGATGACGGTATAAAAACAATCAAACCTCGTAAGCTACATTTCAAATCATTTGATGAAAATAAAAAGGAAGAAGAACATAACAAAACAAGATACATTCCAGAAATGGATACTACAGATGATTCCATTTTATTCAGTACACCAAAAAATAATTCAACCCTAAACAAAACGTCTTCTATCGTTAAAAAAATATTGTCAGATTCGAACCGCGATACAACATATAGTCCATATTTTGATGCAAATACAAATTCTATTAAAATAGGAAAATGTCGTTTTGTAATGAATGAGCATGATATTGTTATTGATAATGAAACTTTCACTCGAACTCCTGGTCTCATTGAATTAATTCTAAAGAAAAATTCACGCCAACAAATTTATACTAGTGATGACTTAGAAGAATATGGAAAAATCTTATATAAAACTAATACACATAAAACTAATCATGATAGTCCCAGTCGAATCAAGTCAAATAGAGGTGCAAAATATACAAAAATAATTAAACAACTTGCTGCAGGATTTAAAAGTGGAACAGAAAAAACTGGAAAGTCTTATTCTGACATAACTGAAATGGAGTATACAAATAAGAATATTGAATATATGTATTGGAACGATCCTAATGAACTTGTTAATAGGCTAAGACTTATGATAGCATCCAAAAATGCTGGTAATAATAACCATTAGAATGAAATAAATTCTGTAATTGAAGAGCTAAAAGAATCAAATATTATATATTAGCTTCGTTTCAATCTATTAACTTTGCATATAAACAATGAACGTCGACAAGTTCAGTAGGAACTTCAAGCCTCTTTCAAAAAATAAAGGTCTTGTAGGACCTCCAGGAATAGGTTTTAAACTTCTATCGTCTGGTGATTTTGATATAGAAAGTAGATATTTAAACAATGTTGGAAGTAATCCTGAATACCCCCACCAAGCCGTGTGCAAAGGATATGTTGATGATCAAATAAGTCTTAAAGAATAAAGCATTACAAACCACATAAATTCTTCTTTAATGGAAGTTTTATCTACTTTTAATAAGGAAATTCATATGCTAAAAAACCACATAGACTCTACGATAAAGGAAACAAGAAAAAGTATGGAACAAGAAAACAAAGCATCACAATTAATTTCTCAAAAACTTAAAGACTCCATAGAAGAAAAGTATGTTGACGAGAAAATAAAAAATAAAGTTGAATATTTAATGAAGACGATGTTTCCTAATGTACCCTTTACACCCATAGATTAAAATAAGTAAAAAATTTTGTTATATTTGTATTAATTTTATGTATTTGTATTTAATATATACATATAAGTGAAAATGAAGAAAAGATTTTCAATTTTCATAAAATAAAATAAAATTTGTTAGTTAGCATTCAACACTTGAACAACAAGGAACTTTCAAAATGGACACTGTTAAAATAATAAAAGATATTTTTGAATTTTTAAAAACAAATGGCGATTCAATATTGGATGAACACTATGAAGAATTTACTTACTGTATTTCAATGGTTAGTAAATTTAAAAATACTACATACATGGAATCATCGCATGGACATCATTACTCTAACTGTTGTTGGTCATCCAACCTATGTGAAGAAGGTCCAGATACTTGCGGCTGTTACCATATGGAAAAAAGGTTACTTAAAATTAAGAAACTTATGGTATTGTATAATAGATTGCAATAAAAGAAAAAAAAATATAAAAGTCTTTTATATGACTTTGTTGAATTCACTCTTTGTTAATATGAGTAAGCGTGAGGTTGTTGAGGAGTTGCATAAAGCTGCACGTAGAAATTTCAAACGTTGTCATGTTATCATCAAAGGTTACGATGACTTATGGCAAGCTGACCTGGTTGAAATGATACCATATAGTGAACAAAACAGAGGATTTAATTATTTAATGACAGTAATCGATACGTTTTCGAAATTTGCATGGGTCATCCCAATGAAAAACAAAAAGGGTATTACCATTACGAAAGGAATGGAACAAATATTTAGATGTTCTTCTAGAATTCCAAAGAATATACAAACAGATGATGGAAAAGAATTTTTCAATGAAAACTTTAAACTCTTAATGGAAAAGTACAAAATTAATCATTACTCAACATTCAGTTCATTAAAGGCTTCCATTGTCGAAAGATTTAATAGAACTTTTAAAGAAAAAATATGGAAAGAATTTAGTTTCAATGGAAACTATAAGTGGATCAATATTTATAAGCAACTACTAAATGATTACAATCACTCTTTTCATAGAACCATTAAATGATTTCCTGCAGATGTAACGAAGAAAAATTCAAAGTCATTGTTACCGATTTTTAAAACTTATAAAGAAGGAGCAAGTAAACGAAAATTTAAGATCGGTGACAAAGTAAGAATCAGCAAGTATAAACATGCATTTGAAAAGGGCTATACACCTAACTGGACTACAGAGGTTTTTAAAATAAGAAAAATCAAAGTTACAAAACCAAATACATATCTTCTTGAAGACTATCAAGGAAAACCTGTTCAAGGTAGTTTCTATGAACCAGAACTGATGAAAACTAAATGTGCAGATATTTTTCTTGTGGAAAAGGTTTTACAAAACAGAGGAAATAAGGTTTTTGTCAAGTGGTTGGGATTTCCATCAGATTATAACTCCTGGATTAATAAAAACGAATTACTGTAAAATATAAGAAATGTAAAAATTAAAACAAAAGAAATAAAAGATTGATATTTTTTTTTTTACAAATGTATATTTATTTTTTCTTTGTTTATTATTATAATTTTTTTTATTTATTATATCCTAGGTCTTTTCTCTCCCTTAAAATACTTTCCGGCTGGCACCCGCTTTGCATCCAATAAAAGATCTGGTATTTTTTTCCTTTTTGGACGAAACTTTGCCTGAATTACTTTTTGCAGAAGCGTACTTGTCATGTAGTCGTCATCATCATAGAGTTCCTCAATATCAAAATAGTATATTTATTTTTTCTTTGTTTATTATTATAATTTTTTTTATTTATTATATCCTAGGTCTTTTCTCTCCCTTAAAATACTTTCCGGCTGGCACCCGCTTTGCATCCAATAAAAGATCTGGTATTTTTTTCCTTTTTGGACGAAACTTTGCCTGAATTACTTTTTGCAGAAGCGTACTTGTCATGTAGTCGTCATCATCATAGAGTTCCTCAATATCAAAATAGTTTGGTCCGTATTCGTTATCCAATTCCCTTATGATAGCAACCCCATTGAATGTATCCAAAAATGCTTCTCGGTATCTTTGAGTTGGTCCGTAATCCAATCTTTCCTGGTTGGGATTTGGACAGTAAAAATCAGGCTCCTCAATACCCTGGAATCTTCTATGGTATTCTTCTTCGTTTGCAATATCCATTTTCTCTTCTTTTTTTGTTCCTACAAACGTAACTGTGGTCTCAAGTAAACTATTAACCATTTCAAAGTATCGAACCCTTTTATATTGGATCATATCTATATACCTTCTCCTTGTAGGCATATACCATACAAAGAAGAAACAAAAAAAAAAAAATAAGTTGTATTGTATGCGCATCAGGATTCTAATAATTTTTTTTTTTTAATTTACTTCCCTCATAAAAAAAGAAAAAACTGTGGGTATATAAAGCAATACCTGTACAAATTAAAAGATGGGTATGTCAGCGACTCTTCCTGAATTAAAAAAAAATGTAAAGAAATAAAAAACCGCATTTAAAAAAAATTTTGTTTTGTTTTTTAAACAATAAATTTATTGTTTGTTTATTTACAACTATTATTTTTTATTTTCTACAAATTAAATTGGATTATTACTTCATTTTCATAAATTTTAATTCATAGGTGGAACCGATTTGTCTTACAATCTCTAAGACATAGCTACCTCCCCCAATTGATGCCATGCTGCTTACCGAGAGTTTGGAATATCTCTGAGGTAGAAAAGTCTGTAGGAACAAAAAATAAACTAAAAGTTACTTTAAGTAAAGAACAATGAAAAAAATATATATTTTTTTGTTTTTTTTTTTTTAACTTACTGTGAACTCTCCAAGATCTGCGACAATGCGATCCCCCAAAGACGTTTTAACTTGTCGTAGAGCATAAATATTGTGCTTAATATCTGCATTAAGCTCAGATATTTTTTTTGATGGTTTATAATTGTTTATTTCGTTAAGCGAGTTTGCTTCTCTTACCGCGAAATCATCTAGTGTAAAAATGGAATACTCCTCCTCTTCAAAATACATGATGTTATGTTGTTGGTGCTCGTAATCAACTGTGCTCGTCGGTTACAACGAAATTTCCTTTTATAGAAGCCCTAGTAGAAGTATTCCAGATCCCCACTCAATATTAATATAAAACCTGAAGAAACATATTTTTTCTATTTTTTTTTTTCTTTTTGGAATATTTTCATGTTCTTTCAGGAAAATAATATTAATTCAAAACGAATTTTCTGAATGTTTTATTTGTTACATACATACATACATTTTTATCATAAGTGTGATTGTTCAGTGTACCTTCGTGGTTTCAGTCCACGATCAATTTTCTTTACCCATTATGTAATGGATGTAATCTAATGTAATCTTGATAACGAACACACTTCTTTATTTGTATCTTCTTTTTTTTATTATCCTTGAAAGGAAGGTGATAAATTTGAAAAAAAAACTGAAACATGTTGATCCTATGAAGAATTTTCTTTGATGTTTGTTTTTTTTTTTTATTACCCTTGAAAGGAAGTTGATAATTTAAAAAAATTGAAACATGTTTATCCTTACAAATGATACTTAATCAAATACCTACAATGTGGGATCCTACGTGTTGATCCTACGAGGAAATTTTCTATGTTGATTGTTTTCTATTACCATTGAAATGAAGGTGATAAAGTTGAAAAAAACTGAAACATGTTGATCCCATGAAGAATTTTCTTTGATGTTTTTTTTTTGTATTACCCTTGAAAGGAAGTTGATAATTTAAAAAAATTGAAACATGTTTATCCTTACAAATGATACTTAATCAATTACCTACAATGTGGGATCCTACGTGTTGATCCTACGAGGAAATTTTCTATGTTGATTGTTTTCTATTACCATTGAAATGAAGGTGATAAAGTTGAAAAAAACTGAAACATGTTGATCCCATGAAGAATTTTCTTTGATGTTTTTTTTTTTTATTACCCTTGAAAGGAAGTTGATAATTTAAAAAAATTGAAACATGTTTATCCTTACAAATGATACTTAATCAAATACCTATAATGTGGGATCCTATAATGTTTACATAAACCCAAGTCCCAATACATGTTATGAGCGAGGTTAAGAACACAATATACAAACCCAAAACACGTTATCAACGAGGTTTAGAACATAATATAAAAACCCAAACCACGTTGTGAACGAGGTTAAGAACATAAAGTTACATTCCCCAAAATCGAAGTAGGTACATAGTTACATAACGAGGTTAAATACGTAAGACTTTGATTTTTAAACTCAGTTTGAAATTTGTTTTCAATTCAATAAAACGTATTTTTGAAAATCTTTGTTTCAAGTGAAGAAAACAAGTCTTACCAAAGTTTGTAAGAACACAAAATAAAAACTATTTGCAAATTATTACTATTTTAAAAAAATAAAATTATAATCATGAATAACACAAAATCTTGTGCGTTTTGCAAGAAAATGTTTTCGAGTGTCAGTGTGTTAAATCGTCACATAAAAACGGTGCATTTAAACTTGTCGGGATCTTGTCTTCTCTGTGGGGAGACGTTTGAATCCCAAACAATTCAAAAGGCGCATTTGGTTCAATGCGCAAAGAATCATCAAAATGGACAGGAACATCCATTGAACCAAAAACAACAACTACAACAAGAACAACAACCACAACATCATCATCAACATCAACAAATACCAGGACAACATCAACAACAAATACAAATACAACAACATCAGAAATTAATTGAAAAACTCCAATTACAAATACGTGAACTTCAACAACAACATAAGGAACAGCAACAAGAACGTCCATCAATTTCATCAGCAGCTTCAAAAATAAATGACGATCAACCATCAACTTCTGCAGCAGCAATTGTATCAAAGACAAATAACCAAAGTTTGGTTACTTGTACATTTTGCAAAGAACAAATACCCCAAAACAAATGGGCGCAACATACTAGCAAAAATGCTCACGAAGACAAAGTTCAAACACTTTATAAGGAAAACGTAATGGAAATAAGGAATTCGTTTAAAAATCGCGTAATTTCCTTTTCCGTTCAAAATAAAAATGAACATGAACTGGATTCTAAAGTATTTTTTAATGACAACAAAGCTATGATGCATGAAATTATTCACCAAAAAATAAATGAGCACAAGTCCATAAAATTCAACTTGGAACTTTTTGCAGAGTATGTAAAAATAAGTGGTGAGGAAATGTTTATAGAGTGAAATCAATGGCTGCGAAAATGAAAGCAGTTTTCCTGGAATTGGAAATAAATCCCATTCTCGAGGAAATGTTTGAGATTATCCTCATGAAAATGGATGAATTCCAAGAAAATGATAGTGGATGGGCACTGATAAGAATAAAATCAGTGGAAATCAACATCAACAAATACCAGCCATTGAGTGGTTCAAGATATTTATCTTTGCCAAAAAAAAATTGCGGACAAGAGAGCCATTGTCAATATTGAAAACAAACATCAATATTGTTTTAAATGGGCAGTTATATCTGCTCTTCATCCAGAGATTGAGACACATGTAGGGAGAACATCTTCCTACTATCAAGTGTCAGATATATCTAGAGATATAATTGTCCTGGAAAATATCATACTGGGTTTCACAGGGCTCTCATTTCCCCTTGAACTGTCAGAAATCAAAACATTTGAATCGAAAAATAATATAAGCATCAATGTTTTTGGATTTTCTGACGGAGAAAAACCTCAAATTGAGGGTCCATATTACATGACAATGCAAGAAAAATGCATTCATGTTAATCTTTTATTCCACATGAAAGGCGAAGTTACGCACTTTATGTGGATAAAGCATATAAGTCGGTTGATCACAAGTGAAGTATTGGAAAGTTCAAGGAGAAGATTACTGTTCTGCAATACTTGCTTGCAGCATTTTTACAATGACCGCTCATTTGACAAACACAAGGGCGAGTGTAAAAAAATGGTAACAAAAATGCCAGCCGATGATAAAAAGATGATAAAATTTGTAACCTTAAATATAAGATGCCAACTTATTTTCCAATTTTGTTTCATAATTTATCTTATTATGATGCATATTTGTTTTTCAAATCGCTTCGAGAAATCGATGGTGAAATCAAAGTGATACCTTTGAACAAACAAAAATATATTTCTTTTTCAAAGAAAATCTCTATTGATGAAAAACATTCTATAGTACTTAGATTTTTAGACTCTTTTCGCTTTTTGGGTGATAGCATAGATAGTTTAGCTAGAAATTTAGTTCATTCAGACTTTATTTTAACCAGAAAATGCTTTGAAACAGAGCAAAGTCTGGAATTAGTAAAGAGAAAAGGTGTATTTCCATATGATTTTTTGGATTCTTGGCAAAAAATGTCTGAACCATGTCTTCCTGAAAGAGTGAAGTTTTTCAACAAACTCACGAATGAGGAATGTTCAACTGAAGATTATCAGTTGGCCATAAGCATATGGAATCATTTTAACTGCCATAAAAGTTATATGGAAATATACTTAAAAAGTGATGTTGTGTTGTTAGCTGATATTTTTGAAAATTTCAGAAGTTTGTAAGCATAGATACTGTTTAGATCCTTGTCATCCCTATACAGCTCCTGGTTTATCTTGGGATGCTATGTTAAAAGTGACAAAAGTGGAACTGGAACTCTTGACTGACGTTGAAATGTATAATTTCTTTCAAAAAGGGATAAGAGGCGGCCTTACCCAATGCAGTCATAGATATTCCAGAGCCAATAATAAATTTATTGAGTCCTATGACTCTGAAAAACCATCCTCATACTTGGTTTATTTAGATGCCAATAATTTATACGGCTGGGCAATGTCTCAGAATCTTCCTTGTGGAGATTTTGAATGGCAGAACCCACAAAATTTGTCTCTGGCATACATAGAAAGTCTTAATGATATTTATGTTGGATATGTTTTAGAAGTTGATCTAGAATATCCCGAACATCTGCATGATATTCATAACGATTTGCCTTTTTGCCCAGAAAATATAGCAACGCCAGGCTGTACATTCAAGAAATTGGTAGCAAGTTTCTTACCAAAACGGAACTATGTTATTCTCCTTGAAAGTTTAAAACAAGCTCTGAAACATGGTTTAATTTTAAAAAAAGTCCATCGTGTGATTAAATTTAAACAATCAAAATGGCTGAACCAATATATTTCCCTTAATACCGAACTTAGAAAAAAAGCTAAAACTGATTCCCAGAAAAGGTTTTTCAAGCTAAGGAATCTTTCTATTTATGGTAAAACAATGGAAAATATTGAGAAACGTACTGATGTTAAAATAGTTACACGATGGGAAAATAAAAGAAAATCATTGGGTGTTAGAGGTTGGATTGCGAGACCAAACTTCCATAGTTCCTTACAATTTGCCCATGAGGATGACGAAGTATCTAACCCACTGTTGGCTATACAAATGAGTAGATGCAATATTACATTAAACAAACCGATTTATCTAGGTTTCATAGTACTTGAGCTCTCAAAAATTCTTATGTATGAATTCCACTATGACTACATCAAATCAAAATATCATGTAAATGCTCTTCTTAATTATATGGATACTGACTCCTTAATTTACAATATCAAATCAGAAGACTTTTTTTCTGATATTTTGGATGATATACCATTAAGGTTCGATACATATGACTTTGATCCCAATAATCAACATAATATTCCTAGGTTAAATAACAAAGTCTTAGGAATGTTTAAAGACGAAACCTGTGGTAATAAAATGTTGGAATTTGTGGGTTTGAGAGCTAAAATGTACTCGTTTACTGTACAAAATGCAAAATCTATCCAGAAAGCGAAAGAAGTCTAAAGATCTGTCACCAAACGATTACGAATAGATGATTATAAAAGATGTCTATCTAATAAAATTGAAAGATATGAAAATATGTTAACTTTTAGGAGTAAATTACATACAATTTACACCCAAAATTTAAACAAGTTGGCTCTTAGTTTTAAGGACACAAAAAGATTTATATGTGCAGATAACATCAGCACGCTTGCCTGGGGACATAAAAATATACCCAATGACAATGATCCCTTACCGTGAAAATAAAACATGTATATATAAAAATAAAAAAATATATTAGATTAAAATAAAATTTGGAAAAAAAATGTTTAATATTATACTATAATAATGTATATAATGTAATGTATATAATGTAATTTAATTTAATGTTATGTATATTGGAATAAAATTAGAATATAATAAATTTGAAAAAAAAAACAAACATAAAAATGTTTAATACTATACTGTAATAATGTTATCAAATATAAATAAAATGATGTGTAAAAATGAAAAATGTGTCATTTGTCTTTTAATCAACATGTCGTTAACACTTGCTTTAAGTGGGAATGAGTCAACTCTTAATGCTCAGTATTTTCCACCAATAGTGCTTAAATCTAATTATGTATGTGGACTTATAGATTTCCAAACATATAATTCAATTCCAAATGTGGATGAGAGTAATAATATGTTATGTATCGGTGATAGTGTTATTTCTTTTCCTATTGGTTCATATGAAATTGAAGATATTAACAATTTAATACAAAAGAGAATTAATGAAATAAATAAAAAAAAGAAAAACCAAATAAGGAAAACTGAAATTAAAATCAAGGCAAACAACAACACTCTGAAATGTAAAATTTTCTGTTCAGAAGATATCGACTTTTCAAAACCAAATTCTATTGGTTCGCTTTTAGGGTTTAGTAAGAAGTTGTTGAAATCAAACATGCTTCATGAATCAGATCTCTATGTTAACATAAATAGAGTTAATACAATCCGCATTGAATGTAATATCATAGATGAAACGTACATTAATAACCAATCGACGCATATTTTACATGAATTCTCTGTTAAAGTAAGTCCTGGCTATAAAATCATAGAAGTTCCAAGCAATGTTATTTATTTACCTGTAAACGTCAAACGAATAACATCATTGTGCCTTAAGCTCTGCGATCAAGACGGTAACGATATTAATTTTAGAGGAGAAAACATAACGGTCCGTTTACATTTACAACCAGAAAAATGATTGTGTATGAAAGCATAGACAACTCAATATCTTATAAAAACATTGTTAAGAATAAATCAGTCTTCAATCAAGCTTCGAACGCAGCTGCGGTAACATATTGCCTTACCAAACATAATCAAGACTTTTCGTTGTCAATAGGTCTTAAATTAAAAAAGAAACCATAAATAATGTTGAACATTTTTCAAGATCCCGAGATAAGTGAAAGCATTTCAAAATATGAGTATCATATTTATTCACCATATCAAAACAATTTCGAACGAAATGACATCATTCAGATTTGTATACAACATCAAAATCTTAATGTTCTCCCTTCGGAAAGTTTTTTATATATTGAAGGATCATTATCGACAGCAGATGTAAAAGATATAATTAATACAAAACTGTCAAACAATGCCATGGCTTTTCTTTTTGATGAAATTCGCTATGAACTTAATGGCAAGGAAATCGACTACAATAGAAATGTCGGAATAACATCAACGATCAAAAACTATTTATCTTTAACTAAAAATGAGAGTGATATGCTACTAAATGCATCCTGGTCTCCTGACTCATCTATTAATTTGAAACCATTTCATTTTAATTATTGTATCCCGTTGAACAAACTTCTAGGATTCGCTGAAGATTATAAAAAAATCATTCCAAATGCTCGACATGATCTTATTATCACTCTTGCAAGAGTGGATGAAAACGCATTGATCTCTTCGACCAATGAAAAAGTACAAATTAACATTCAAAACATACAATGGAAAGTACCCCACGTAACCTTATCAGATTCCATGAAATTAAACTTATATAAATCTATAAATAAAAGCAGCTCTCTGAAAATTGCTTTCCGAAACTGGGATCTTTATGAATATCCCATGCTGCCAAGTTCTGATCATCATATCTGGAATGTCAAGACAACTCTACAAACTGGGAAAAATAAAAATCTGACTGCTGATCCTACAACGTTTGATCACTGTAGTCTAACAGACGTAAAAGTTTATTTAAACTCTGATGTTTATCCACATGAAGATTTCAATGTTTCTTTTGAAAAAAATAGATATAGTCTGTTTTACAAAATGTACACCGACTTTCAAAAAACCTACTATAATAAAACAATCACCGAACCTCTTCTTTCCTGGGAATTATTTAAATCACATGCTCCAGTTTTCGTGGTGGACTGTAGACATCAAAATGAAATTATGAAAACAGGACCCATCCATATACGTTTGGAAATGAGAACATCAAAACAAATTCCAGCAAATACTTCAGCTTACTGCCTTATGCTTCATGATAGAATTATTGACTATAATCCGCTTGAACAAGTTGTAACCAGAATAGTTTGAGAATAAAATAAAATAATACACATAACGATAAGAAAATAATTGTAAACCTGATATAAGCAAAGAAAATATGTTTTTTAATTAAAAAAAAAGAGAAGAAAAACTTGTATTTTTTGTTTACTTAATGGGTTCTTTGTTTTCTGACATTCTCTTGCATTGTACACAATTCTAACCAGCACAACCAACAGAAGTAAGTATTTTGGTTTGCTAGTTTCTATTTGATCCTAAGCATATGAACATCCTAATAAGAATATGTTTAGCCAATGCACACATCAATTTTATATTGCATACCGTGCAGGTGCGAATGATGTGCCAGAAATTACCCAACTAAATATGTATTGGGTGCCAAGTTTGGTGCAAAACTTGCTCAACCATCGGTGCACACATCAATTTTATATTGGGTGGATTAGGAGTGACATAGATTTTGAATTGGATGGAGTAGGAGCTACCCAACCAAATCAGCACGATTCCAACAAGAATTTAATTTTTGAACTAGAAATACGACCGGTACCAAGCACAACCCAATGATATCCAACTAGAAAAGTGTATCTCACAACCAATTTATCACTGGAAATCCAATCCCACAACCAATATTCCAATGAAAATACAAATGGTGCTAGAAATCCAACCAGTGACAATTATTCCCAATTAGAATCAAACTGGAAAATTGCCATGCATCCCAATTGGGACGTGAGGTGCCGTGCCGTGCCGATGCCAAGTTTGGTGCCAATATGGCTTGGGAGTTACGAATATATACTACTAACAGCCTTTATATCGTATATAGGTACATGTTTATGCATTCATTATCCGTTTGTCCAAATTCGCTGTGTGTTATTTAATTTGAATAAAATGAGTTTTAGGGTCACAATTATTATTTAATATTTTGTGTATTTTTCTCTCGATTTAAGCCATTTTTTGGAATTAAATTCTTTGAACCCATGACATACTACCTGCAATTTTGCAGATTTTTAAAATTATGTTTACGGCAACCATCAATTTTATGCAAAAGGCATTTTTTGGAGTATTTAATTTGTAAAAAATACAAATATTGGCTTTTAAATGATAGTTTTAATGTCAAAATCATCTCTGGAAAACAAAAAACAAACATCAATTTGTATCTCATTTAACGTAATAAAAATGGGTATTATTTACAAGGTTTTAAATTGCAATTCGTAAAAATTGGACAAAACAACCCACAAAACCACCCATAAACCACCCTTATTTACTGTTAGTAGTTCAATTTTTTTTAAACTTATTCCTTATTTAGTAACGAAGAAAATGGTTGTACATTTTTTACGAAATGATTCCTAAAAAGATCAAACAAAAAATAGAACATTTGTTTCCTTTTTATGGTATTAAAATATTTTTATCTCAGTCAGTTTTTTACTGATTTTAAGTGTCTTTGTGGTTTTTCAAAGAAGAACCTTTTTAGATCTTTTTTTACTATATAAATTTTGTGCTCAAGCTATAAAATCAAGTACAAGTTGTACAGTTTATCTAAAATAACAATCATGAAAACGAAGATTTAGTGCAAACATGGTTTTTTTGCCTACTCGTTCAAAAACCACGACCTGGCTTTGATTTTGGACTATTAAGTGATTTTTGTGTAAAACAAGGACCTGGATTTGTGATTTGTGTATATGATTAAAAAAGAGACTAACTTAAAAGTAACTTAAAATAGGTAAGAAACTGACTGAGTTAAAAATCTTTTAGTAGGTACCAAACGAACAAAATATTAAATATTTTGTTTATAATTTCTTTTTAAATATTTTGTGCCCGTCAGCCCGTTATAAATGTAATACCAATTTGTTCGTTACTAAATAAGGAATAAGCTTAAAATATTTCAACCCCTTATAATAATATATAATGGTGGTTTTGAGGGTCGTTTTGTAAGTTGTTTTGTCTTACTTTTACGAATTGCAAAAGATTAAAAACAATACTTATTTTTATTCTGATAAATGAGGTAAAAATTGATATTTTTTATTTTTTCCAGAGATGGTTTTGACACCAAAAATATTATTTAAAAACTAATATTTGTTTTTTTTTTTGCGAACTAAATGCTTCAAAAACTGCTTTTTGCATAAAATTGATGCTTGCGACCCCTTAACATAACTTTAAAAATTCAGGTATTCTATCATGGGTTCAAAGAACTTATTTCCAAAAATGGCTTAAATCGAGCAAAAAATACACAAAATATTAAAGAAAAACTAAGGAAAAAAGGATTTGTTACCCTAAAACTCATTTTAATCAAAATTAAATAACTTTTGTCACACAGCGAATTTGGACAAACGTTTAACGGATAAGTAATGCATAAGCAAATACCTATATATGATATGAATGCCGTTCTTATTGGTGCTGGACCCAATTTGGCCATTGTCCTTTGACTGTGAGGTTCAACCAACGCGTTCAAGTTTATATTTCAAGTACGATTATTTTTTTTTACTTATTTCTTCATACTGTTTCTGCATACCTGAATTAATACATTTTGATTTATTTAAAAAAAAAATAAACTATTAAATTTAAACATCGCAAAGATACATACATATGAATTAAAAGCATTTTGTTTAAATGGTCATTCATTACTATGAACTACATTGCATAGGTGTAGTCGTCCCTTTTGTTAAGCAAAACAATTTTTTTTAAATTCATGCAGATATTATTTTTCACTTTAAATGCAATCCGTTATATATACCTTCAGATAGATGTTTGAAAAATATAAGGTGAGTTCTTTTTGCTTAAGGTTTAATTAACTCCATTCAAATACGTACATTTTCCACCACTTTGTGCAATATTTGTGCAATATTAATACGTACCTACTCATTTTTGATTTTTTGGTCAGGGAAAATTTTGAAATTGGTCAGGGAAAGTCAGGGAAATTTATTTTGAAAAATAGTGGACACCATGAAGTTATAAAATTAGTTATACTGCCATGTTTTGCTTAGCCTTTATATTGGCTTCTAGCTCTGCTTAAAAATAATTCCCATGTTTAACACATATCAATTCCAAATTCTTGTTATTGTAGGTACTTTATATTGAAAACATTTTACGGCGCGATAGGACCGGATTTAAGGCGCAAAAACACGGCTATTATTAAAGAAGGAAAGTGATAACGTCAAAATTCGTTTTCTGTTATATAACTTCATATGTACAAACTGGATCTCCAAACTCCAAGCCCCCCCACAGCCAAATCCTAGATCTGCTAGTGGGCGCAGCCGAATACAAACCGAATAGAGACCGAACCGAATCAAACCGAATATGTGTGAAACAAGCCTAACTGTGTAAGGGTTAAGTGCCTGCTTACACAGGAGATGGGATATGGAAATTTTAATAGAATGGAAAAGGAGAATAGAGTCGCTTTTTTTGTATCTGGTCTGGTGCAGATTGTTTTAATTGTTTTTTCGCTTTGTTGGTTAAGATTAAATAAAAAGCTATCAGTTTTTAATAGAAGTGACGTATTGTGTGAAAGTGTTTATAATTCCTTTTTTTATATGGATAAAAAAAGTCTTCGGGCAGAATTTAGAAAAAGGCGAAGGCTTGTTGAGGCCGAAAATAAAGAACAGAGCAAGAATTTCGCAAAATTTTTAAAACGCGGCGAGGAACAAGCAGATGGGGAAAATGTAAGTATTAAAATAAATAAATAATATATGAATATTGACTCACTGACTGCATAACGCTGCAATGCGATTTTACAAAAAAAAAAATTTTTAAACAAAAAAGATTTAACTTTTTTACAAAAAAAATTAAAATTTTTTACAAAAAAAAAACTGTTTTATAAAAAAAAACTTTTACAAAAAAAAATTAACTTTTTACAAAAAAATTCTTTAAACTTTGATGATCTCATTTCTGAATTTGCAAAATGTAAACCCAGAAAAGTAAGTTTAAACGTTACCCCTCTGCTCATTTCTTCACTGCGTTTTAGTTTATGGTTTTACTTTTTTTCTAAAAAAATTAACTGAAGTTCCTATTTATTTTGTATATGTATGTATATATTTTTATATTATTTTGTTTTTAAAGTAATTAATTTATTTATTTGTTTTTTTTTTTTAAATGAAGTTTATATATTTTTTATTTTGTATATACAGGGTGTCCCGTTAGTAATGGATAACCCTGAAATGCCGCATCGTAGACTTTATGACCGTCCTGAAAACTGATAAAATAAAGTTCTATCCCAACCACAAGAAAAGTTATATGCATTTTTTTGTTCAGTGCATTATTTTTTTTCTTACTTTACATTTTTGAATACCACGACTACAAGTGAATGAGTTCCATCATTTTTTTTTTGCAGGAATATTTTACATTACTTGTGCCAACATATAAGTAGAAGAAAATTATTATAACTGTTGGACTTCTTAGAGAAAAAAATTATTTAACATTGAATTTCAATGCAAAATGTGAAAACAAATAATTTTTGAAAAAGTTAAATCATAGCTGGTATAAAAAAATGCATGAATACCTGAGTGGCCAACTATTTTAAAAATATGGGCGTTAAATGCAGATTTCAAAATGGTATTACTTATTATTATATCTAAGGTCAATAGCAAGTTATTGGTAAAAATCTGCAATACTTGAGTAAATTTAGCAAAAACAAAAGTTTTCAAAATTAGCACAGTAAACGTGAAAATAATACCAAGCGTTGAACATAGCAGATTTTGGATTTATTGGCTGTTTCTACGATGTTGTCCTAATGATAAATCCAAGCTTTCAACTTCTAGGGCCGAATGCATTATTGATAAAAATGTCAAAAAAGTGCAAAAAACGGTTACATTTTCGAGCTTGTTTTGAATTTTACCTGTTCTATTGTTCTTGTTCTTGTTTTGAATTTTACCTGTTCTATTGGGCTTTAACAAACCCATCAAATATTTTGTTGGTTGCTATTAGTTTATTTGCTATTTTCTCTAAACAAAAAGTTTTTGAGCCAGCTTTTAATCACATGATCACTTAGTTAGAAAACAAAAACAAAAATAGATAATTTTTTAATTTTTTTTTTATTAAAGCAAATGCTCAAACTGTTTTCCACCCACTCTTATACAGGTTCTGCACCTCCGAATAAATGAACGTCTTAGTGAACGTGCAAGGTTTTGCTCAGAAATTTGTAATGCAGCTGCCTCCACACGATTTCTTAGCTCCTCTAAAGACCTGATTGGCTTGCTGTATACGATTTCCTTAATGCATCCCCAATAAAAAAAAATCAAGTGGATTTAGGTCTGGTGAACGGGGTGGCCATAAAATTGGTCCCAGACATCCTATCCATCTGCCTGGATATCTGGCATTTAAATATGCCCGCACAGGCACAGCATAGTGTGCTGGACAACCATCATTTTGAAGCCAATGGGATTCCTTTAGTTCTTGAGGCACTTCTTCCAGCAAGGTTGGAAGATCATTTTGGAGGAACTCCAAATAACCTTGGCCAGTTAAAATCCCCGGCAACTCAAAGGGTCCAATTATTTTCCCATTGAGAATCCCAGTCCAATAGTTTATTTTGAATTGGTACTGGGACCTGTCTTCCCACATGATGTTTGGGTTTTGTAGTGCCCAGAAGTGGAGATTATGGAGATTAGTGTAGCCATCTCTTTTAAATGTCGACTCATCGCTCCAAAGAATTTTGTCAAAAAACTGCGGATCTTCTTCAATTTTCATTATCATTTGTCGACAAAAACTCATTCTCGTTTCAAAATCTTGCGGCTGGAGAGTTTGCACCCGTGTTAGGTGAAAGGGATGATATTTATATTTACTTAGCACATTATGCGCAGTCGTCTTTCCGATCCCAGTGCGTCGTGCTATTGCTCGGATTGATACTGTAGGATCTCGGTCAAGTTCCGCAAGCACTAAGTCTTCGGTATCTCCTCGAGGGGGTCGTCCCACGCCAGCACCACCAACACCACTACCAGGCAGCCTTCCTTCCGAGAAACAGCTATGGACTCTAATAAACACTCGATAATCCGGGTGACGTGCGTTAGGGTACCTTTCCCTATACAGAGTCGCAGCTTCGTTTGCGTTGCCTCTGCACTCTCCATAAATGAAATGCATGTTTGCATATTCTTGTGCAGAATACAGAATACGTGGCACCGAAAAAGTTCAATCAAACGTCTTAATTATCAAAAAGCAGGTTCAGGAAAACAGCTATTTAGACCGTTAATTTTTCTGAAGAATGAACAATAAAAACGATATAAATAAGTGTTCGTCGTGGTCTTAATCTTATGAATTAAGATCAAATTACAAAAACTTTAATTCAAAATTTAAAAAACTTACGATTTTATGCGTTCTCACTTTCTCAGGATCTTACAATTTACTATTCAAAAAAACACAATTCAAATTTAATCAGAAGAATTTTTGTTTGGAGAAAATAACAAGTAAAAAATAGCAACCAACAAAATATTTGATGGGTTTGTTAAAGCCCAATAGAACAGGTAAAATTCAAAACAAGCTCGAAAATGTAACCGATTTTTGCACTTTTTTGACATTTTTATCAATAATGCATTCGGCCCTAGAAGTTGAAAGCTTGGATTTATCATTAGGACAACATCGTAGAAACAGCCAATAAATCAAAAATCTGCTATGTTCAACGCTTGGTATTATTTTCACGTTTACTGTGCTAATTTTGAAAACTTTTGTTTTTGATAAATTTACTCTAGTATTGCAGATTTTTACCAATAACTTGCTATTGACTCTTGATATAATAATAAGTAATACCATTTTGAAATCTGCATTTAACGCGCATATTTTTTAAATAGTTGGCCACTCAGGTATTTATGCATTTTTTTTATACCAGCTATGATTTAACATTTTCAAAAATTATTTGTTTTCACATTTTGCATTGAAATTCAAGGTTAAATAATTTTTTTCTCTAAGAAGTCCAACAGTTATATTAATTTTCTTCTACTTATGTGTTGGCACAAGTAATATAAAATATTCCTGCAAAAAAAAATGATGGAACTCATTCACTTGTAGTCGTGGTATTCAAAAATGTAAAGTAAGAAAAAAAATAATGCACTGAACAAAAAAATGCATATAACTTTTCTTGTGGTTGGGATAGAACTTTTTTTTATCTGTTTTCAGGACGGTCATAAAGTCTACTATGCGGCATTTCAGGGTTATCCATTACTTACGGGACACCCTGTATATATAAACGTATGTATATATATTTTTATTTTTATTTATTTACTATTTTTTTTTAAATATGTACTTTTATTACATTTGGTACATACAATCATATTATGTAAACATATTTGTTTGTTACTGAGGATTAGGCCTACCGGGATACTTCAATAGAAAAAACTCATTGAAAGTCTATCTCCTAGGTAATGTGGAAAAGGCTTATGCAGGTGTATCAGTGTATGTGTGAAAATATAAAAAAGGGGCGCTTTCTACAAATCTTGCACAGGGCGCAAGTTTGGCTGGGGCCGGCCCTGTGTTCAAGTGATGTAAATGCTTCTATTAAAGGTCTATCGCCTATCACTTTCAAAGTTCTATTTTCTAATATATCCAATAAACTCAAGTGGGTTCGTGGAGCATCTGCCCAAACATGAGAACTGTACTCAAGTTTTGGATGAATAAAGGATTTGTAGATCACAGCCAGATCAAAAGGGGAGACAAATTTCTTGCTTCTTCAGAGAGAACCTATGCACTTAGCAGCACTTTTGGCGACGCACGTCAAGTATGTGGTCATTCCAAAAAAGGTGGTCAGTGACACACATACCGATAACTGAAAGCTGTTCAGTTTTCTCAACGCAATTGCCGCTCGTGGTTAGCAGCATTTTGGGGTAGGTTTCGCTTTAACGACAACACATTTAGCATTTAGTTTTTGAAGCATTAAAATCTATGAACGTGCCTTTTCATTCTCCATTGGACATTGCTTTCCTCTGCCTTTAAAGTTCACATCAGAAGAACATGGATGTGAATTCAAAAACGAATATAAAAAGCGAGGGTACTAACGTTACATCAGCGAAACATTTTAATGGATAAGAGGTTTCAGACAGCGTATCATTAATGAATCTGAGCAAGAGGGTCGGAGACTGAACGGAGCCCTGGGGCCCGCCAGCCTTTATTTTGTGGATATCAGACTTGAAACCGTCCAATAAAACTTGAATGGAACGGTTCGAAAGGTATTTTCTAATCCCACCAAGAAGAGGTTCTTCGATACCAAATGCGCGTATTTTCGATAAGAGAGCTTGGTGCCAAAATCTATCAAATGCTTTTGAAATATCAAGTGCAATATTACTTTCTCTATGATGATGCAAAGATTGGTTCCACTGCTTGGTGAGATATACCATCAAATCACCAATGGACCTATCACTACGAAAGCCATACTGCCGGTCATTAAGAAGCTTTCGTCCTTTAAGATATTTCTTAAGCCGATAATTAATCAGCGTTTCCAGGACCTTAAAAAAAAGAGACGTAAGTGCAATTGGTCTATAGTTTGAGGGTGAAGAAGATACCCCTTTTAAAGGACAAGCTGGACAAATTTTGTTTTCCACTGGAGAGGGACCAGTAGAACAGGACGGATGGAAAAGTTTTCGCAATGGTTTTCCCAGCGTTTAAGAGCACATCTTCAGAACAATGGGATACTATTCGGGCCAGCGGATTTGTGAATGCCGAGATCTTTCAGAACCCTAGAAACTTCACGAGTGCAAACAAATATTTGTCCCATAATATCATATGCACTCACAATGAATTAACAGCGAACTGTGCTCGAAGCAAGTTCGCTTTATCTAACGAGCTGTACCATTAAAGACTAGCGTTGGTTTTCTTTGGGTATGATAGATTTCACCCTATTCGTGACCAGTTAAATGAAGAAATTGTTGAGACCGTCCCAGTTGTCTTTCTCGTATTGCAAAACTGTTCTCTTCAGAATTTTTTCTTTAACAAGAAAATCCGTTATATCACATTGGAATCCGACTGCAAATGATGCTATGCATAAAATTGCTTTAGCAATCCTTTTGTGTCTGTACTCTTCTGATTTATTTTTTTGTAAATGACGCTTACAGGTTGAATTTTAGCCACAAAGCTGACTTTATCGTTTGCCTAAGTGGTGGGTGGTAGTATGTAAGTATGTATTATATTATTATATATTTTATAGTACATATAACTTTTAGTTTTTGGATAATCAGTATGTAGGTATAGATATATATATATAGGGCAAAATGTGGCATTACCTATATTTTGTACTTTATCTATTTATAATAGTAAACAAATTTTAATATTTTTTTTTTTTATCTTAACTAATATATAAAAGTCTTCTTTTGTTTTCTTGTCAGTTTGGGTGTATAGGTGTCCGAACTAACAAGAAAACAATCAAAATACTAACTTTTTTTATGGCATCAATAATGTCTATCCCCAAGCAATCCGATAGAAAGCTTCTGAAAAAAAAATATAATTAATTTTTTTTAGAAATCTTTAACGATAATAACAAAATGTTGCCTACATGAAATTTGTTTTTTGTTGGGTTTTTATTAATATCTTTTTAATAAACAGTCGTAGAGGTTTGCAATGTACTAATGAATTATAGCTATATGTCCTAGGAACTTGTATAAAAAAACTTATATTCTTATTGTACAGCTGAGCTGAGAAATTAACAGTATAATATTGTTAAAACATATTACTTAATAAGAAGAAGGTAAACAATAACAATAGAAAAATTGCTTTTGTTTTTTTGTTAAGTGCACTTTTTAATATAAAATATTAATTTGGAAGGTTTTTTGCGACCTATAGTGCAGATGTGTTTCGCTCTGACAACAACAATTGAGCTCTTCAGTAAGAACTGTTGTTGCCTTTCTTAGACACATGATTTTAGTCGATGGCTACCGACGTATTAATAAAATAAGCTGCACTGATGTGCTGCTAATTATATAATTTCCAGGGGAATTTGGTTAAATTCTTGCACCTAGATAGTTGTTGTAATTGCCCGTGGTCTAGCATTTTATAAGAAGAAGGTAAACAATAACAATAGAAAAATTGTTTTTGTTTTTTTGTTAAGTGCACTTTTTAATATGAAATATTAATTTGGAAGGTTTTTTGCGACCTATAGTGCAGATGTGTTTCGCTCTGACAACAACAATTGAGCTCTTCAGTAAGAATTGTTGCTGCCTTTCTTAGACACATGATTTTAGTCGATGGCTACCGACGTATTAATAAAATATCATGTGTCTGCACTGATGTGCTGCAAATTATATAATTTCCAGGGGAATTTGGTTAAATTCTTGCACCTAGATAGTTGTTGTAATTGCCCGTGGTCTAGCATTTTATAAGAAGAAGGTAAACAATAACAATAGAAAAATTGTTTTTGTTTTTTTGTTAAGTGCACTTTTTAATATGAAATATTAATTTGGAAGGTTTTTTGCGACCTATAGTGCAGATGTGTTTCGCTCTGACAACAACAATTGAGCTCTTCAGTAAGAATTGTTGTTGCCTTTCTTAGACACATGATGTTAGTCGATGGCTACCGACGTATTAATAAAATAAGCTGCACTGATGTGCTGCAAATTATATAATTTCCAGGGGAATTTGGTTAAATTCTTGCACCTAGATAGTTGTTGTAATTGCCCGTGGTCTAGCATTTTATAAGAAGAAGGTAAACAATAACAATAGAAAAATTGTTTTTGTTTTTTTGTTAAGTGCACTTTTAAATATGAAATATTAATTTGGAAGGTTTTTTGCGACCTATAGTGCATATGTGTTTCGCTCTGACAACAACAATTGAGCTCTTCAGTAAGAATTGTTGTTGCCTTTCTTAGACACATGATTTTAGTCGATGGCTACCGACGTATTAATAAAATAAGCTGCACTGATGTGCTGCAAATTATATAATTTCCAGGGGAATTTGGTTAAATTCTTGCACCTAGATAGTTGTTGTAATTGCCCGTGGTCTAGCATTTTATAAGAAGAAGGTAAACAATAACAATAGAAAAATTGTTTTTGTTTTTTTGTTAAGTGCACTTTTTAATATGAAATATTAATTTGGAAGGTTTTTTGCGACCTATAGTGCAGATGTGTTTCGCTCTGACAACAACAATTGAGCTCTTCAGTAAGAATTGTTGTTGCCTTTCTTAGACACATGATTTTAGTCGATGGCTACCGACGTATTAATAAAATAAGCTGCACTGATGTGCTGCAAATTATATAATTTCCAGGGGAATTTGGTTAAATTCTTGCACCTAGATAGTTGTTGTAATTGCCCGTGGTCTAGCATTTTATAAGAAGAAGGTAAACAATAACAATAGAAAAATTGTTTTTGTTTTTTTGTTAAGTGCACTTTTTAATATGAAATATTAATTTGGAAGGTTTTTTGCGACCTATAGTGCAGATGTGTTTCGCTCTGACAACAACAATTGAGCTCTTCAGTAAGAATTGTTGTTGCCTTTCTTAGACACATGATTTTAGTCGATGGCTACCGACGTATTAATAAAATAAGCTGCACTGATGTGCTGCAAATTATATAATTTCCAGGGGAATTTGGTTAAATTCTTGCACCTAGATAGTTGTTGTAATTGCCCGTGGTCTAGCATTTTATAAGAAGAAGGTAAACAATAACAATAGAAAAATTGTTTTTGTTTTTTTGTTAAGTGCACTTTTTAATATGAAATATTAATTTGGAAGGAAAATGCTAGACCACGGGCAATTACAACAACTATCTAGGTGCAAGAATTTAACCAAATTCCCCTGGAAATTATATAATTTGCAGCACATCAGTGCAGCTTATTTTATTAATACGTCGGTAGCTATCGACTAAAATCATGTGTCTAAGAAAGGCAACAAAAATTCTTACTGAAGAGCTCAATTGTTGTTGTCAGAGCGAAACACATCTGCACTATAGGTCGCAAAAAACCTTCCATATTACTTAATAACATGTGAGTGTGTGCATGGACTGATTTATTTTGTTCTTGTATGTAATCTCAATAGAATAACCAATAAGTTGATACCTCATCTTTTAATCTACCTCCTATATTAGCGTCACAATTGATATTTTAAAATATCAAAGTTGATTTTTAGGGTTTTTCAAACGGTCTGGCAGGGAAAATGCCGCCTCCAAACGGTCTTGGACATACGGATCTGTAATCAGGGGCTCAATAACTAGGAATAATAAAAAAAATTCTTGGTTCATACAATCCTCCTCAAAGTTGATTTCTACGGTTTTTCAAACGGTCTGGCAGGGTAAATGCCGCCTCCAATCGGTCGTGGACATACGGATCTGTAATCAGGGGCTCAATACCTAGCGATGGATAAACATTTTTTTTGGTTCATACAATCACCCTCGAAGTTGATTTTTTAAGGTTTTCAAATTGCTATAACGCATCTTAAGCCGCCTCCAGGGACTGCAGGACTTGCATTTCTTTCATAAGCATTACCACACCTTTCGACTCATATACTTTTTTTTGGTTCACTTTCACACTCCTAAATTTGCTGTGGGCTCTTAGACTATGAGCAAAAATGAACACGCTAGTGAAATTACCTGTAATATATGTATCTTGGTGCAAAGCACCGTTATCTCAAATTATTTTTTATTGGATTTATTTTTAATATAAAAAATTATAACTTTACTTCTACTCGGCCGATATTTAAAGTTAAGATCACAAAATTTAGCTATGAGGTGTGGCTAAATTTTTGTATAAAAATTATTGAGGGGAGGGGGGTGACAAATTTCATACTAAAAGGGTGTGGAAATGACCCATCAAACTTATGTTACATATTAAATTCAAAACTTGATGCAATTTTTTTTTAATTTCAAAAAACTAAAGATACACAATTATAGGCGTATTATTCTTCTACAAATATGTGAGCAATTTTATATTTGCAAATCTAACGGGAAAAAAAGTACGGCCAATTTAGTAAAGTAAATCACAAAAAATCTACATTAAGACAAGTTTAGAGGCTTCAAAATTGTATAGTACTTAATAGTTCATAATAAATGACACATGAAATTTGGGTAGAAATTTACAACTTAAACCTCTACTGCATGAGTTATGAAGGCAACGAAAAATAAATTATAACATTAATTAATCTTTATTAAGGTTTAAGAAAAAGTTTTACAGTTTTTTTTTATATATAATGTATAATGTTTTACATAAAGAACCCATATATGGGTCATCATGCACTAAGGCCATTTTCAATCAAAAATTAAGAGCCCATATATGGTTTATTATGCATTCAAGGCTAAATGATGAATGATTATTATTATTCACGGAATTTAGCCAGACAGTTCCTCTTATCATTGTAGCATAAGAACACGTTACGTTTCCTGCATTTGGTGTAGGTTTTAAGTTGACAAACCTTGCATTTTTGTCGTTTTTTTGCCATTCAGGCATGTGGTCAACTTTGTCAGTTCTCAGTTCTCACTGAAGTCAATGGATATTCCTGTGTTCTAGCTCGTTTTGATGTCGGTGTTTTAAGCCGAGTTGGTGTTCCGCAATTGGATGGTGCTGGACTTCCTTGACTAAAATGACTTTCGCAACGTAGTGGAGTTCCATCTCTGCTTTGGTCAGTAGCCAAAATTGTAGGGCGCCCTCTTTTCCGTGCCATTTCAGTTTTTCCAGATTTGCATAGGTGTTCGGAGATTGCTTGCTTAAAGCTAAAAAGAGCCATATATAATTCTGGATTATTCCTTCGCCACAGAATCCAAGAATTGACAACACACATATCCACCATATGAAAAAAATCTTCTTGTACCATTTTTTGGACCGTAAATGAATTCTATATAAGCCAAGCACAGAATCCAATAAATCCACACCTCTCATATGCTGATTGTAAACTGTTAAAGCCTGAGGGCAGTAAATATCCTTAAACATTTTCTCTTTTCTAAAATATCTTTTTTTTGTAGTAGCTGGCTCGCTTCCCACATATGTTGAAAGCATATGAACTGGCTTGTTATCAAACTAAGTGACAGCACTTATCCGAACCCCTTCTATGACAGCAACTTTTTCAATGTAGAATCCTCTTCGCTTTTTCTTAAGTTCTTTTTCTGAAGGCATTTCTAAATTGGGAATACGGTTAAGACGCACAGTACCTAATGGCAATAGACCAATTTTCGTAAGATGAACCTGGAGTTTAGGACTGTTGAACCAATTGTCAAAGAAGATTTTATGATTGACATTTCTAGGTACAGTTGCCGTGAGACGAGTTACCACATTTCCACTAACACTTAAGTCAGGAGCGCCTTCAGGACGAGTGTTACTTTGATCACCTGCAAAAATGTCAAAATCATAACTAAATCCAGATACCCCACTCAAGACTTGATTTTTGTATCCCCATTTATGAGGTTTTGCGGGATTGTACTGTTTGAGGTCATGTCGAACTTTAGTTGGAATTATTTGTTCATCGACTGCTAAAAATTCTTCTTTTGGCACGAGTAAAAGTTGCTGCCTAATGCGGTTCAAAAGTGGTCGCACTTTAAAAAGCTTGTCATTGCCATAGGGAATAAAATTGTTGTTGTCGTTAAAGTGAAGATTTTTTTTGTATGGCTTCAAATCTGTTGGATGTCATAGATTCGTATATTTGTGATTGTCCAATAGTCTTGTTCCAATAGTGCCGCGATGCAGGTAGTTTTACTATTGACATGAAAATTATCATTCCAATGAATTGTTCCATTTCATGTTTACTAATGTTGTGGTAATTTGTTAATGTTATCTTGTACAGATTTAAGATTTGATTGCTCTACTATGGTGTCGATAAGCTCATTTGAAAAAAGGAATACAAAAAATCTGGAGATGATTCCAGTTTTTAAATAAACTCCGATGTTCACTCTGAGGAACATATTCATCACCAGAATCCGAAGCTAGATCCTCATCGCTTTGACAGCCATCGCCAGGTATAGCACTGACAAGTTTATTATTGCCATAAAAACTCTTTGAATTCATAGCAAAAAACACATTTTTTACAACACTCAGTCAGTGAAGTCACCAATGCATATAAAACCACATATGGTCCTAACAAAAAGAAAGTAAAAAGCCTACAATGCATGAAGGTCCATAAATGGTCTCTTAGAAAAAGCCAATCAAAAAGGCATATTTACTTATATAAATAAAAAAAAAGATTATAAACTTAAAAAAGAACTATAAATACATAAGAACATTCTTTTTTTATTTTGTGGAACTTACCTGTTTATTATAAAAAAAAAATTGTATCAAAAATCGAACTTTTTTCACTGAAATGCACTTGACACGTGTTCTTTAAAGAATGAGCTTATTTGAGAATGACAGCTATCTGGCGAAAAATAAAAACAGGTTTATCATAGTAAAATAGACCTAGTTTAATTCTACATTGCATTTCTGTACCACTCGTGCAATTATAATAGAAATAAATTATGTTGAATTTGATGAACCATATATGGGTCCGTATGCGGTAGAGGGTTAAATTTTTGTGTATAAATTATTGCAAAATATTAAAAAAAATTGTACCCAAAATATGTTTTAATGAAAAATCAACTCAATTTTTCATACTTTAAATTCAAAAGTTAATGAAAAATGTATATATTTAAAAAAACTAATGATGCACATTTATAGGTTTACCTTTTTTTTTACAAATATGTTAGTAATTTTGTATTTATAACTCTAACGGGAATAAAAGTAGGGACAATTTAATAAAATAAATCACAAAAAAGCTCCATTTAGCCAAATGTAGAGGCTTCAAAATTGAGTAAAACTTAATAGTGCATAACAAATGATACATGAATTTAAAGTAAAAGTTTATAATTTAAATTTCTGTGTTAAAATTTTTGCTCATACTTAAAAAAAAATCATACTAATAATGTGATTTAGTGAAAAATCAATTCGATTTTTGGTAATGCAAAACGAAAATGTTTGTCAGAATATTTCTTCTATATAACAATTTTCACGATAACCCTGACCGTTTACCTAAAAAAACGCTCTTCCATCTCGTGCTCCCTCAATAAAGCGTGCGCCCTCCCTACTAAGAAACAATTGTCAATATCTTGGGCAATAATCAACCAATTTACATGAATAAAAAACATATTTCTTCGTTAGAAAATAAGGAACAACATTTACTTGGAACATTTTTTCCTTACATTAATAACTTTTATTGCATTACAAAAATGCATCAAAATTCGTTAATAACAATGACTTCGCACCGAATTTTGCAAAAACTAACTCCAGATTCGGATTCCCCACCCCCGAAAACTTAAAAAACACCATCAAACTGAGGTGCTATTCAAGTGCATACGGGAAGGGGGTATAGCTCCTAGACTATACAAAATTTCTTTTTTTTACAGATAAAATCCAGAAAAAATTTTAATATTTGTCATTTTATCTGCATAAAATTGGCTATAAATCGGAAAGTGCTTATCCTAATTTCAAAATTTAGATGTCTTTGGAAGGTCATTGTCTCACTATATAAATACATTCAAAAAATTAATAGACAACCATACAATTGTAAAGACTTATACGCTTAAACAGATGGCAGGATTATGAACATGTCCAGAACAAATCCAATGGAGTCCAAAAAATATATGTCCACGCAGCGTCATGGCGAAAAATATAACTTTTTGAACGAGACATGAAGGTTGTACAAAGCTTAGCTATGAGATTTGAGGTAATGCGTAAGAGTTTTTTGCCTGGTTTTTGTTGAATGTGTAAGTGAATGTTGGAATGTTGGAAAATATAATAAGTAGTGGTGAAAGGCTAATGAATGGCATGATATAATTTTCAAGTAAGTAAAAATGCGCTGGTTGTTGATTGGATTGAGGTGGAAGGTAAAACCTTAACCAATCATGTTTTATTTACATGGTCGGTGGAAATTTAGTTATGTTGAAATCAACACGGCGAATACTTTCACAATCTCCCAAATCAGTGAGAAACATTCGCTCCGTAGAGCATATCATTCACAATGATAACAAAAATGGTAACAGCAATGCTAAATAACAGCAAAAACTGCAGTATTACAGCTCCTTTCTTCTGTGCGTTGCAGGTCGTGTGCCGAAATGTCAAAATCTAAGGACACCAATCGATTAAGGAGGGTGTTATTACCCACTGTCTCGACCAGCACTTTAGCACCAACAGAAACTAAGAAATTTCACTTTTCAATTTGACAGGTATCGAAATGTCAAGATCTGAGAGCGCCAATCGATTTTACCTTCTGTCACGGCCAGCACTCTAAGTCCAGTGGAAACAAAAAAATCGCACTTAACAGTTGACAGTGATGGTGGCGAAATATCAAAAATCCGAAAAATCCCACCTTTTGTTTTGACAGTTGATAGTTGGTGGCGACATAGCAAACCATACAAATTTTTCAAATATTTTCTTACAAGTAGGTGTCTTTAGCAAAGATATTTAGAAGTACGTGAAGATGTAGTTTAGCTTTTATATTAATTATAATTAACACTTGCACAATATTTCTATCCTTTGAAAATTCAAAACATAAAAGATGTTGGAAATTTATTGATATCCGGAATAATGAAACAAATAACAAATTGAGTCGACACCTTAACTGATTTCACAACATTAACTTTAACACATAAAACAATAACAAAATTATTAGACGCCTTAAAGGAGTACCTTGAATGCATTTCAGAATGAAGTCATTCCATCATCAGCATCACGACTAAATCCAAAAGCAGCAAATGTGTTTTGTTGTTGTTATTAATATTGCATATTATAATCATTATATAAGAGAGAACAAATGCGATTCAATATTTCCGTTGTCTAAATTCATCGCATTTGGGTCTCTCTGTATATAAAAACTTTCATATGCATCAAGCTTACGGTCATCTAGCACCTCTTTCACTAAACAAACGTTTTGGATGTCAAGGCACATATGATTTTCGTTGAGTGCGTGTGCCGCCAGTGCTGATCTGTAACTTTGATTAGTGCGAATGTATGTTTGATGTTCTTTAAATCGCGTAAGGAGATTTCTCTTTGTTTGGCCGTAATAAACACTTTCGCATTCACTACATTTTATTGCATATATACCCGATTTATTCCAATTATTAGTTTTGTCTTTAGTCGAACCTAATAAATTTGACATTTATTTTGATTTGTGTGTACAATATCCATGCCGTATTCACGAAATTTCGTTTTCAGTTTGTTCGTTACAACAGGTGTATAACATATCGCGACACGAATGTTTTTATCGTCATATTTTCGGGATTGTACATATAGAGTATACAAATCATTTCCCTTTATTTTTTCTGTATGTTTTTTAATTAAATGATCCACCAAATCTTCACTATAACCATTAATTGTTGCAATATATTTTATAGTTCTACACTCTTTCATGTAGTTCATTACTGAAAGGTTTAAACTACACAACCTATGTGCCATGGAGTGGAAAGCAGCGTGTTTGTGTTGTATACAACAATTTGAATCACTCGGTATTGTTCTAAAAGTACTCGTGGGTTTTCGGTAAATAGCTATTTCGAGTTTTTGGTTCACTCTTTTCAATTCTAAATCCAGAAAAGGTAATTTTCCTTCATTTTCAAATTCATAAGTGAACTTAATAGTCATATTGACGGTTCAAAGCATGCAACACTTTTTCTCCTTCCGTTTTTCCATTTTCCACAACTGCAAACACATCATCTACATATCTTTACCATACTTTTTAGGTAATAATTGTTCTTCGTTTAGCTTTAGTTCAAAGTTAGACATAAACAATTCACTGATTAATGGGCTAAGCGGATTACCCATGTTTGTGCCTTTATCAACTAAATAGTATAAATCACGGAATTGGAAAAAACTATGTTTCATACAAGTATACGGATATATAAACCTTTTTTGTTGGCAGGTAAATCAATAGATTCTTCGCACTAATCAAGGTTACAGATCAGCACTGGCGGCACACGCACTCAACGAAAATCATATGTGCCTTGACATCCAAAACGTTTGTTTAGTGAAAGAGGTGCTAGATGACCGTAAGCTTGATGCATATGAAAGTTTTTATATACAGAGAGACCCAAATGCGATGAATTTAGACAACGGAAATATTGAATCGCATTTGTTCTCTCTTATATAATGATTATAATATGCAATATTAATAACAACAACAAAACACAACATTTGCTGCTTTTGGATTTAGTCGTGATGCTGATGATGGAATGACTACATTCTGAAATGCATTCAAGGTACTACTTTAACTCGTCTAATAATTTTGTTATTGTTTTATGTGTTAAAGTAAATATTGTGAAATCAGTTAAGGTGTCGACTCAATTTGTTATTTTTTTAATTGTTATCCGATTTCTCGTCGCTCAAAAATATTATTTAATCGGGAATAAGTTTTGCTGGGGAGTTGGGCGGTCATTTCATCGAATTTATTTCAGAGATAGATTTAAAGCAAAACTATTAACCACGCGAAATTTTTTTCAAGATTTGTTAACAAACAATACTTTAACAAAAAAGACCCGGGCAACGCCGGGTGTTTCCGCTAGTAGCTTATAAAATTCTAAGAATCTTACTTATTTAACTTTTAACCAAAAATCAGGGGTGTGGAGTGTACTTAAAAAAAAAAATACATGGTTTCAAAAGATATATAAAAATGCAAATTAACTGTCATATGTCAAATTTCGACTATGAAGCGATTTTGAGTGTAAGAATTTTTCCAATTATAACATTTTTGAAAAGTTTTTTTTTTTTGCAACATTTTGATTTTCATCTTTTTAGGGAGGTTTTAAAAATCTCAAAATTACACAACACATATGTAAAATAAAAAATAAATTGGGTGGCTCGTGAATAACGAAGGCCTAGAAAGGGCGACAGGAAAGGAAGGGACCTACAATTTTATGCCGAATCCAAACGGCTAGAAGAGAAGCACTTATTCATGACAAGTGATACTCTTGGAGGATTTGTCAATTCCTCGCAAGAGGAAGTAGCCCTAAAAAAAATTTAAAGTTTTTTTTTAAGTTTTTAGGTGGACGAGGCTGGGAAATTATCCCAGACCTCCAGCGTGACAGTCCAACGCACTAACCATTACGCTACGGACTACTACCAACACATATGGTATTGGTACATATTTTTGGTACAAATTTGAAATCGATATCATTGTTTTTTTTTTTTAATATTTGAGTTGAAAAACATTTTGTTAAAAAAGGGATCATGACGTTATCTAGAATAACAAAAATCTCGAACGGCAAAAATATCGAAAAAATCAAAAACAAATCTCGAATGCAAAATTCTCGAATGTACAAAAATCTAGAACGTACACAAATCACGAAAGACTATATCTAGAACAAAATCTCGAAAAAAAAATTCATTCGAGATTTTTTTTTAACTTTTTCAATTGTTTAAACGAAAATAAAACGCATAATATGTTCAATTTATCAAACAATTTATTTTTCTGGTCAGAAAAGAAGAACAAACGAAAATGTTTTTAACAAAAATCAAATATTATTAGGATATGTTGTATATCTAATGTAAACTCGTACCACAACATAACAAATATCAAAAAAGTACAATAATTTTTGAATACAAAGGAAAATTGTCAAAATATAACAAAATTAAACAAATAATTGTAACTATAATAACTAAATAACTTCTATAAACTGGAGTTATATGCAAGACTCTTAAGATAGCTTACATAACTTTTTTCTTCTTTTTCGTCCAGTATTTTTAAGATTTGCTTTTTTTTTGAAATACTCCCTTTTTACCAATCTGAATTTTTTGAACCACACAACTAACCTGAATTGACTCACTATGTTTATCAATTATCATTATGCTTGACTGTAGTTACGCTGGCACTACAAAAATGAGATTTATTCAGTTCACACAGCCAGTAAAACTTATTTTTTACAGATTTAGCTATTTAAATAATAAATAAACCGATCAATTTAAATTTTTATGGAACCTTTATTTGTAACGATTTTATTTACTTTCATTGCAATTTTTTTTTTTAATAAGAAAACTTGCGTTGTTAAAAGAGACCGTCCCTAGCAACACTTCGCGCGCGCGAATTGTAACCATTCATTGTCTCAACAATTAATATTTAATCTAGATTTTTGCATTAAAAAAAATTTTTTTTTCTAGATTTTTGCAGTTCGAGATTATGGTTTCTAGATTTTTGTTTTCGAGATTTTTTCAATTCTAAATTTTTTTTTCGAGATTTTTACTTTCGGGATTTTTGCCTTCGGGATTATTGGTTTCTAGATATCGTGGTAAACCCCTCAGAAAAAAATATCTTTGATTTTTTAACATTGAAAATGAATAAAGTACAAATAAATACAAATGAAAATGAACTTAAGTGTAGTAGGGGCATTTTGCGAAAAATTTGGTTGGTGCTACCACAGAAGCTACAATTAAAATGAACATATCTTTGTAAGCGATGAACATCGCAGTTGGCATGTCCACGCAAATGAACGAAAATGCCCTTTTTGTTCACGCAGCTGTCGACGAATGCCCACAATGTTGCACACGAAATTATTTATAAAAAAAAAAACCAAATCATAGTAAAAATATAGTTAGCCTTTTCATTTTATTGAGTTCCAACATTAATAAATCATTTTTAAAGCTTTTTTTTTCGTATTTTAAATATACTTTCCCAACTAACAATTCATCTTCTTTTAGCTTACAAATATTGATGTGCCGCAGGTTTATCTTTATATAAAGCTTCGGTACGGCCTTTGGCGGAATTAAATTTCTTATACATGTAACGAGCTGGATAACTACTTCTTTAAAGCCGAATAGAAATAGGAAATAGAAGACTTACCGAGTTTGCGAGCTGTAACTCGAATAGGCTTCTAAAATTGATATTACGGAAGATGATTGAAGTTGTCGCTTTAAAAAGGCTGCATACAATTTTTATATAAGTTGCTGCCTTGAAAAGTTTTCTGTAACCATTTTCAATAAGCTTTATTGAATACTTCGTTACGGCTTGTTAAGTCTTACTAAAGACATAAAAGAATGGCCACGTTCGGGTGGTAGCAGACCAAAACCGTGTATGTAACCAAACCAAACGAAAACCAAGAAAATAAACAGGTGAGATATCAGCTGTTAGTATGAAGTATCTCTCCCAAACCAACGCGAAAGCGGCGCGGAACATTCGCCGACAGCAGTTTTTTTTTGTTGCTTAGCTTGATTTATTTGTCATTTATTTGTTATGATTGTGAATGATTCGCCCTGCATAGCGAATGTTCCGCGATGGTTTGGGAGAGCCTTAATCCAAACAGATCCGAACATTTTTGGGATAGCCTAAGATTTCTTTTTGATATAAGCTGTTTGGTTCGTCGACTGGTTTTTCTTTAGGCATTACAACAACACGGACAAATCTAGATACCATTGGCGGCGTACCCGAACGCGGCCAATATGCCAATCTATAATAAAGAAGCTCGAATTTATATAAGTCATTTTAAAGAATCTTTTTAAAAAAACTTTATTCACATTTATAATTATATATGTATATTGAATAAATTGAACACGTGCAGAGAAAGATAATTCATTTTACTTGATTTGTGTTTTTGAGCATTCGGAAAGCTACTTTTCGTTGGTTTAACACATAAGCTTCAATGCGCGATAAACAGAAACGAGGTTTATGCTCAGCAGATAAAATAACATTCGGAATTTTCGTATATCTGGGTATTTATGTGACGTCACGGTCAGCTTTTATGTTTTCGTTCTTTTTAAAGTGAAGACCATAGTTAATTTAAACATTTAAATAAATTGTTTTTAAATTCTTAATGAGCAGTTTAAAAATAGAACAAATTATAATAACTATCAAATAAAGTTAATTATTTTTCTTTTCTCAGAACATAAGCAGATGATTGTAATGTCACACCCCTAGTAAGCATACCTTGTTTCTGTTAATCGTGATTAAGTGGCCGTGCTTTTTCGGATTGAAATTATCAAAAATATGCATTATTACTTAGTTTATTTTAAGACTATTGATATTAATTTAAGACTATTAAAATGAAAACGGAGCAAGGGGACTGCTAAACAAATCGTTTAGGTACATTTGTTTCCTCCGGCGAAATGTATTAAATGTGTTAAAAAATCTTGTTCAGGTGTGAAAATTTTTATAGAAGCTCGGATTTATTTAAGGAAAATTTAAAGGTTAAAAAAGGAAAAGGCTGATTAAATGTTTGCATCTTCCAAATTATATCTAAGATGGCTGAGTGGTTAGAGTGATGGACTGTCAGTCGATCTCGATCTGTGAAGGAGTGAACACGTTATCGACTTTCACAGAAATTCCAACTAAAATCGCGATTGACTTTCAAGTTTCATGTTAGCCAAGCTGTTTTCATATAGTGCGATAGCACAGTGGTAGAGGTGGCAGATTCAGCAATATTGCGATGACTGGAAGTTGAAAGTCAACGTCCAGAAATCAGAAACTATTCTGTTCAGCACTCCATTCCATGGTGCCCTTAGGGATACAAGAAAGAACTGGCGCAAGCTGGTGATCGTAGGGCCACATGGACATCCACTGGGGAATAAAAGTGTAGTAAAGTACCTTGGCATCTGGATGGATCAGTATTTGTATTTCGACAGACATATAAATGCTGCTCTGACCAGAGCCAGGGGAGCTTTCGCCCTGACAAAACGGTTGTTTTTTAGCAGCCGTCTTGATAGCAGGGTTAAGGTGATTTGCTACATGGCCCTTATCCGGCCAATGATTGCCTATGGATGCCCGGTGTGGTTCAACGTTGCCCCATCTCAAATGGAAAAGATTCGGGTGTTTGAGAGACAGTGTCTCGACGCTGCCTTGGATTACACAGAACACCAGAGTCGGAGTACAAACATTATTATTCCAACGAGGTTCTATACAATGGAGCCAACATTAACAGAATCAATAATTTTATACTCAAGCTGATTCGGGGTCACATTGCAAGAGCAATGTCCTCGGCTAACAGCTTAATTTTTGGGGCTTACTACCCCAATAACGAATACTTTGAGAGTGTGCGTTTGAGCGGTTATATTCCACCTAACGCATTCTTCTATTTAAACAGTCGGGGGCTGATACAGGATAGAGAGGTGGTTCCGCTAATCTACCACGTCTGCCATAGAACTGTGGATAGGCAACTTCTTTATGGTCGAGACGTCATCGCACAAGGACTGTGTCTGATAGGGACCGAAGAGATAGGGTAAAGCAGGAGTACCAGTTTTGGTGGCTTAATGTTGAAAATAATAATTTTTAAAGTTGACTTAGCTATAGTTCTGGTCTTGGTCGACTTACGTAGTTTTAGGTTTATTAGATTTAAGAAGCGACAGTCAGGGTGGCACAAAAAAAAAAAAACCAGTAAGTTAGTTTTTATGAATTTTTGTCTAGCATTAAGATAGTTATAAGTTAAATGAAAATAAAAATGAATTTTAAAAAAAAAAGGTGGCAGATCCCGGAGCCGAAGATAGCCGGTTCGAACCCCGGTCTGAGTCAACATTTTTGTCGGCTTTTTTTCATAACCGGGAAGTCGAAAATATAATTGCGTGGGACAACAACCACATGAGTGACGTCAACGTTGCGGGAACACCGAAAGGTGGTGTCCCAACAACAAAAAAGAAGCCGAAAACAGCACCAGCAAATGGGGCATAGAATGATGTGCCAGCAACAACAGCTAAGCCAACGAAGACAAATATAGAAAAGCCAGCAACTGCAAAAATTCAAAAGTCAGCAACGGCACCAACAGCGGGGACATCGAAAGATGCCTTGGCAGTATCATCATCCGATGCCGGTACGGTACCACCAGCCAATCAACCGAATAAGAGAAGAAGGGTAAGGAGTGTACCCAATCTTGTAAAGTGCCGCTCCATCACCACAGCTCAAGTGCCACCTAGATGGGGGGAGACGGCGCCTGAAGAAAAACAAATTACAGCAGCAAAAAGCAACCAGCAACTTAATCCTCGTCATCCAAAGTCATAGGTGACGAGGAAATACAATACATGTCCGAGGGTGGAGAAGGGCTCTATACCAGCGGTGATAAAGATGCGTTTGTGGACCTAACATCACCGTCCGCATTGGAGGAAGAGGAGGAGTTAGAGGAGCAGGCCTTTTAAATGCTAAGCAAAAGCAGAATGACCAGCTAACAGCAGAGGTAAACTAATTGGTAGAAGCTCTAAAGATAAAACAAGAAGCTCGACGAGAGCGCGAGAGGCAGGACCGGGCGAACAAAAAATCGCTACAGGCTCCACAAAAAGTAGCCCAACAGTTCAAAGACAATGCGGAGCTGCAATTACCAACTAAGCAGCACTAGCAACAGCAACCAAACATACAGCTGCCATCAGAATAGCCACAGCAGCAGCAAGTACCAAAGCAACAACAACAGCAGATCCAGAAACAGCAGCAGCAACAGAAACAATAGCAGCAGAGACAACAGCAGCGAATGAACACCAGCAGCAGCCACAGCCGCCGATGAATAAAAAAGAGAAGGTGCCGCCCATTAATGTCTACAAGATGGACCTAAAAGAGACCATCCAACTATGTAAGTCAGCTATAGGCCAAAACTTTATTATTAAAAGACTTAGTGTAGATAGACATGATATCCACTGCTCTACAGTGGAGCAGCATAAGATAATTAAAAATTTGTTAAAAGCTTCCACAACTGAGTTCTTCAGCTTCACGCCGAAAGTTGAAAAGTTGCAAACGGTCCTCTTGAAGGGCATAGATTCCTGCATGGAACCGCAGGACCTCTTAAATGGGCTCCGCCAAAAAGCGAACGGCGATCTCGACTTTATCGATGTCAAGCCGTTTACCACAGTCCGAGCAAGACGGGAGAAGAGAAATGTGTCCATCTTCCTTGTCCAGCTCTCTCCCAACAGCAAATTGGATAGTTTGAGGAGTATCTCCGTCCTCAACTACCAATATGTGACGTGGGATAAATTAAAGAGGCGCAGTGACATGCTTCAATGCATGCGCTGCCAAAGGTTCGGCCACGCTGCAGCAAACTGCGAAATGCAGTCACGCTGCGTTAAGTGTGATGAGAACCACATAAAAGGAGAATGTAAGTTAGGTGAGGAAAGGGTCGAAAACAAGGCCCTGCTCAAATGTGCACTCTGCCGGAAAGACGGACACCCTGCTACCTATCGGGGATGTCCGATCTTTCAGGAATTGAAAAATAAAAAAGCAAAGCAAATAGAGTTAGAGAAACGCCCAATAACGCGTGCTCCCACAACAATGCCCGTTCACCCCCAAATCTCTTACGCCCAAATGGAGTCAGGGAGGGGAACAACTGTACAGCCTACACCAAAGGCAGCCCCACAGGCCCCCGTGCCTAAGGCTCCGGCGGATATTATGACCTTGTTGGTGGCCATTCAGGGCCAATTAACAGGTCTTCAAAAACAGATCGGGGAGCAGGCAAAGCGGGTAGATCATTTCTACTCCTATTTGCCAAGCTTAACGCAATTTATATGTTAAGGGCGCGCTGCCGGAGAGGCCCTTTAGGATACTTGCTGTGAATGTGAATTCATTGGTTAGAACCGAACGTAGAGCAAATCTATTCCAATTGTTGAAAGATCAAAGTCCATATGTGTTTATGGCCAGCGAAACTAAGCTGAACCAAAAACATAAATTGACTAACAATAATAACAATATCGTACAAAGAGATGGGCCCAACTTCACTTTTGGGGGAGGAGTCACAATCTTTGTACGAAAAGGCAATAATTATAAAGTTATATATAATAGTGAAGTACGCAGATGGCGGTTGCTTGAGGCGTGTATCGTATGCATTCCTCTCAAACATAGGAAGCGGATGTATCCGATTGCGGCTTATGCACCGGAATCACCTCAGCAAACTGAATTTTTAACAGAGCTCAAAAACTTTTTCAATGCTTACAACTGAACTCGAAAGAGAATTACTATCTCATGGCCGGGGATTTGAATGCCAAACATGTAGATTGGGGAAATCAAATACAAAATCCTAGAGGTATCCATCTATTTAATTGGATGAATCAATACAACGTTGAGTATATGCTCGACCTTTTGGCTACTGATAGGCCTTCGCTTCCAAGAAGCGGTTCCTATCTGGATATATTGCTTAAGGACTCAAGACTGGCAATTACTGACAATGTGGGTCAACGGCCAAGAAACTGTTTACGAACGATCGAGTACGACAGTGACCACTGCGGTTTCGCTGCCGTAATTCAACTTCCGAACGAGCTCGTGAAGTTGGAGGAGTATGTGCGAGTGCATTCTTACAATTACAGTAAGACTCGCTGGCCACGCTTCACCAACGCTTTATCGAGTGAATTACGTACGAACAATATATCCCCACCAAATGACAGGAATTTAACAAATACTGAAATTGACGAATACTTAGAAAAAATGGAACATACGATCCAACGAACAATGCAAAAAACAATACCAAAATACAAAGAACGCGAAGCCACAGATATGTACCGCAACGCGACCATCGACGCACTACACAGACAAAAAAGTGGACTTCTGACAAGACTGAAACTTTTGTACAGACGGTTTACTGACATACACGATCTGGAGATTAGGACACTGAAGTCGTCAATTAAAAACATCAACCACCTGATCATGGAAAAGTACCGGTTGTCTATTAATTTGTATTGGGACAACAAAATTCGGGCGTTAATTCTAGCGACCCGAGTATGTTTTCTCAAATTAATAAAATATTTAGACGGAATGATCAAAACGAACTTCCGTGTCTTAAACTTCAGAGAACGACAGAGAGAGGAAGCCGTCTTGGACGATGACCTCTTTATAATCGAAGATCCTCGTGAGAAAGTGGAGGCTGTGGGCGCTGCTTTCCAGCAAGTGTACAAGGTGAATGCTAGCATTCGCCCAAACCATGAACTGGAAAACAGAGCCTTGCTTCACCACTTCTACCTTCGAAATGAAATGACGCAATGGCGATCAGAACACCTCGGTTTCACCGGGTTCAATGAAGACCACTTGGCAAACGCCACCATCGCCAAGCGAAACGGGGCTAATTCCCTGTTAATTTCGAAAGTTGAGCTCCAGCTCATCTTCGCTTCATTAAAGAAAAAGAAGTCAGCAGGAATCGATGGTCTATCTAACGTTGTACTGCGACATCTGCCTCAGGAAGCAGTTGACATTTATGCCACACTGTTTAACAACGCTCTGAATAATGCATATTATCCAGGGTAGTGGAAGACAGCTGTGGTTCATCCTCTCCCGAAAAAGGGAAAGGACAACTCCAATCCGGCGAACCTCCGGTCGATAAGTCTTCTTCCGAGTATCAGTAAGGTATTTGAGAAAGTTATAAATAGAGCCCTGTCCAAGTGAGCGGAGGACAACAATATCATACCGGACAATCAGTTCGGCTTTAAGGCGGGACATGACACCATTCACGCCGCGTCTAAGCTCGTTTCTGATGACCATTGGAAGAAATCTAAAAGACAGTGTACGGGTGCTTGTCTGGTTGACTTGGAGAAAGCTTTCGACACTGTATGGTTAGAAGGTCTCTATCTAAAGCTAGTCAGACTTGGCATAAGTAAACCCCTTTTATATATGCTTTATGATATGCTCAATGAAGAAAGTTTGTTGTCAAAAGTGGCAATGTAACTTCTACCGCAACCTTCGAAATTAAAAATGGTCTTCAGCAGGGAGCGGTGAAGTCACCGATTCTTTTCAGTATTTACACCAGCGAGCTGATAGGTAGTCAAGCCCATGCCATAGCGTATGCTGACGATCTAATTGCGTTCAGAACGGCTCCAACAGTTGAGGTCATCAGAATTCTTTTGCAGCGTGACTTCGACAAGATTCAGCGATATTGTGATGACTGGAAGTTGAAAATCAACGTCCAGAAACCCGAAACTATTCTGTTCAGGACTCCAGTGCATGGAGCCCCTAGGGCTCCAACTGGCGCAAGCTGGTGATCGTAGGGCCACATGGACATCCACTGGGGAATAAAAGTGTAGTAAAGTACCTTGGCATCTGGATGGATCAGTATTTGTATTTCGACAGACATATAAATGCTGCTCTGACCAGAGCCAGGGGAGCTTTCGCCCTGACAAAACGGTTGTTTTTTAGCAGCCGTCTTGATAGCAGGGTTAAGGTGATTTGCTACATGGCCCTTATCCGGCCAGTGATTGCCTATGGATGCCCGGTGTGGTTCAACGTTGCCCCATCTCAAATGGAAAAGATTCGGGTGTTTGAGAGACAGTGTCTCGACGCTGCCTTGGATTACACAGAACACCAGAGTCGGAGTACAAACATTATTATTCCAACGAGGTTCTATACAATGGAGCCAACATTAACAGAATCGATAATTTTATACTCAAGCTGTTTCGGGGTCACATTGCAAGAGCAATGTCCTCGGCTAACAGCTTAATTTTTGGGGCTTACTACCCCAATAACGAATACTTTGAGAGTGTGCGTTTGAGCGGTTATATTCCACCTAACGCATTCTTCTATTTAAACAGTCGGGGGCTGATACAGGATAGAGAGGCGGTTCCGCTAATCTACCACGTCTGCCGTAGAACTGTGGATAGGCGACTTCTTTATGGTCGAGACGTCATCGCACAAGGACTGTGTCTGATAGGGACCGAAAAGATAGGGTAAAGCAGGAGTACCAGTTTTGGTGGCTTAATGTTGAAAATAATAATTTTTAAAGTTGACTTAGCTATAGTTCTGGTCTTGGTCGACTTACGTAGTTTTAGGTTTATTAGATTTAAGAAGCGACAGTCAGGGTGGCACAAGAAAAAAAAAACAGTAAGTTAGTTATAAGATATTGATAAGTAGGCTAGTTTTTATGAATTTTTGTCTAGCATTAAGATAGTTATAAGTTAAATGAAAATAAAAATGAATTTAAAAAAAAAAGGTGGCAGATCCCGGAGCCGAAGATAGCCGGTTCGAACCCCGGTCTGGGTCAACATTTTTGTCGGCTTTTTTTCATAACCGGGAAGTCGAAAATATAATTGCGTGGGACAACAACCACATGAGTGACGTCAACGTTGCGGGAACACCGAAAGGTGGTGTCCCAACAACAAAAAAGAAGCCGAAAACAGCACCAGCAAATGGGGCATAGAATGATGTGCCAGCAACAACAGCTAAGCCAACGAAGGCAAATATAGAAAAGCCAGCAACTGCAAAAATTCAAAAGTCAGCAACGGCACCAACAGCGGGGACATCGAAAGATGCCTTGGCAGTATCATCATCCGATGCCGGTACGGTACCACCAGCCAATCAACCGAATAAGAGAAGAAGGGTAAGGAGTGTACCCAATCTTGTAAAGCGCCGCTCCATCACCACAGCTCAAGTGCCACCTAGATGGGGGAGACGGCGCCTGAAGAAAAACAAATTACAGCAGCAAAAAGCAACCAGCAACTTAATCCTCGTCATCCAAAGTCATAGGTGACGAGGAAATACAATACATGTCCGAGGGTGGAGAAGGGCTCTATACCAGCGGTGATAAAGATGCGTTTGTGGACCTAACATCACCGTCCGCATTGGAGGAAGAGGAGGAGTTAGAGGAGCAGGCCTTTTAAATGCTAAGCAAAAGCAGAATGACCAGCTAACAGCAGAGGTAAACTAATTGGTAGAAGCTCTAAAGATAAAACAAGAAGCTCGACGAGAGCGCGAGAGGCAGGACCGGGCGAACAAAAAATCGCTACAGGCTCCACAAAAAGTAGCCCAACAGTTCAAAGACAATGCGGAGCTGCAATTACCAACTAAGCAGCACTAGCAACAGCAACCAAACATACAGCTGCCATCAGAATAGCCACAGCAGCAGCAAGTACCAAAGCAACAACAACAGCAGATCCAGAAACAGCAGCAGCAACAGAAACAATAGCAGCAGAGACAACAGCAGCGAATGAACACCAGCAGCAGCCACAGCCGCCGATGAATAAAAAAGAGAAGGTGCCGCCCATTAATGTCTACAAGATGGACCTAAAAGAGACCATCCAACTATGTAAGTCAGCTATAGGCCAAAACTTTATTATTAAAAGACTTAGTGTAGATAGACATGATATCCACTGCTCTACAGTGGAGCAGCATAAGATAATTAAAAATTTGTTAAAAGCTTCCACAACTGAGTTCTTCAGCTTCACGCCGAAAGTTGAAAAGTTGCAAACGGTCCTCTTGAAGGGCATAGATTCCTGCATGGAACCGCAGGACCTCTTAAATGGGCTCCGCCAAAAAGCGAACGGCGATCTCGACTTTATCGATGTCAAGCCGTTTACCACAGTCCGAGCAAGACGGGAGAAGAGAAATGTGTCCATCTTCCTTGTCCAGCTCTCTCCCAACAGCAAATCGGATAGTTTGAGGAGTATCTCCGTCCTCAACTACCAATATGTGACGTGGGATAAATTAAAGAGGCGCAGTGACATGCTTCAATGCATGTGCTGCCAAAGGTTCGGCCACGCTGCAGCAAACTGCGAAATGCAGTCACGCTGCGTTAAGTGTGATGAGAACCACATAAAAGGAGAATGTAAGTTAGGTGAGGAAAGGGTCGAAAACAAGGCCCTGCTCAAATGTGCACTCTGCCGGAAAGACGGACACCCTGCTACCTATCGGGGATGTCCGATCTTTCAGGAATTGAAAAATAAAAAAGCAAAGCAAATAGAGTTAGAGAAACGTCCAATAACGCGTGCTCCCACAACAATGCCCGTTCACCCCCAAATCTCTTACGCCCAAATGGAGTCAGGGAGGGGAACAACGGTACAGCCTACACCAAAATCAGCCCCACAGGCCCCCGTGCCTAAGGCTCCGGCGGATATTATGACCTTGTTGGTGGCCATTCAGGGCCAATTAACAGGTCTTCAAAAACAGATCGGGGAGCAGGCAAAGCGGGTAGATCATTTCTACTCTTATTTGCCAAGCTTAACGTAATTTATATGTTAAGGGCGCGCTGCCGGAGAGGCCCTTTAGGATACTTGCTGTGAATGTGAATTCATTGGTTAGAACCGAACGTAGAGCAAATCTATTCCAATTGTTGAAAGATCAAAGTCCAGATGTGTTTATGGCCAGCGAAACTAAGCTGAACCAAAAACATAAATTGACTAACAATAATAACAATATCGTACAAAGAGATGGGCCCAACTTCACTTTTGGGGGAGGAGTCACAATCTTTGTACGAAAAGGCAATAATTATAAAGTTATATATAATAGTGAAGTACGCAGATGGCGGTTGCTTGAGGCGTGTATCGTATGCATTCCTCTCAAACATAGGAAGCGGATGTATGCGATTGCGGCTTATGCACCGGAATCACCTCAGCCAACTGAATTTTTAACAGAGCTCGAAAAACTTTTTCAATGCTTACAACTGAACTCGAAAGAGAATTACTATCTCATGGCCGGGGATTTGAATGCCAAACATGTAGATTGGGGAAATCAAATACAAAATCCTAGAGGTATCCATCTATTTAATTGGATGAATCAATACAACGTTGAGTATATGCTCGACCTTCTGGCTACTGATAGGCCTTCGCTTCCAAGAAGCGGTTCCTATCTGGATATATTGCTTAAGGACTCAAGACTGGCAATTACTGACAATGTGGGTCAACGGCCAAGAAACTGTTTACGAACGATCGAGTACGACAGTGACCACTGCGGTTTCGCTGCCGTAATTCAACTTCCGAACGAGCTCGTGAAGTTGGAGGAGTATGTGCGAGTGCATTCTTACAATTACAGTAAGACTCGCTGGCCACGCTTCACCAACGCTTTATCGAGTGAACTACGTACGAACAATATATCCCCACCAAATGACAGGAATTTAACAAATACTGAAATTGACGAATACTTAGAAAAAATGGAACATACGATCCAACGAACAATGCAAAAAACAATACCAAAATACAAAGAACGCGAAGCCACAGATATGTACCGCAACGCGACCATCGACGCACTACACAGACAAAAAAGTGGACTTCTGACAAGACTAAAACTTTTGTACAGACGGTTTACTGACATACACGATCTGGAGATTAGGACACTGAAGTCGTCAATTAAAAACATCAACCACCTGATCATGGAAAAGTACCGGTTGTCTATTAATTTGTATTGGGACAACAAAATTCGGGCGTTAATTCTAGCGACCCGAGTATGTTTTCTCAAATTAATAAAATATTTAGACGGAATGATCAAAACGAACTTCCGTGTCTTAAACTTCAGAGAACGACAGAGAACAGAGACGTACTTCTGATAGCAGGCATAGACCCAGAGGAAGCCGTCTTGAACGATGACCTCTTTATAATCGAAGATCCTCGTGAGAAAGTGGAGGCTGTGGGCGCTGCTTTCCAGCAAGTGTACAAGGTGAATGCTAGCATTCGCCCAAACCATGAACTGGAAAACAGAGCCTTGCTTCACCACTTCTACCTTCGAAATGAAATGACGCAATGGCGATCAGAGAACCTCGGTTTCACCGGGTTCAATGGAGAACACTTGGCAAACGCCACCATCGCCAAGCGAAACGGGGCTAATTCCCTGTTAATTTCGAAAGTTGAGCTCCAGCTCATCTTCGCTTCATTAAAGAAAAAGAAGTCAGCAGGAATCGATGGTCTATCTAACGTTGTACTGCGACATCTGCCTCAGGAAGCAGTTGACATTTATGCCACACTGTTTAACAACGCTCTGAATAATGCATATTATCCAGGGTAGTGGAAGACAGCTGTGGTTCATCCTCTCCCGAAAAAGGGAAAGGACAACTCCAATCCGGCGAACCTCCGGTCGATAAGTCTTCTTCCGAGTATCAGTAAGGTATTTGAGAAAGTTATAAATAGAGCCCTGTCCAAGTGAGCGGAGGACAACAATATCATACCGGACAATCAGTTCGGCTTTAAGGCGGGACATGACACCATTCACGCCTCGTCTAAGCTCGTTTCTGATGACCATTGGAAGAAATCTAAAAGACAGTGTACGGGTGCTTGTCTGGTTGACTTGGAGAAAGCTTTCGACACTGTATGGTTAGAAGGTCTCTATCTAAAGCTAGTCAGACTTGGCATAAGTAAACCCCTTTTATATATGCTTTATGATATGCTCAATGATAGAAAGTTTGTTGTCAAAAGTGGCAATGTAACTTCTACCGCAACCTTCGAAATTAAAAATGGTCTTCAGCAGGGAGCGGTGAAGTCACCGATTCTTTTCAGTATTTACACCAGCGATCAAGCCCATGCCATAGCGTATGCTGACGATCTAATTGCGTTCAGAACGGCTCCAACAGTTGAGGTCATCAGAATTCTTTTGCAGCGTGACTTCGACAAGATTCAGCGATATTGTGATGACTGGAAGTTGAAAATCAACGTCCAGAAACCCGAAACTATTCTGTTCAGGACTCCAGTGCATGGAGCCCCTAGGGATACAAGAAAGAACTGGCGCAAGCTGATGATCGTAGGGCCACATGGACATCCACTGGCGAGTAAAAGTGTAGTAAAGTACCTTGGCATCTGGATGGATCAGTATTTGTATTTCGACCGACATATAAGTGCTGTTCTGACCAGGGCCAGGGGAGCTTTTGCCCTGACAAAACGGTTGTTTTATAGCAGCCGTCTTGATAGCAGAGTTAAGGTGATTTGCTACATGGCCCTCATGCGGCCAATGATTTCCTATGGATGCCCGGTGTGGTTCAACGTTGCCCCATCTCAAATGGAAAAGATTCGGGTGTTTGAGAGGCAGTGTCTTCGACGCTGCCTTGGATTACATAGAACACCAGAGTCGGAGTACAAACATTATTATTCCAACGAGGTTCTATACAATGGAGCCAACATTAACAGAATCGATAATTTTATACTCAAGCTGATTCGGGGTCACATTGCAAGAGCGATGTCCTCGGCTAATAGCTTAATTTTTGGGGCTTACTACCCCAACAACGAATACTTTGAGAGTGTGCGTTTGAGCGGTTATATTCCATCTAACACATTCTTCTATTTAGACAGTCGGGGCTGATACAGGATAGAGAGGCGGTTCCCCTATTCTACCACGTCTGCCGTAGAAATGTGGATAGGCGACTTTTTTGTAGTCGAGACGTCATCGCACAAGGAGGAGCTGAGCGACTTCGGTTTAGTAGGACTGTGTCTGATAGGGACCGAAGAGATAGGGTGAAGTAGGAGAGGCAGTTTTGGTGGGCTAACGCTGAAAATAATGATTTCTAAAGTTGTCTTAGCTTTTTGGTCTTGGCCGACTTACATAGTTTTAGGTTTATTAGTTTTAAGTAGGGACAGTCGGGGTGGCACAAAAAAAAAAAAAAAATTATAAAACAACAAAATCAACCAAAAAAAATACAAAATTAAAAAAGCCTGCTGTGGCTGTTCTAGTTTTAAGGTAGTTGTAAGTAGTTTTATAGTAGCTTTAGGTAGACTTAAGTAGTTTTAATAAGTTTTAAGATATTTTTTAGGCAGTGTGTAAGTTTTATATAAAAAATGATATGGATACCAAGTTTTTTTTTCAATCTTTCTTGGTGAAAAATAAAACCAGTTAGATTTTAGTGAATAATTAGTTCTTAGGCCGAAAGGCATTAGTAATAAGATATTGTTTAACATAGAGCGCCCGTCTAGGGCCAGTAAGTTAGTTGTAAGATATTGATAAGTAGACTAGTTTTCATGAATTTTTGTCTAGCATTAAGATAGTTTTACGTTGAATATAAAAATAAAAATGAATTAAAAAAAAAAAAAAAAGTGATGGCCTGTCACGTAGGAGTTCCCGAGTTCGATCCCTAGTGAGGTAAAAATATAATTTATGTTTTATAATTGTTTCCAATACTATAATTAAGAAATAATTGAATTTGATACTTGATTTCAGATAAAATACGGTAAAAACCACATTATAAAATAAAAATAAAAATGTATCTTTCTTTTCTTTTATTTATTTTTGTTCACCTTCTATAAGACTTGTATTTCACTTTCATACAACCATTGTAAGACGCTATCTCTCAAATTGGAGTGTCATTAAAATTTCCAATATCGCTCATTAAAACTTCGCATCGGCTTCTTTAGGCTTTTATACAATCTGCTACTTTTAATAGATCTGCGAATAAGTTTATAAGAAAATTTTCCGAAATCACGTATACAAGCTATATTAGCTTGTATAACATTCTCCTTTTTATGCTTAAGTAAACGTTACAAATGTCTTATGGAACTTCTAAAGCCTATTCTATTAAGACGAACCGAAGCTGAAACGTTAGTTGGGTACTGTGGTGGCGGCCTAATTAGGCACGACTTTTTTTATAAAATTTTAAAATGCATAACTTTTGTTTGGGAAATCTGTTGAGGCTGAGAATTAGTTTTAATAATAGCCCATGAACTACGGCCGCGGTTCACAAACTGTGTTCCGTGAAACCTTGGGGTTCCGCGAGAGAGTTTTCAGGGTTCCGGGACTTTCTCGAAGTACAAATAATGAAAACACAAAAATATTTTTTTTAAGTAGGTACCGTGAAACCGGGTGACTGTTGCATTTACAAATTAAAATATGAATAACTTTTGTATACCTAAATTTTTTTTTACAGAGTAATGATTTTTGGAACAAGTATCGTAATGTTGGGTCAAATCAGTTGACTAGTTTAATTATTATTATAAATCAAAAATTTGGTTGCCAAAGTCACCCTGCAGTTTTGAGAGACTTTGCCCGGGTAAACGTTTTCTAGAATCAATCAATGATCCCCTACCAATTGATTACAGAGACATGTTCTTGTACTAAGGATTTTTTAGGGTTTCATTTATATTTTTTTTGTTTTGTTTTTTTTTTTTAAATACATGAATTATTAATTTAAGTTCTCATATCATTAGAACAATATTAGGAGGATCAATTTTTCTCTGCCCTTTTGCAGGAGACTTGTACTTGTAAGGCTCGTAGGTCTTCTTATAACAAGTTTTCTTACACCTTTTTTTTTGTTCTATTGGTTCATTAATAAATAAAAGCAAACTCGATTTGCATAATATTTCACATAACTGAGTAAAAATTATTTTGCTGTAGTATTTCCACAAAATGTTAAAACCTTTCAACGATTGTTTTTTTAATAAAAATTACTAAGTTTATAACTTTTTTTCTTAATTTATCCTAATGAAGCTATTACAATAATTTTAAATGTATTAAATTATATATTTTTAGAAAAAAAAGCTGAAAAGGTTAGAAAAGGCTTTTAAAAAAAAAACAATAGAAACAAATTTCCATTCTTTTGCCAAATTTACCGCACCCAACAGGCCAATTTTTACCCAGCTACCCGGTATGTAATTACAAATACAAAAGTGTTTGAAGTTTATCTATTTTTTGAAATGTGATGTGCTGTTTTTCATTTTTTAGTATTTTTAAGAGATGGGGTTCCGAAATCTATTTGGACCTTCTTAAGGGTTCCAAAGCTTAAAAAGCTTGGGAACCGCTGAACTACGGTACACTTTGAGTAATGTTTAAAAAATATAAGCATGAGATTATTGGTAGGAAAAAAATAAACATTAATTTAACTTTCATTTCGTTTGGCAATATAATTAAGAACAGAAACAAAACGTTGTCATAACATTAAAAATCTTTGAAATTTCAATATTTGAATGTAAATTATGATGAATATGAATGTTCAATGTTTCGAACATTTTGATCAAAATGTTTCCCTTGATGTCTCCCCACAAGTTCTCTATTGAATTTAGGCCCGAGCTTTGGACGATCTAATCCAAAAAATGACTTTTTGGATCATTATTGTCCTTAAAAACAAATTTTATGGGCATGATTTCAAATAAATAAGACTCGATAAAATGTTCCTCAATGTGTTTATAATTTTTCTGTTCAATTCGAGCATTTTTTTTTTCTAACTTATCGACCATACTATGCCAAGTCAATGCACCCCAAATTAAATTTTATCCTGTACACTGTACCTTCATAAGAGTGTATTTTTGATTCAATTTCTTGTTCTAAGGGCTTCTAACATCAAAATTTACTTTTTAACCTCAACAGATTTCCCAAACAAAAGTTATGAATTTTAAAATTTTATAAAAGTATCGTTCTTAATTAGGCCGCCGCCACTGTATATGGGTACATTAACATAATGTTTTATTCTAAAAACTAAGTTATAAACTAAGGCATTTGAGATCCTTTTGCCAGGACATCTGGAAACGTTTCTTGCTTCCCTTTTCTTCAGACATTAGAACAAAATAATAATAAGGAATATTGTATGAACATTTCATATTATCAATTTACCAGCCAGCGAAATTCTTTTTATTTTGTGTAAAATTGTATTTTATTAAATAATAACCCCCTTGTTTATAAAGAAAAAATAGTTATTTAAGCTTATTTAAGTTTAGGAAAACTACACCATGGAATAAGATTGTTCTGGACTCAAATGGAGCAGTTAGAAAATGCCTTTAATTTGAGTCCATACAATTCTTATTCCATGGTGTAGTTTTCCTAAACACGGGAGTTGAAATAACTATTTTTTCTTTATAAATAAGGGGGTAAATGTTCGCATACCAGATTTTATTTTTGAAAATGAGCGAAATATTTTATACAGGGTATCCCGTAAGATGGCCCAAACTGAATATGGTGATAGGCCAGGTCATGGCCTTTCAGAATTTGGTAACTTGTTCATACCGATCATAACGGTTTTCGAGTAACGGCTATTTTTCGAAATTTTAAAAAAACTTTACTTTGAACCATTTTTTTGCTAACATTGTCCATAATTGACTTTTGTTTTTTATAATTTTTACGCTTAAACTTTGGCTAATAGTTTGACTTATTCTACTGAATAAAAAAAAGGCTCATTTACATCACCATTTGCCTACAAACTAAAAGATAAACTTGAACTTTGACCAAACTTAACTTTTGATCTCAATCTTCTTAAGAGCTCCAAAAATAAAATTCGTATGACACAATACAGGTTTTATTTTTCAAAAATATACCGTTTTTCTGTAGTTCTTAAAGAGGTATAAAACTAGCTAAAGGCGGTGCTTAGATAGAAAGTTATAACCGTTTGAATCCAATAAAACAGGTTAAAAATAAAACAGGAATAAAACATTTTTGTTCAAGTATATCGATAAAATTAAAATATCTCTGAGCTAAAGCTGCATTTTGGTGTAGAGCTTCATTTTGATGTCTTACGCATTTTGTTAATAAAAACCTTAAATTTGGGCAAGGACTTTCGATTTTGTAGAGTGCTTTTTGAAAAGAGACTCGAATTTTGTAACTGGTTGCTAGAGAGAAGCTTGGATGACAACCAGTCAAAAGAACAGAATAAAAACCTTAATTTTGGGCAAGGACTTTCTATTTTGTAGACTGAAAGGGGAAAAGTCCAGTATTTTTAAAGATTTCTCGAAAACCATCAGGTTTTTTTAAGAAATATCTTTGGAAAAATTGTAGCTTATAATATTCTACAAAGAATAGATAACTATATTTTTTTTGTTAGACTAATGGATTTGAGACAAATTAGCGCAAATGAAACGGTGTGGAAAATATTTTGTCCCTGTTTTTACGAAATCTCTTGCTCCGGCGAAAAAAGTGGTTAATCTTTTTTGTGCGGAATTTTAATAGCTACCGTTTTCCAAAGACAGAAAAACCTAATGTTTTTCGAGAAATTTTCAAAAATACTGGACTTTTCCCCTTTCACTCTACACAATCGAAAGTCCTTGCCGAAATTTAAGGTTTTTATTTACAAAATGCGTAGGACATCTAAATGAAGCTCTCCAACAAAATTCAGATTTGTCGGAGTTATATTTGAAGAGATATTTTAATTTGATCGATATACTTGAACAAAAATGTTTTATTCCTGTTTTATTTTTAACCTTTTATTGAATTCAAACGGTTATAACTTTCTATCTAAGCACCGCATTAGCTTTTCAAGATTTTTTTAAGAACTACAGGAAAACGGGATATTTTTGAAAGATAAAACCTGTATTGTGTCATACGAATTTTCTTAATGGAGCTCTTAAGAAGATTGAGGTCAAAAATTAATTTTTGGGCAAAGTTCAAGTTTATCTTTTAGTTTGTAGGCAAATGGTGATGTAAATGAACATATTTTTATTCAGTAAAATACGTCAAACTTTTCCCTGGGACACCCTGTTTACAGGGTGTCCGGTAATTAGTGTGCCATACGTTGGGATGTGATTCTTGGTCATATTCTAAGAAAAAAATTGTTGTACAGTAAATTCTGATTTTCAACTTTGACATCACTTTTTGACGATGTAAGAAAAGGCTGACTTTGGTGAACCCTGACCCATGTTAAGGTCAATGTTTTTGTCAGTACAAACGGTAAGGACCTCATTTTTGACTTTTTTTGTATAAGAAATACTAGCCTTTAAAACTACGTTTAGGTTGACCTGATATGTTCTTAGGGTTACCAGATATTCAATTTTATATGGTGTTCAATTTTTCTTTCCCGCGAAGAATTGATAGTTTTAAGGTAATTTTTAAGACTTTGCACTCATGAAAAGGGAAACATATTTTTTTACTAATTTTTATAATAAAAATCTTGTCGTCAACATTGGTCCTTCGAGCCTTTTTTTTAGAATCAGTTTTTTACAAACAATTTGAACAATAAACAACTATAATAAAGTGTGTGCAGTGTGTGCTCATAAATTAAAAAAAAAAAAAAGATCCAATCTACGATTGATCAAACATAGTCACATGACTTAAATTATACGTACATTTCAATTTAATCTGTGATTTTTTTTTCGGTTTTAATTGTTAAATTTACTTAAAGTAATTAAAATTAACTTAAAATTAACTTAAAATTCAACTTAAAACTAACATTTTGAAACAAAATTTCAACCTGCAAAATCCAGCGAAGATTTGCTTGTTAAGTGTTGTAAAACTTGTCGAATATATCCAGTCTATATAATACAGAAAAACAGAATTTATAACAAAATGGCAGATAATAAAAATTATAAATATGGTGAGCTCCAAAAGGGCATCTTAAATAAAGTAATTAAAGATCTTACCAATTTTAAAAAGGCGCCAATAGAACGCAAAAGCAGAGTCTATACTTCGGGGCGCTTAGCAAAATTGGAAGAAGATCTTCAAACTGCAAAAACATATCACGAGCCCATCGTTGGGGCAGGTTTGCTAGAGGAAACACTAAAAATGGACGAATTATTAGTGGTTTATGAACAAATAAATGAAATTTATTTTGAATACCGTGCGGAATTGGTTGAGATCATTGAAAAGACCACGCCAAACAATACAGCGCCAATAAACACGGGTGCTCCGCACCTTTGCACGACTGCACCAGCATCGAATACGGGTATTCGACTTCCTCGCATTGATTTGCCAAAGTTTGACGGATCTTACAGCACCTGGCACGCTCTCCACGACAGATTTCAGGCCCTTGTGAACAACAATAAAAGCCTGGATGACATCGACAAGCTGCATTTTTTGCAATCGTGTTTGCAGGGAGATGCGCATCGTTTTCCGCAGAATTTGTCCGTGGAAGCAGCTAATTATGGAGCTGCATGGGATCTTTTAAAAGAGCGGTACGACCATAGGCGCATTCTGGTCCACATCCAAATGCAGACGCTGTTTGGCCAACCCTCTTTGGCTCGGGAAACAGCAACAGGTTTAAAGGATCTTTTATACACCTCAAGAGAATGTTTTCTAGCTCTCGAAAATATGAATGTACCAGTAGAAAGTTGGGACACCGTCCTGATTTGGTTTCTTTGCCAGAAACTTCCTTATTCGTGTCAAAAACTGGGAAGAAAGATTAGGAAGCAGGAAAGATTTACCAAAATTTAGTGAATTTACCGAGTTTTTGGAGACCCATTTTCGTACTCTTGAGGTTGTAGGTCAGCAGGAGCATGGATCAGCTTTCCGGACAAGAGAAGATGCACCTGTCAACACAAAGCCACGTGTCCAAGCAGCCAAGGCAAAGGTTTTACATGCAAAGCAGGTAGTTAAGCAGCCATCAAAACCAGCAGCTACAACTAACAATGTTGAGCAATTAGCATGCAAATTATGCAATCAAGGCAAACATTCCTTGAGAAGGTGCCAACGTTTCCTGAACTTGGACATTACGGGGCGTAGAGAGAACGTTCGCAGGCTCCAAGTATGCGAAAATTGCCTCTCTTACGGCCACCTTCTTCAGGCATGTCTCAGCTTCAGCTCTTGTCATTTTTGCCAGCAACGACACCATTCGCTATTGCATGTGAACAACCAACAAATGAGCAACACACACGCACAACAACAACCTGTGGCAGGTACATCACAGCAGTGGAGGAATCCTGCTACGAATACTTTTCAGGCGTCCGTGAACCCAAACGCGCCTGAGTTCCAGCCACTGGAACAACAACAACAACAGCTCCAGTCAAATGGACAAATTTTAAACTACCACGCGTCGCATGGTGATCGCAATTTTGCACATCAGGTGCTTCTAGCGACAGCAGTTGTCAAAGCAAGAGCTGCAGATGGGAAGATACGCCTCCTACGTGCTTTGATCGATACTGGGTCAGAAACTTCGTTCATCACCGAGGCTGCTGCACAACTGTTGAAGCTGGAAAAGCGACGCACCATTGCCTAGGTATCTGGGTTAGGGTTGGTCAGCAGCGGCACTACGCAACACTCCGTTGAAGTACGTTTTGCGTCCCGCCACTCAACGTTTGAGACTGCCGTCCAGACATTTTATTCCACCTGCTTCTCCACACTTCGGTGGATTATGGGAAGCAGGCGTGAAATCAGTCAAGCACCACTTGAAACGTGTTGTTGGAACCGAGAGGTTGACCTTCGAGGAGCTCGCGACGCTTCTAGCTCAGATAGATATTGTTTGAATTCGAGACCCTTATGCCCTCTTTCTGATAGCATTGATGATTTGAACGCGCTAACACCCGCGCACTTTCTAGTCGGCAAATCGCTACATGCAGTACCACAAGGCGAAATCAACATCAATACCACGCATCTCGACCGATGGAAGCGTGTTCAAGCGCTTGCGGAAGATTTTTGATAAAAGTGGAATTCCGAATACCTACCACCGACGTACTGGAATCTTGCCAGAATTGAAGGCACGCATACTGGAGCGGACGGACTTGTGAGAGTTGTGACGGTGAAAACAAAAACCGGACAGATGAAACGCCCGATAGCAAAAATTTGCTTACTCCCATCCAATGAATCTTTCGAGAAAACCGTCATCGTATATATTATCGAAATATAATAAGAATTCGAGTAAACCGCCATTGTAAATTATCGAAATATAATAAGAATTAAGAAAACCACCATTATATAATTATTCGAAATTTCATTTAAAAATTCAATAATATTATAATACATTTCAACATTCCATCAATGCAAATGCAAATTCAACACCATAAACAAAATCAATATCCAATCAATTTGCAAGAAAATCATCGTCAACATCAACATAAATAAAACAAATCATTTCTTTAAAAACACAGTTCAATTTATTGTAAACCAACAAAAAATCAGACATAATATCAATAAAATAATAACTTAATCAAAATATCTTATTTATGATAAATGAAACGCAAAATAACATTTTCATCATTTACTGAAAAAAAAAAAACTTTCTGTTCAGCAGCAACACCACTTCAGAAATTACAAATTGTTTTCAAAAATATACCATTTAAAAACTTTACTGCTACAAGGCATATAGTTAAATTCACAGAATGAAAGAATGAAATTCACACTGTAACAACGCATGCAGAAATAAAATTATTCACGTAATCAAACAATATTAATTTATCACAAATTCACATTTTAATAAATATTTAATATAAACAAAACACAATTTGAAATTCAGCAAAACACCATACACAATTATGTCACAGAATTCCAAAATAAACACATCAATTGGTTGACAATTCAACATCATCGATATAAAATTCAATCGAAGAAAAATTAATATTAAGAAAATGACGAAATTTAAATATTAAAATATTGAAATTACTTATGTTTTAAGTGGAGTGAATGAATATAATTCAATTAAAAAGTTCGAATGACCTTAACTCCAGAAATAATTGTGTTTCGCCCAAGGTATAACAGTGGGCTCTTCAGTCAGTCTGTTATACCCTACCAAGACACAAATTTTGGTCGATCTTTACCGACTCTTATAAAAATCACAGCACGAAGATACTGTGAATTTTATTATTCCAGGGGAATTTGTTTAAATTCGTGCACCCAGAAAATAATTACCCGTGGTCAGGTTTTTTATAATAAGAAAATGATAAATGAAGAGCCCACTGTTATACCTTGGGCGAAACACAATTATTTCTGGAGTTAAGGTCACTTGAACTTTTTAATTGAATTATATTCATTCACTCCACTTAAAACATAAATAATTTCAATATTTTAATATTTAAATTTCGTCATTTTCTTATTATAAAAAACCTGACCACGGGTAATTATTTTCTGGGTGCACGAATTTAAACAAATTCCCCTGGAATAATAAAATTCACAGTATCTTCGTGCTGTGATTTTTATAAGAGTCGGTAAACATCGACCAAAATTTGTGTCTTGGTAGGGTATAACAGACTGACTGAAGAGCCCACTGTTATACCTTGGGCGAAACACAATTATTTCTGGAGTTAAGGTCACTTGAACTTTTTAATTGAATTATATTCATTCACTCCACTTAAAACATAAGTAATTTCAATATTTTTATTTTTAAATTTCGTCATTTTCTTATTATAAAAAACCTGACCACGGGTAATTATTTTCTGGGTGCACGAATTTAAACAAATTCCCCTGGAATAATAAAATTCACAGTATCTTCGTGCTGTGATTTTTATAAGAGTCGGTAAACATCGACCAAAATTTGTGTCTTGGTAGGGTATAACAGACTGACTGAAGAGCCCACTGTTATACCTTGGGCGAAACACAATTATTTCTGGAGTTAAGGTCACTTGAACTTTATAATTGAAAAATTAATATTTTTCACAACACCAAAGCACATCAAACGTCAAAAAACACAAATAAAAAATTTATCAAAATAAATTAAAATAATTATGGAAATCAAGTTTAATTCAACTTTAAATTTCATCACAATTAATTCCCGATTAATCAAAATGAAATTAAAACAATTTCCAATCATTTAAAACACCGAATCAAAACAAATAAACAACAAAAAAAATATACAACCACGATCAAACGTCACAAAATTATTTCTCGAAAGCGAAACCAATAAATTTATCAAGGGAAATTAATTAACACACCGCACTGGTTTAATTAAATTATTTGATAAACAACAATTACACAATTAGTACACATCACTGAAATGGATTAATCATCGTTGCACTTTTGATAACAAATATTTCTTTTTTTTATTTGTTTTTAATTGTTTATCACTCGATACTTACTCAAAATAAAAGGTAAACAAACTTCCCGGGAAGTAAAATTGGAAGTCAAAAATTTCCAACTGGAACATGACCTTCCCCACTTTGATACATTACGCTAATACATAACGCCAACTTATACATGATATATCAACTGCATTTTCATAATAACGGCATCAAAGCCAATTAATTAATTGAATTACATATATAAATTAACACTATTTGAAATAAATATGCAATTAATAAATTACACACACACAATTTTGCACACCGCGGTCGCGAAACGAATTTTATATGCGCGCGCCCACCCAGCCCACTTCGTCAACACATCCATCAAAACAACAAGAACTCACCTGATAATCCAATTGAAACACTTAAAACGATCGATATTTTAATTTAATTAATTTACACAATTATAACAAAATTCAATTTCACAAACCGTACTGCACACGCACGAGACAATTTTACAACTTACAGTGACAATGGCGACGACATCGAGTAGAGAGAGTACGACACAAGCAATTCATCAATGAAAATAGTAAAACCAGATGGAACATTCTTAACGAAATTTCCGTCTTCTGTTTGTATAGTATATAATATTGTTGACTCTGTTTGTTGTACTTGTTTGTTTCTGAATATAATTATTAATACTTTGGTCTCTTTTCATGTCTTGTCAAATGAACGATAAGAGAGTCGATAATGCAGTGCCAAAATATCGACATTTAACAGTGATGCCATTTTGATGATCATGCTGATTTACACGACGCGACGGTTTGAAAATGGATTGACTGAACCTGATCGTATCATCGCGCGGCGGGAGAATGTACGAAAGTACTCGTGTAAAAAGGACACATCAGTACGAGCCATAATAGAAAATTATGTTCCACAATTATTCAGCTCATTATAAAACGTCAAAGAATTAATGGATCCAATGTATTAATCGACTATAAACTAAGTCTTATGACCCAATAAAATTACAATCTTTCAAATTTCCAACAAAGTGGTTGCATTTTTTATTTCTTACGGAAAACGTATTTTTTACCAAATTTTATAATAAAAATCTTGTCGTCAACAGTGTACTTATGCCTACTTGACTTACTGTCAAAACCCTAATTACCTTACCTCTTCTCAGGGAGAACTAAAATTGGGGTATAAATGTTTAATGGGTAAATTAACTAAACAAGTGGTATAAAAGAATAGAAAACCAAATTAATTAATCAGATTATCAAGACAAGTCACGATTACAATTGGATAAGAGCGCTTTTTGAAAAGAGACTCGAATTTTGTAACAGGTTGCTAGAGAGAAGCTTGGATGACAACCAGTCAAAAAACAGAATTCTTTAGACAGACGAATCTGAATTCACAAGAGATGGTATTTTGAATTTCCATAATCTCCATTCATGAGATTCAAGCAATCCACTTATGTGTTGACCTCAAAGTCAAAATTAACACGTATTTCTACTACGAAAATAGTCCAAAATCAGGTCCCTACCATTAGTACTGACAGAGATATTGACCTTAACATGGGTCAGGGTGCACCAAAGTTAGTCTTTTTTTAAACCGTCAAAAAGTGATGTCGAAGTTGAAAATCAGAATTTACTGTAGAACAATTTTTTTTCTTAGAATATGACCAAGAATCACATCCCAAAGTATGGCACACGAATTACCGGACGGCGCAGAACCATAAGTCCCCGGGACATAAGTCCCAATTTTTTTTTTCGGGACTTATGTCCCACTTTACTGGGTCAAAAGTCCCGAATCGAATTCAGGACTTATGTCCCAACCTACTGAGACATAAGTCCTGAATTTTTTTTGTCGAAAATGGGACATAAGTCCCGAATGAAACAAAAACTGTTTTATATGGTGCAGGGAACTAAGTCCCCGGGAACTATGTCCACTGAGGGACTAAGTTCTCCCTTAATGGGAACGAAATCCACTTTACTAAAGTGGTCTTTATTCCCATGCAAGGTGGGAACCAGCTTCACTTTCTTATGGGAAATTTGTACACACTTAAAAGTAAAAAGTAGGAACCAATTTTCAACAACAAAAATTAAAAAGAGAGATCATTTGACTTTTATTATTTTATTTTTGAATCAGCTTTCGAGTTTTCGAAAATAATCAAATAAAATTCGCGCAATTTTTTTTTTTGATTATTTTCGAAAACTCGAAAGCTGAATCAAAAAGTATCAGTTTGTTTCGAAATTCAGTTTTCGAGTTTTCTAAAATAATCAAATAAAAATCGCGCGATTTTTTTTTTTTTGATTATTTTCGATAACTCGAAAGCTAAATCAAAAAGTATCAGGTTATTTCGAAATTCAGTTTTCGAGTTTTCTAAAATAATCAAATAAAAATCGTACGATTTGTTTTTGATTATTTTCGAAAACTCGAAAGCTGAATCAAAAAGTATCAGGTTGTTTCGAAATTCAGTTTTCGAGTTTTCTAAAATAATCAAATAAAAATCGCAAGATTTTATTTAAAATGTTTGTGGGGCTGCTGTAGCCACACCCACCCATGGTCCGCCAGCTGACTTTCACTAGGCTTCATTATATCGTCAAATTAGCCATCTACCAAAAGATAAGCTTTGGTTCTATTGTTCACCAAAATCTGTCATGAGCTCGCGGACTATAAGTGCTGTAAGTAAAAATCAGCGGGAAAAGTCGGCAATTTGCGAACATATCTTGGACAATCCAGATGAACACCACTGAATTCATTTCGACCAAGTCAAGGTTTTAGCGAAAGAAACCCACTACATCCCACGTTTTCAATCGGGACGACAGGTTTAAGCTTGCTCGTTCATGGGACCCGCCCATCAACACTATTTTAAATTCTTAACAAATTTTTTTAACTCAAATATTTTGAAAAAGAAAACAATGATTTCGATTTCAAATTCTTACCAAAAATGTATACCTATTGCATCTAGTTTTGTGTAATTTTGAGATTTTTAAAACCACCCTTTGAAAAGCTAAACATCAAAATGTTGCAACAAAAACCTTTTCAAAAATGTTTTAATTCAAAAAAATTTGTACCATCAAAATCGTTTCAAAATCGAAAATTTGCATATGACACTTAATTTTCCTTTTTATATTCTTTGAAACCATAATTTTTTTTTTAAGTACACTCCCCTGATTTTTGGTATTTTTTTAGACAATAGTCTGTTTTGAAATACATAGTTGGCTTAAATAATTAATACCTCTACACCGAGAAGAGCTAGGAAAAAAACTTTTACAAATAAGATTCTTAGAATTTAAATTTACTATTATAAATTTACTATTATAAATAGCTAAAGTACAAAATATAGGTAATGTCACATTTTGTCCTGTAGATATATATCTCTAAATCTATACCTTCATATATACTGATTATCCAAAAACCCAAAGTTATTACCCTATAAAATATATAATTATATAATAATTATATTATATTATAATTATATAACATATACTCTACCAACCACCTCTTAAGTAAATATGTACAAGTACAATTAATTAATTGAATTAAATATATAAATTAACACTATTTGAAATAAATATTCAATTAATAAATTACACACACACAATTTTGCACACCGCGGTCGCGAAACGAATTTTATATTTTAAATACGTTTACGGAAAACGTATTTTTTACCAAATTTTATAATAAAAATCTTGTCGTCAACAGTGTACTTATGCCTACTTGACTTACTGTCAAAACCCTAATTACCTTACCTCTTCTCAGGGAGAACTAAAATTGGGGTATAAATGTTTAATGGGTAAATTAACTAAACAAGTGGTATGAAAGAATAGAAAACCAAATTAATTAATCGGATTATCAAGACAAGTCACGATTACAATTGGACAAGAGCGCTTTTTGAAAAGAGACTCGAATTTTGTAACAGGTTGCTAGAGAGAAGCTTGGATGACAACCAGTCAAAAAACAGAATTCTTTAGACAGACGAATCTGAATTCACAAGAGATGGTATTTTGAATTTCCATAATCTCCATTCATGAGATTCAAGCAATCCACTTATGTGTTGACCTCAAAGTCAAAATTAACACGTATCAGATCATTTCATATGGAGTTTTAAAGGCTAGTATTTCTACTACGAAAATAGTCCAAAATCAGGTCCCTACCATTAGTACTGACAGAGATATTGACCTTAACATGGGTCAGGGTGCACCAAAGTTAGTCTTTTTTTAAACCGTCAAAAAGTGATGTCGAAGTTGAAAATCAGAATTTACTGTAGAACAATTTTTTTCTTAGAATATGACCAAGAATCACATCCCAAAGTATGGCACACGAATTACCGGACGGCGCAGGGACATAAGTCCCCGGGACATAAGTCCCAATTTTTTATTTTCGGGACTTATGTCCCACTTTACTGGGTCATAAGGCCCGAATCGAATTCAGGACTTTTGTCCCAACCTACTGAGACATAAGTCCTGAATTTTTTTTGTCGAAAATGGGACATAAGTCCCGAATGAAACAAAAACTGTTTTATATGGTGCAGGGAACTAAGTCCCCGGGAACTATGTCCACTGAGGGACTAAGTTCTCCCTTAATGGGAACGAAATCCACTTTACTAAAGTGGTCTTTATTCCCATGCAAGGTGGGAACCAGCTCCACTTTCTTATGGGAAATTTGTACACACTTAAAAGTAAAAAGTAGGAACCAATTTTCAACAACAAAAATTAAAAAGAGAGATCATTTGACTTTTATTATTTCATTTTTGAATCAGCTTTCGAGTTTTCGAAAATAATCAAATAAAAATCGCGCGATTTTTTTTTTGATTATTTTCGAAAACTCGAAAGCTGAATCAAAAAGTATCAGTTTGTTTCGAAATTCAGTTTTCGAGTTTTCTAAAATAATCAAATAAAAATCGCGCGATTTTTTTTTTTGATTATTTTCGAAAACTCGAAAGCTAAATCAAAAAGTATCAGGTTATTTCGAAATTCAGTTTTCGAGTTTTCTTAAATAATCAAATAAAAATCGTACGATTTGTTTTTGATTATTTTCGAAAACTCGAAAGCTGAATCAAAAAGTATCAGGTTGCTTCGAAATTCAGTTTTCGAGTTTTCTAAAATAATCAAATAAAAATCGCAAGATTTTATTTAAAATGTTTGTGGGGCTGCTGTAGCCACACCCACCCATGGTCCGCCAGCTGACTTTCACTAGGCTTCATTATATCGGCAAATTAGCCATCTACCAAAAGATAAGCTTTGGTTCTATTGTTCACCAAAATCTGTCATGGGCTCGCGGACTATTAGTGCTGTAAGTAAAAATCAGCGCGAAAAGTCGGCAATTTGCGAACATATCTTGGACAATCCAGATGAACACCACTGAATTCATTTCGACCAAGTCAAGGTTTTAGCGAAAGAAACCCACTACATCCCACGTTTTCAATCGGGACGACAGTTTTAAGCTTGCTCGTTCATGGAACCCGCCCATCAACACTATTTTAAATTCTTAACAAATCTTTTTTAACTCAAATATTTTGAAAAAGAAAACAATGATTTCGATTTCAAATTCTTACCAAAAATGTATACCTATTGCATCTAGCTTTGTGTAATTTTGATATTTTTAAAACCACCCTTTGAAAAGCTAAAAATCAAAATGTTGCAACAAAAACCTTTTCAAAAATGTTTTAATTCAAAAAAATTTGTACCATCAAAATCGTTTCAAAATCGAAAATTTGCATATGACACTTAATTTTCCTTTTTATATTCTTTGAAACCATAATTTTTTTTTAAGTACACTCCCCTGATTTTTGGTATTTTTTTAGACAATAGTCTGTTTTGAAATACATAGTTGGCTTAAATAATTAATACCTCTACACGAGAAGAGCTAGGAAAAAAACTTTTACAAATAAGATTCTTAGAATTTAAATTTACTATTATAAATTTACTATTATAAATAGCTAAAGTACAAAATATAGGTAATGTCACATTTTGTCCTGTAGATATATATCTCTAAATCTATACCTTCATATATACTGATTATCCAAAAACCCAAAGTTATTACCCTATAAAATATATAATTATATAATAATTATATTATATTATAATTATATATCATATACTCTACCAACCACCTCTTAAGTAAATATGTACAAGTACATGTCGTCGCTCTAAAAGAAAACCGGCATAACTCAAAAAACTTGATTCTTCAGAAAATGAGTTTAAAGTTTTTTAGGCACACGATTTTTCACTGTTTTATTTTTTTTTTAATATTAAGAATTTTTTATTTTTTTTTTTAAACACTAGGTTAGCTACTTCAATATTTTATTTTCAACAAAATAAATTAAAAATGTATGAAAAAGGTGCAAAAATAAAAGATTTCCCAAACCCTCTCCTAATTAAGTAATTTTCCGGAAAAAAATTATGTTATTCACATAAGCTGTTTTTTATTTTGGATTTAGTTCAACACTCCGTTGGCAAAAGGAAATAATGGCATATCTTGATAAAACATATTGAAGTAAAATGTATTTGATATGATTAGTCTAAAATATTATAAAAAAAAACGGCATAAGTTTGAAAAGTGCCATTGCAAAACACAGTTTTTTTTAAACTTATTAGGGAAAGGGGAACATTTTGTTTAAAACTGTTCTTACTTTATTGCAAAAACTGGCCCAACACAACTTAGTTAATTTTTCGCTGGAATTTAACGTTAAATCTTTGGCACAACACGTATACAGGCCACTTTTTCACATAAAAAACACTTCCGTTCACCTCAAGAAAATGACCAAAACTAAATTATGTCATTGTTGATCATAAACAAACAATGAAAACGAAACATGTGCCAATTGGGCCATAGTTCATCATTAACTCAAAAATCGTGTTTTTTGAGTTATGCCAGTTTTCTTAAACAGCGACGATATGTATATGGTTTTAAAGTATATTATATATATTGATAAGATACTATGTAAATGTCTGATTTTATGAATGATGTATAAGTAGACATAGTTAATTAATTTTCGGATAAGTCGTGTTATTAAAAATTTAGAGTGCGTTTTTGTACTTACCCGAACGTTTCGCATCAAATTACATTGAGCGTGGTCACCGGGAAACTGCTGATGAAATGTTATGCATTAGATTAGCTACGCAGGTTGTAGCGGTGCGTAGACGGTTCTATATCATGAAGTTATAGTTGTTGAGGTGCAGGTTGTTGGGAGCAAACAATACTCAATACATCGCAGGGTGTTTTAAGCTTGATTTGGGATGTCCGTGAGGTGTTAATGGGCGGGTCCCATGAACGAGCAAGCTTAAAACTGTCGTGCCGATTGAAATTTAGGTGGCGCTTAATTTCAATCGCCTCGCGTACCAAACGTGGGGAAAAGTCGGCAATTTGCGAACATATCTTGGACAATCCAGATGAACACCACTAGATTCATTTCGACCAAGTCAAGGACTATGTCTACTTATACATCATTCATAAAATCAGACATTTACATAGTATCTTATCAATATATATAATATACTTGAAAACCATATACATACCGTCGCTGTTTAAGAAAACTGACATAACTCAAAAAACACGATTTTTGAGTTAATGATGGACAATGGACCAATTTTTTTAATTACCAGTTGTTGACTACGTCATTATATGTAAAAAAAAAATAAGACTGGGTTCGGAATCATTTTTTGTTCTTGAAATATTTGAGACGAACATTTTTTTCAACTGTTTTTCTTAGTTTAAAAAAAGGTGTCTGTTGAATTTTTATTTTTAATATTTACCCATTTGGTATTGTGTAATTATGTGTAAAATAAAATTAGTCTGATGTGAATATCTTATTCCGTTCTCGAGATATTCCAGATAAATGACATTTTACAGCTCCTTTTTAAATTGCTGTTTATTGAATTTGTTAGAAAACGTTTTCAGCACGTTATGACCATATTATCTGTAAAATAAAATGTATCCGAGGTCGATATCTTTATGCGTTCTCGAGATTTGGTGGACGAAAAAAGTACCCCGAACGTATTTTTATTTGATTATTTTAGAAAACTCGAAAACTGATTTTCGAAACAACCTGATACTTTTTGATTCAGCTTTCGAGTTTTCGAAAATAATCAAAAACAAATCGCGCGATTTTTATTATAATAAAATTTAAATAAAACAGTGAAAAATCGTGTGCCTAAAAAACTTTAAACTCATTTTCTGAAGAATCAAGTTTTTTGAGTTATGCCGGTTTTCTTTTAGAGCGACAATATGTACTTGTACATATTTACTTAAGAGGTGGTTGGTAGAGTATATGTCATATAATTATAATATAATAAAATTATTATATAATTATATATTTTATAGGGTAATAACTTTGGGTTTTTTGGATAATCAGTATATATGAAGGTATAGATATAGAGATATATATCTACAGGACAAAATGTGACATTACCTATATTTTGTACTTTAGCTATTTATAATAGTAAATTTATAATAGTAAATTTAAATTCTAAGAATCTTATTTGTAAAAGTTTTTTTCCTAGATCTTCTCGGTGTAGAGGTTGTAATTATTTAAGCCAACTATGTATTTCAAAACAGACTATTGGCTAAAAAAATACCAAAAATCAGGGGAGTGTACTTAAAAAAAAAACATGGTTTCAAAGAATATAAAAAGGAAAATTAAGTGTCATATGCAAAATTTCGATTTCGAAACGATTTCGATGGTACAAATTTTATTGAATTGAAACATTTTTGAAAAGTTTTTTGTTGCAACATTTTGATTTTTAGCTTTTTAAAGGGTGGTTTTAAAAATCTCAAAATTACACAAAATTTAGATGGAATAGGTATACATTTTAAGTAAGAATTTGGAATCGAAATCATTGTTTTCTTTTTCAAAATATTTGAGTTAAAACAGATTTGTTAAGAATTTAAAATAGTTTTTTTTTCCAGTTTTTTTGCTCTAAAAAAACTTTTTATTGATTTTTTTTTTAATTACCAGTTGTTTTGACTACGTAATTATATGTAAAAAAAAAAATAAGACTGGGTTCGGAATCATTTTTTGTTCTTGAAATATTTGAGACGAACATTTTTTTCAACTGGTTTTCTCAGTTTAAAAAAAGGTGTCTGTTGAATTTTAATTTTTAATATTTACCCATTTGGTATTGTGTAATTATGTGTAAAATAAAATTAGTCTGATGTGAATATCTTATTCCGTTCTCGAGATATTCCAGATAAATGACATTTTACAGCTCCTTTTTAAATTGCTGCAGTAAAAAAACAGTTTATTGAATTTGTTAGAAAACGTTTTCAGCACGTTATGACAATATTATCTGTAAAATAAAATGTATCCGAGGTCGATATCTTTATGTGGTCTCGAGATTTGGTGGACGAGAAAAGTACCCCGAACGTACCTACATACACAAAAACAGACATCTTGCTAAAAACGACGGATTCTGATTCTAGAGACCTCAAAACGTGACGATATGTCAAAATGTTCAATTCGACAAATCGCCCCAATTACAATAACTTCCAATGGGAAGTTAATAAATACATAAATAAAATATTAAAAAAAAATAAAGAAACTAATTTCTTAATAAAAACAACTAAACACTACGCTAATGGTATGAGCCTGAAATTATCATTTAGCTGGACTGTTCTTAGTTTTATCATTGAAAAACATCAAATAGAAGGTGAAACCGGGCAGTAAGACCACTATACTCTATTCAGTTCGTATTTTCAGTACAGGGAAGATAGGTTGTTTGCCTCTCACCCTTATTTCTGTTTAAATTAAAAATCCAAAAAATACAAATTTTGTTAATTACTTACATTTTATTTATATCTTACAGGGGTGATGGCTTTCCCATTCTGAAGGGTGCATGCTCTAAATAAGCCTTAAAGAATGTGGACCCTTCCACATAGCTGTACGTGGGATACCTTAACCTCACAGCTGCCATAATCGTAGCCAGTAGTACTGCAGTTAGTTTGCAAAAAGATTTGTTTGGCGCTGTAACATGCCAAGAGTACAGCGACAGCAAGTCATCCGAAAAGAGGCACTTGGATATCGTCCTCAATGTTTTGAGTGCATGTGCACAAATCGCGCGATTTTTATTTGATTATTTTCGAAAACTCGAAAGCTGAATCAAAAAGTATCAGGTTGTTTCGAAATTCAGTTTTCGAGTTTTTTAAAATAATCAAATAAAAATCGCACGATTTTATTTAACATGTTTGGGGGGCTGCTGTAGCTACACCCACCTATGGTCCGCCAGCTGACTTTCACTAGGCTTCATTATATCGTCAAATTAGCCATTTACCAAAAGATGAGCTTTGGTTCTATTGGTCACCAAAATCTGTCATGGGCTCCCGGACTATTGGTGCTGTAAGTGAGAATCAGCGGGAAAAGTCGGCAATTTGCGAACATATCTTGGACAATCCAGATGAACACCACTGGATTCATTTCGACCAAGTCAAGGTTTTAGCGCAAGAAACCCACTACATCCCACGTTTGGTACGCGAGGCGATTGAAATTAAGCGCCACCTAAATTTCAATCGGGACGACAGTTTTAAGCTTGCTCGTTCATGAGACCCGCCCATTAACACCTCACGGACATCCCAAATCAAGCTTAAAACACCCTGCGATGTAGTGAGTATTGTTTGCTCCCAACAACCTGCACCTCAACAACTACAATTTCATGAGATAGAACCGTCTACGCACCAATACAACCTGCGTAGCTATCTAATGCATAACATTTCTTCAGCAGTTTCACGGTGACCACGCTCAATGTAATTTGATGCGAAACGTTCGGGTGAGTACAAAAACGCACTCTAAATTTTAAATAACACGGCTTATCCGAAAATTAATTAACTATGTCTACTTATACATCATTCATAAAATCAGACATTTACATAGTATCTTATCAATATAGTCAAACAAATATTTCTTTTTTGTTTTGTCTTTCTAGATCCATATGTTGTCAGCATTTAGGGGGGTGAATCGTGAATGCACTCAAAACTATGAGGACGATATCCAAGTGCCTCTTTTCGGACGACCTTCTGTCGCTGTACTCTTGGCATGTTACATCGACAAACAAATCTTTTTGCAAACTAACTGCAGTACTACTGGCTACGATTATGGCAACTGTGAGGTTAAGGTATCCCACGTACAGCTATGTGGAAGGGTCCACATTCTTTAAGGCTTATTTAAAGCATGCACCCTTCAGAATAGGAAAGCCATCACCCCTGTAAGATATAAATAAAATGTAAGTAATTAACAAAATTTGTATTTTTTTTATTTCTAATTTAAACAGAAATAAGGGTGAGTGGCAAACAAACTATCTTCCCTGTACTGAAAATACAAACTGATAAGAGTATAGTGGTCTTATTGCCCGGTTTCACCTTCTATTTGTTGTTTTTCAATGATAAAACTAAGAACAGTCCAGCTAAATGATAATTTCAGGCTCATACCATCAGCGTAGTGTTTAGTTGTTTTTATTAAGAAATTAGTTTCTATATTTTGTTTTAATATTTTATTTATGTATTTATTAACTTCCCATTGGAAGTTATTGTAATTGGTGCGATTTGTCGAATTGAACATTTTGACATATCGTCACGTTTTGCGGTCTCTAGAATCAGAACCCGTCGTTTTTAGCAAGATGTCTGTTTTTGTGTATGTAGGTACGTTCGGGGTACTATTTTCGTCCACCAAATCTCGAGAACGCATAAAGATATCGACCTCGGATACATTTTATTTTACAGATAATATTGTCATAACGTGCTGAAAACGTTTTCTAACAAATTCAATAAACTGTTTTTTTACTACAGCAATTTAAAAAGGAGCTGTAAAATGTCATTTATCTGGAATATCTCGAGAACGGAATAAGATATTCACATCAGACTAATTTTATTTTACACATAATTACACAATACCAAATGGGTAAATATTAAAAATAAAAATTCAACAGACACCTTTTTTTAAACTAAGAAAACCAGTTGAAAGAAATGTTCGTCTCAAATATTTCAAGAACAAAAAATGATTCCGAACCCAGTCTTATTTTTTTACATATAATGACGTAGTCAACAACTGGTAATTAAAAAAAAAATCAATAAAAAGTTTTTTTAGATCAAAAAAAAACCGGAAAAAAAAACTATTTTAAATTCTTAACAAATCTTTTTTAACTCAAATATTTTGAAAAAGAAAACAATGATTTCGATTTCAAATTCATACCAAAAATGTATACCTATTCCATCTAAATTTTGTGTAATTTTGAGATTTTTAAAACCACCCTTTAAAAAGCTAAAAATCAAAATGTTGCAACAAAAACCTTTTCAAAAATGTTTTAATTCAAAAAAATTTGTACCATCAAAATCGTTTCAAAATCGAAATTTTGCATATGACACTTAATTTTCCTTTTTATATTATTTGAAACCATGTTTTTTTTTCTAAGTACACTCCCCTGATTTTTGGTATTTTTTTAGCCAATAGTCTGTTTTGAAATACATAGTTGGCTTAAATAATTAATACCACTACACCGAGAAGAGCTAGGAAAAAAAACTTTTACAAATAAGATTCTTAGAATTTAAAGTTACTATTATAAATTTACTATTATAAATAGCTAAAGTACAAAATATAGGTAATGTGACATTTTGTCCTGTAGATATATATCTCTATATCTATACATTCATATATACTGATTATCCAAAAACCCAAAGTTATTACCCTATAAAATATATAATTATATAATAATTATATAACATATACTCTACCAACCACCTCTTAAATAAATATGTACAGGTACATATCGTCGCTCTAAAAGAAAACCGGCATAACTCAAAAAACTTGATTCTTCAGAAAATGAGTTTAAAGTTTTTTAGGCACACGATTTTTTTCTGTTTTATTTTTTTTTTAATATTAAGAATTTTTTATTTTTTTTTTTAAACATTAGGTTAGCTACTTCAATATTTTATTTTCAACAAAATAAATTAAAAATGTATGATAAAGGTGCAAAAATAAAAGATTTCCCAAACCCTCTCCTAATTAAGTAATTTTCACATAAGCTGTTTTTTATTTTGGAGTTAGTTCAACACTCCGTTGGCAAAAGGAAATAATGGCATATCTTGATAAAACATATTGAAGTAAAATGTATTTGATATGATTAGTCTAAAATATTATAAAGAAAAACGGCATAAGTTTGAAAAGTGCCATTGCAAGACACAGTTTTTTTTAAACTTATTAGGGAAAGGGGAACATTTTGTTTTAAAACATAAAATAAGTTATAAAACTGTACGTACTTTATTGCGAAAACTGGCCCAACACAACTTAGTGTCATTTTTCGCTGGAATTTAACGTTAAATCTTTGGCACAACACGTATATCACTTTTTCACATAAAAAACACTTCCGTTCACCTCAAGAAAATGACCAAAACTAAATTATGTCAAACAAACAATGAAAACAAAAGATGTGCCAATTGGGCCATAGTCCATCATTAACTCAAAAATCGTGTTTTTTGAGTGATGCCAGTTTTCTTAAACAGCGACGATATGTATATGGTTTTCAAGTGCACCAATGGGAAGTTACTAGTGTGGGTCGAGCCAAGACTCATTTTTATTTTTAACTTCCCATTGGAAGTTGATGTTCAAAAGTGTAGTTATTTGCATTCAAGAGGACACAAGCGTCCACAGGTTTTTCTTGAAACCCACTTCTGTCTACCAACTCCTACTCTCACCTCCTACTGGTGAACATTGGGTGTCTAGTACCTCAGCTGGAGACGGGGTTTAAATCCCCGTGGAAAGCTGTGGGGGACAGCCAACGAGAGAGGGGGGGAGGAGTATTCCCACTAAGGCACTTCTCCTTTCATCGAGGCGGCAGCGGACGAATTCTCAAGATGGAATCAACGGTGGCGTCTACAGTTCCAGTTAGGTTGAACTACTTAGTGAACACCTTATATGGGCTACTACGACATATTTGTAGCTCAGGCCTATAAGGAGCGGTTTATCCGGCTCCCTACCCTTGGAGTTATACGAAGGGTCTGGTCCTCCGGGTCGGGGGTTGTGCGTCGGGGTAACTTCCCTACCACATAAAAAATAGTTTGTTCGGAAACAACAACAAGCCTCGGATATGGATGATCTTAAAGTTGACGACCCCAGCAAACGCAACAAGAACAATGAATTTCGGATCTGCACGTGGAAAGTCCTGTCCTTATACAGAACACGTGCAGCCGAACAATTAGTGGAGAACCTGGACAGGCTAAAGGCTGACGTAACAGCCATCCAGGAAGTGCGATGGGATGGAGAGGGCATACGGAGACTGAAATCGTGTGACATCTACTACGGCGGGTGCTTGAAGGAACAGGGTCAGCAGCTCTTTGGTTGTGGATTTGTTATAAGGGGAAGACTTAGGCAAGAAGTCTTGGGGTTCCGAAGTATAAGCGAGCGCCTGGTCACAGTCCACATCAAAGGCAAATTTTAGAACATTTCGCTGATCTGTGTTCACGCCCCCCATGAAAAGAGAGAGGACTCAACCAAAGAAGCATTCTACGATCTCCTGGAGACAACGTATGATATGTGCCCGAAGTTCGACGTGAAGATCATTCTTGGTGACTTCAACGCAGGATTCGGAAAGGAGGGCATCTTTGGTTCGATAGTCGGAGGACACAGCCTACACGACGAAACTTCCGGCAACGGACACAGGCTGGAAGACTTTGCGGCGGGCGAAATGTCATCATATCAAGCACCTACTTCCCACACCTCAATATACATAAGGGGACTTGGCGGTCGCGTGATCAACTAACCGTCAACCAAATCGACCACGTTGCGATAGACGCGAGACATGCTTCCAGTATCTTAGACGTCCGAACGTTCCGAGGGGCCAACATTGACTCGGATCACTATCTGGTGGTAGCTAGACTACGTATGCGGATATCCATGACGCGACAACGCAGAGCAGATGCTGTGAAAAGATTCGATGTCGAGAAGCTTAAATCGCAAGAGACCGCCAGAACTTTTGCAGACCACGTAACTCTTAATCTATCAGGAGGTCCGCCACCAGCATCAAGTGCAGAGGACCAGTGGAAACACTGTCAACAAGCCATCAGAAGTGCCGCCTCTGATGTGCTGGGTTTCACTAGGCGAATACAACGAAACCCCTGGTTCGATGAAGAGTGCTGGCTAGCGCATGCAGCTAAGGACGAGGCCTACCAGGCAATGCTGCAGACTCGAACAAGAGCTGCTGAGAAAGTGGCCCGGGAGCTCTACGGGCTGAAACGAAAAGAGGAACGACGACTTCTCAGGAGGAAAAAGAGAGAGCACGAGAAGCGGGCGGTAGAGTCTATTGAGGGTTGTAGCGGTAGGGGAGATGTTCGAAAATTTTATCAGAGGGTGAAGTGATCCACCCAAGGATACAAGGCTAGAACGGAAGCCTGCCGACATGAGAGTGGGAATATGGTAGTAGACGCACAGTCAGTGCTGAGGATCTGGAAAGAACACTTCTCTAGACTGCTTAATGGCGAAGACAGCCAAGATGCCGCTAATAGGCAGAACGCTCCATTCAACTTGGACGATGATGGCCAAGAGTTCCGTCCACCCGACATAACCGAAGTGCGGCTGGCGATATCCAAACTTAAGTCGTACAAGGCTGCTGGTGCGGATGGCTTACAAGCCGAACTATTTAAATCAGCGGGAGATGAATTGGCTAGGAGCATCCACAAGCTCATCTGCAAAATTTGGTCGGATGAAAGTATGCCCGATGAATGGAACCTCGGTATAGTGTGCCCCATCCATAAAAAGGGAGATGTTCTGAAATGTACCAACTACAGAGGAATTAGTCTCCTAAACGTCGCTTATAAAATCTTGTCATCTACTCTGTGTGACCGCTTAAAACCTTTTGTCAACGATCTGATCGGCTCCTATCAGTGTGGTTTAAGGCCAGGCAAGTCAACCGTCGATCAAATGTTCACACTCCGACAGATTTTAGAAAAATCCCGGGAATTCCAGATCGATACACACCACCTTTTTATCAATTTTAAAGTCGCGTATAATAGCGTGAATAGGGACGAATTATACAGAGCCATGTCGAGTCTCGGCATCCCTGCCAAACTCGTCCGCCTGCGCAGGATGACGATGGAGAAATCTCGCTGCTCCGTCAAAATTGGTAAGAACACCACTGATTCCTTTGATTTTAAGAAAGGATTGAGGCAAGGCAACGCATTATCATGCAACCTATTCAACATCGTTCTTGAAGCCATTGTACGCAACGCACATGTCAACACCAGCGGTGCCTTACCGGGCGCCCCGTATACAAAATTAATTTTTAAGAAAACCGCTCGAAAAATGTTTGATTTTCTTTTTCATAAATTAACATTTATCAAACAAATCGGATGGCATACTTTATTTTGAGCTCTAAGTTTTTATGGCATTAACATAACCAATTTATAGTAATTTATAGTACTAATTTATTTAATTTTTTTTTTTTTGGTAATGATGTACTTAATGTACTTTTACACCATCAATTCCTAGTTACGTTGAAGTTATAAGCTACGAGAGCAAGTTCGTGCGATCCAGTCGTGCCCGTTTTGGAACCAATTATAGCTATGTACTTGCACATCATCGATTTCTAGCTACGTTAAAGTTGTTGGCTAAGAGAGCAAGTTTCTGCGATCCAATCGTGCCCATTTTTTCATCTTGAAATGTTGGATACGAAAATTATTTTTCAACTGTTTTTCTAAGTTCACAAAAAAAAGTGGCTGTTGAATTTTTTAATGTTTTAATGTTAAATTTTGTATTCGGCAGTTATGTGTAAAATAAAATAAGTGTGAAGTGAATGGGGCGTATTAATAGTCATTTTAGACCAGGGTCTAAGTTAAACATAGCTTTGGTTGAATTTTCGGACGTTGATTTTATTTTTTTTTAAGTTTATAATTTCAAAATATTTGAAGCTATTTGTGTAGTTTACCAAGCCAGTTATATCATAAAAATATAAAACCAACAATTTGTAATTAAAATCGGTCTGTATTTACTGAGCCAAAATTGTCTTAAACTGTAGTTTAGTTAAACCTGGTTCTACCTGCGACTATGAATATGCCCCAAAATCTTTTTCCGTTCACGAGATATTCGAGGCAAATGACAGTTTACAGCTCCTCTTTAAATTGCTGTAGTAAAAAAACGGTTAGTTGAATTTGTAAGAAAACCTTTTCAGCACGTTATATTATCTGTAAAATAAAATTCATCTTAATTCGATATCTTTATTCGTTCTCGAAATATGGTGGACGAAAAAAGTACCCCGAACGTACGTACACACACACGTACAGACATCTTGCCAAAACGACGGATTGTGATTCTAGAGACCTCATAACGTGAAGATATGTCAACATTTTCAATTCGACAAATCGCACCTATTACAATAACTTCCAATGGGAAGTTAAAAATAAAAATGAGTGTTGGGTCGACCCACACTAGTAATTTCCCATTGGTGCACTTGAAAACCATATACATATCGTCGCTGTTTAAGAAAACCGGCATAACTCAAAAAACACGATTTTTGAGTTAATGATGGACTATGGTCTAATTGGCACATCTTTCGTTTTCAGTGTTTTTTTATGATCAACAATGACATAATTTAGTTTTTGCCATTTTCTTGCGGTGAACGTAAGTTTTTTTATGTGAAAAAGTGGCATATATACGTGTTGTGCCAAAGATTTAACGTTAAATTTCAGCGAAAAATGAACTAAGTTGCGTTGGGCCACTTTTCGCAATAAAGTAAGTACAGTTTTATAACTTACTAGCGGAAACACCCGGCGTTTCCCGGGTCCCTTTTGATACAGGATAGTTTGTTAACAAATCTTGAAAAAAAATTCCCGTGGAAAATAGTTTTCCTTGAAAATATTTCTGCTGGCGTGAATATCTCTGAAATATATTCGATGAATTGACCGCCCGATTCCCCAGGAAAACTTATTCCCGACATCAATAAATTTTCAACTTCATTCATGTTCTCAATTTTCAAAGGATAGAAATATTGTGCAAGTGTTAATTATTATAAATATAAAAGCTTATTCACGTACTTCTAAATATTTATGCTAAAGACACCTACTTGTAAGAAAATATTTGAAAAATTTGTATGGTTTGCTATCTCGCCCCCAACTATCAACTGTCAAAGCAAAAGGTGTGATTTTTCGGATTTTTGACATTTCACCATCATCACTGTCAACTGTCAAGTGCGATTTTTTGATTTCCACTGGACTTAGAGTGCAAAATCCACCTCCTTAATCGATTAGCGCTCTCAGATCTTCACATTTCGACACCTTTCAAATTGAAAAGTGAAAGGAGAATGGGCAAAGTGGTCTACCCACTCAACAGTAATGTGTTGTATGTCATTGAAAAGGTAATTTTACTGACTTCATTTCATTGTACGACCATTAAGCTCTAAACTATGGGGTTCGTGAGATATTCGGAATCAAAGCACCGAAAAAGACAATAATGCATTTCTTCATTGGTAGTGTGTCCTCATACCTACATTAATCTGTGATACATCGTTGAAAAGATAATTTTGTGTACTTTATTTTTGTATATAGCCGTGAAGACGTAGATTATAGGGTGCAAGAGATATGTGGGCATACAAATCGGCAAATATAACAACAATGCAATTCTTCATTTGGGACTGGTCTACCGACTCAACAGTAATGAGTCATACGTCGCTGTAAAGGTTATGGCATTTGCTTCATTTCATTATATGGCAGTTAAGCCCTAAACCATGGGGTTCGTAAGATATTCGGCTCTTAAGCACAAAAAACAGCAATAATGCAGTTCTGCATTGGTAACTTATCAACCAAGTTAACAACTATGAGTCATGTGTCGTTGAAAAGGCTGTTGCGTGTACTTCTTTTTATTATATGACCGTTAAAGTGTAAATAATGGGATTCGAGAGATATGTGCCAAAAACGCTGAAAAGTGCAGTAATGCAATTCCGCACTGGTAGCTGGTCTTTCAACTCAACAGAAATCTCCCTTATATCTTTGAAAACGCTATTGCATGTACTTCATTTTGCAATATGCCGTTTAGCTGTAGACAGTGGGGCTTAGAGGTATTTCGATACAAAATATAAACTTAAATAAAAAAAACACACTTATAATATTTTATTTGAAATTTTTTTACATTTATATCATACTTTCGTCCAGTATGACATTACTAAGGCGGTCCGCAGGTGGTGTAAGCCCATTTTGATGCCGGGCTATGCACATATACCACAAAATTGATACAACATGTGCACATGTACCGACAGTTCGGGGCCCCGTCAAGCATGAACGATAAAAGTGTTTAAAAGCCTCTCGTCCTTCCCTAGCAGTAGTATTTCTTGGCTCTACTATGACGCGATTGTATTCGTCCCCTCAATAGGATCATATAACCAGGTTCCGCTTCTACTATGTATTCGTTTAGATCTTGAAGGTTGTTGTCTCTATAAACATCTATTGTATAGATTCCATCTTCATTTAGATGCTCAGCACAGTATGACCTGACTAATTTTATATGGTATGTGCCCAATGCAATGAGTATAAGATCTTCTTGCATCCGAGGCAAATCTTCAAATTCGGCCATGTTTGCTCCCATATGTACAAATGTTATCCTCTGAAGATTTAAATTCTTTTGAATAACATACTCTGTCAAGTAATTTTCCTCTCCCATCCTTTCATTATTTATAGTAATAATTTGGTTGGCGCATGCACTATCAGCTATTGGCAAGTGAAAAGTATTCAGTATAGCTGCAGCAATACGAAAGTTTGTTGAACAGTTACCAATGCAGAATTTTATTTTTGCGTTTTTTTTGTGTTTAAAAGCCGAATATCTTACGAACCCCATGGTTTAGAGCTTAACTGCCATAAAATGAAATGAAGCAGATGCCATAAGCTTTTCAACGACGTATGACTCATCACTGTTGAGTTGGTAGACCAGTACCCAATGAAGATGTGCATTTTTGTTATATTTGCCTATTTTGATGGCCAAATACCTCTTGAACCCCACGGTCTACAGCTAAACGGCATATTGCAAAATGAAGTATATGCAATAGCGTTTTCAAAGATATAAGAGAGATTTCTGTTGAGTTGAAAGACCAGCTACCAGTGCGGAATTGCATTACTGCACTTTTCAGCGTTTTTGGCACATATCTCTCGAATCCCATTATTTACACTTTAACGGTCATATAATAAAAAGAAGTACACGCAACAGCCTTTTCAAGGACACATGACTCATAGTTGTTGACTTGGTTGATAAGTTACCAATGCATAATTGCATTATTGCTGTTTTTTGTGCTTAAGAGCCGAATATCTTACAAACCCCATGGTTTAGAGCTTAACTGCCATATAATGAAATGAAGCAAATGCCATAACCTTTACAACGACGTATGACTCATTACTGTTGAGTCGGTAGACCAGTACCAAATGAAGAATTGCATTGTTGTTATATTTGCCGATTCGTATGCCCACATATCTCTTGCACCCTATGATCTACGTCTTCACGGCTATATACAAAAATAAAGTACAAAAAATTATCTTTTCAACGATGTATCACAGATTAATGTAGGTATGAGGACACACTACCAATGAAGAAATGCATTATTGTCTTTTTCGGTGCTTTGATTCCGAATATCTCACGAACCCCATAGTTTAGAGCTTAATGGTCATACAATGAAATGAAGTTAGTAAATTTACCTTTTCAACGACATACAACACATTGCTGTTGAGTGGGTAGACCACTTTGCCCATTTTCCTTTCACTTTTCAATTTGAAAGGTGTCGAAATGTGAAGATCTGAGAGCGCTAATCGATTAAGGAGGTGGATTTTGCACTCTAAGTCCAGTGGAAATCAAAAAATCGCACTTGACAGTTGACAGTGACTACTACTCACTACTTATTATATTTTCCAACATTCTTACATTCACTTACACATTCAACAAAAACCAGGCAAAAAACTCATACGCACTTGAAACGTCAAATCTCATAGCTAAGCTTTGTACAACGCTCATGTCTTGTTCAAAAAGTTATATTTTTCGCCATGTCGGTCGCTGCATGTGGACATAGATTTTTCGGACTCCATTGGATTTTTTCTGGACATGTTCATAATCCTGCCATCTGTTTAATCTAATCAGTCTTTAAAATTGTATGGTTTTCTATTAATATTTTGAATGTATTTAAATAGTGAGACAACGACTTTTCCAAAGACATCTAAATTTTGAAATTCGAATAAGTACTTTCCGATTTATATCCCAATTGACAATTTTTAATTTTTTTTTTGGATTTTATCTGTAAAAAATATTTCTAATGTAAAATTTTAATATTTGAAATTATTTTGTGAAGCTTGTGAGCGACGCACAGTTATGTTTTGTATCCATGATCCATTTTGCATTTTGTTTGGTAAATAAATCAATATAGCTAATTCTGGAGTGGCTTTTGTTGAAATGATCACTTAATATTTATAAGCAATATTTTAGAAGAAGATTAGAGATTCGTTTTGTTTTTCAAAATTTATCAATTTTGTGTTAACTTTTGCTTTAAAAGTACCAAAAATAGAATTAATTTTTCACTAAATCACATTTTTAATATGATTTTTTTTAAGATTTTGCAAAAATTTTAACACAAAAATTTAGATTATAAATTTCTACCGTAGTCTATATCATTTATAAGTATCATTTGTTATGAACTATCAGGCATTACTAAAGTTTGAAGCCTCTAAATTTGGCTAAATGGAGCTTTATTGTGATTTATCTCATTAAATTGCCCCTACTTTTTTTCCTTTAGATTTACAAATATAAAATTTCTAACATTTTTGTAGAAGAATGTAACACCTATAATTGTGTGTTATTAGTTTTTCAAAATTTATAAATTTTTCATTAACTTTTAACAATTTTCTAAATAACTACACTCAAAAGGAATGAATTTTTCGCATTATGGCAAATTCTTTCTCTTTTAACAATTTATTTTGTCATGAAAGTGAATTATTTTTTATTTTTATAATTTTGTATGTCTTATAACCTTTCATTGGATACCTAATTTATAAATATCAAAAATGTATTGCCAAGTTATGGCTATTTACAGGTATCTTAAGTATATTTTTCCAAAAAGAAACAATTTTATCGACCAATAGACTGGATTTTTGCAAAATTTTTCTTTCAGTTATGTTTAAAAATCCATATTAAAGCTTTTGGTTATCGTAGAAATATGTTTTATATACCAAAACAATTGTTGATTCGTATCGATTATTACAAAATTTAAATTTTGATAATCGGTTAAATAAAAATTAACAATATTCACTATTTAGTCTTTTTAAGCGTATTAGTCTTTAAAATTGTATGGACGTCTATTAATGTTTTGTATGTATTTAAATAGTGAGACAATGACCTTTCCATCGACATCTTAATTTTGAAATTCGAATTCGTACTTTCCTTTTTATAGCCAATTTTATGCAGACAAATTGACAATTTTAAAATTTTTTCTGGATTTTATCTGTAAAAAATATTTCTAATGTAAAATTTTAATATTTGAAATTATTTTGTGCAGCTTGTGAGCAAAGCGCATTTTTTTTTTTTTGTATATCAAAATTTTTATCAGATTTTCAGGATTTATAATTTTTAAATTTGAAAATATTTTATGGGCGTGGTGAAATTATAAAAATAAAATCCGTTGAAAAGGCATGATTTTTTGGTAAATAAATCAATAAAACTAATTTTAGAGTGGTTTTTGTTGAAATAATCACTAAACATTTATTAGCAATATTTTAGAAGAGGACAATTTATCAATTTTTTATTAACTTTTGCATTTAAAGTACCAAAAATTGAATTGATTTTTCACTAAATCACATTTTTTGTATGGATTTTTTTTAAGATTTTGCAAAAATTTTAACACTGGAATTTATATTATAAATTTTAACCTCAAATTCATGTATCGTTTGTTATGAACTATTAAGTATAACTCAAGTTTTAAACCTCTTAATTTGGCTAAATGGAGCTTTTTTTTTGATTTATTTTATTAAATTGCCCCTACTTTTTTCCCGTTAGATTTACAAATAGAAAATTATCACATATTTGTAAAAGAAAGCTACACCTATAAATGTGCATCCTTTGTTTTTTTTCAAATATATAAATTTTTGATTAAATTTTGAATTAAAATTACGAAAAAATAAGTTGATTTTTCATTAAAACGCATTTTTAGTACTCATTTTTTTAATATTTTGCAATAATTTTTAAACACAAATTAAAGTTATAAATTTCTATTTAAATTTAATGTATAATTTATTATGAACTATTAAGGTTTGCTCAATTTTGAAACCTCTAAATTTTTTTAAATGAAGCTTTTTTTGTGTTTTATTTATTAAATTACCCGTACTCCCGTTAGATTTAGAAATACAAAATTATTGACATATTTATAGAAGAAGGTTACACCTATAAACGTACATCATTAGCTTTTTGAAATAAAAAAAAAAATTTCATCCAGTTTTGAATTGAACATATATTTAATATAAATTTGACGGGTCATTTACACACCCTTTCAGTATGAAATTGTTCACCCCCCTCAATAATTTTTATACACAAATTTAGCCATATCTCATAGCTAAATGCTGAGATCAAAATGAAGTTAGAAATGAAGTTATGATTTTGTATATTAAAAGAACTCCAATTAGAAATTCAATTGAGATAACGGTGCTCTCCACTGGTAGACGTTTGTTGACAATGAACAAAGCGGAGCATTTCTATGGATTTTATTCGATTTTGTATGAATTTTAAAAAATCAATTGTGACGCTAATATAGGAGGTAGATTTAAAAGATTTGTAGAAGAATGTAACACCTATAATTGTGTGTTATTAGTTTTTCAAAATTTATAAATTTTTCATTAACTTTTAACAATTTTCTAAATAACTACACTCAAAAGGAATGAATTTTTCGCATTATGGCAAATTCTTTCTCTTTTAACAATTTATTTTGTCATGAAAGTGAATTATTTTTTATTTTTATAATTTTGTATGTCTTATAACCTTTCATTGGATACCTAATTTATAAATATCAAAAATGTATTGCCAAGTTATGGCTATTTACAGGTATCTTAAGTATATTTTTCCAAAAAGAAACAATTTTATCGACCAATAGACTGGATTTTTGCAAAATTTTTCTTTCAGTTATGTTTAAAAATCCATATTAAAGCTTTTGGTTATCGTAGAAATATGTTTTATATACCAAAACAATTGTTGATTCGTATCGATTATTACAAAATTTAAATTTTGATAATCGGTTAAATAAAAATTAACAATATTCACTATTTAGTCTTTTTAAGCGTATTAGTCTTTAAAATTGTATGGACGTCTATTAATGTTTTGTATGTATTTAAATAGTGAGACAATGACCTTTCCATCGACATCTTAATTTTGAAATTCGAATTCGTACTTTCCTTTTTATAGCCAATTTTATGCAGACAAATTGACAATTTTAAAATTTTTTCTGGATTTTATCTGTAAAAAATATTTCTAATGTAAAATTTTAATATTTGAAATTATTTTGTGCAGCTTGTGAGCAAAGCGCATTTTTTTTTTTTTGTATATCAAAATTTTTATCAGATTTTCAGGATTTATAATTTTTAAATTTGAAAATATTTTATGGGCGTGGTGAAATTATAAAAATAAAATCCGTTGAAAAGGCATGATTTTTTGGTAAATAAATCAATAAAACTAATTTTAGAGTGGTTTTTGTTGAAATAATCACTAAACATTTATTAGCAATATTTTAGAAGAGGACAATTTATCAATTTTTTATTAACTTTTGCATTTAAAGTACCAAAAATTGAATTGATTTTTCACTAAATCACATTTTTTGTATGGATTTTTTTTAAGATTTTGCAAAAATTTTAACACTGGAATTTATATTATAAATTTTAACCTCAAATTCATGTATCGTTTGTTATGAACTATTAAGTATAACTCAAGTTTTAAACCTCTTAATTTGGCTAAATGGAGCTTTTTTTTTGATTTATTTTATTAAATTGCCCCTACTTTTTTCCCGTTAGATTTACAAATAGAAAATTATCACATATTTGTAAAAGAAAGCTACACCTATAAATGTGCATCCTTTGTTTTTTTTCAAATATATAAATTTTTGATTAAATTTTGAATTAAAATTACGAAAAAATAAGTTGATTTTTCATTAAAACGCATTTTTAGTACTCATTTTTTTAATATTTTGCAATAATTTTTAAACACAAATTAAAGTTATAAATTTCTATTTAAATTTAATGTATAATTTATTATGAACTATTAAGGTTTGCTCAATTTTGAAACCTCTAAATTTTTTTAAATGAAGCTTTTTTTGTGTTTTATTTATTAAATTACCCGTACTCCCGTTAGATTTAGAAATACAAAATTATTGACATATTTATAGAAGAAGGTTACACCTATAAACGTACATCATTAGCTTTTTGAAATAAAAAAAAAAATTTCATCCAGTTTTGAATTGAACATATATTTAATATAAATTTGACGGGTCATTTACACACCCTTTCAGTATGAAATTGTTCACCCCCCTCAATAATTTTTATACACAAATTTAGCCATATCTCATAGCTAAATGCTGAGATCAAAATGAAGTTAGAAATGAAGTTATGATTTTGTATATTAAAAGAACTCCAATTAGAAATTCAATTGAGATAACGGTGCTCTCCACTGGTAGACGTTTGTTGACAATGAACAAAGCGGAGCATTTCTATGGATTTTATTCGATTTTGTATGAATTTTAAAAAATCAATTGTGACGCTAATATAGGAGGTAGATTTAAAAGTGAGGTATCAAATTAATGGCTATACTATTGAGATTAAATATAAGAACAAATTAAATCAATCCCTGCACACACCCACATGTTATTAAGTAATATGTGTGAACAATATTATATTGTGAATTTATCAGCTCAACGGTACAATAGGAATATAATTTTTTTTAGACAAGTTCCTAGGACATATAGCTATAATTTATTAGTACATTGCAAGCCTCTACGACTGTTAATTAAAATGATATTAATAAAAAAACAAATTTCATATAGGCAACATTTTTTTATCATTGTTAAAGATTTCTAAAAAAATTTAAGTTTATTTTTTTTTTTAGAAGCTAGCTATCGGATAGCAGGGGGATAGACATTCTTGATGCCATAAAAAAAAGTTAGTATTTTGATTGTTTTGTTGTTAGTTTGGACACCCGTACAGCCAAACTAACAAGAAAACAAAAAAAGACATTTATATATTAGTTAGGATAGGATTTTATGTTTTAAAACAAAATGTTCCACTTTTCCTAATAAGTTTAAAAAAAAAACTGTGTTTTGCAAAGGCACTTTTCAAACTTATGCCGTTTTTCTTGATAATATTTTAGACTAATCATATCAAATATATTTTACTTCAATATGTTTTATAAAGTTATGCCATTATTTCCTTATGCCAACGGAATGTTGAACTAACTCCAAAATAAAAAATGGGCACGACTGGATCGCACAAAGTTACTCTCGTAGCTAACAACTTTAACGTAGCTCAAAATTGTCAATGTGCATATGTGGTTCTATAACATTATGAAATCATTAAAAAAAGTATTAAAAACAATTTAAAATATAAATTATTACTATAATTTACTATAGAATTGTTTTTTGTTTTTAATAGCTTGAACAGATAGAGTTTAAAAAAAAGTGAATGTGAATTTACGAAAAAAAAAAATTCTAAAATCTATAGAGCGGTTTTCTTAAAAATTCATTTTTTATATATAAAAATTCTTGAACATTTTTAAAAATAAAATTTGGTATGCCAACTTTTAGAATTAAATAATTTACTATTTGGCACAAAATTTAAAAAATATTCATTGACCCGTTTTCAAGATATTGAATTTTCAAAAAAAAAAAATTTCAATATTTTTTTAAAAATCCAAAATCCAAAAAATTTTATAAGCAAAATTGTAAAGTACCACTTACATAAAAAATTTGGTTGAAATCTGTGCAGCCGTTAACGAGAAATTTGAAAACCAATAAATCGGTTCTATGACAGGTACCGTTAATAACCGTTACAAACATTTTTTTTTTTTTACCAAAATATTATATAATATTTATTTTAGTAATTATAGTTGCTCGTAATTTTTTTTCAAAATCATTAGAGCCGTTTTTGAAATAAATCAATATTTGTATATTGGTTCAAGAAACAAATTTAGCTGTTCAAATGCTCTAATAGCACTTCCGGAGCAAGTCTTAAGGCTTGTCACTTCGAGAATTAGCTCTAGTTGCGCATTTAGAGTAATTTCAGAGCTCTCATACAGGGAATTCTGCAACATTTAGAGCAAATTTCTGTTCGTAATCAGCTCGTTATCAGGGACATAGTAAATTTTAAGCTCTTTAATTATGCATTTTTTATCCACTAAGGAGCACCTTTGACAGCTTTTTGTTGGTGTGCCTAATACAATCGAAGAATAGTATATAATAGTTGCAGAACATATTTTATGTTTGTGTGATGGATTATTTTATTTGAAGTATTTATAAGTATTGTAAAATTTCGTTAAGTGCGTAATGTCAACAAGATAAGTTATTTTTAATATTCGAACAGAATAAGGCAATTATTATATTTTTCGGTAAAATAATTGTGAATTTTAAGTGCGCGTTTTGTTTTATCACAAATGTATTGAAGGTACTTCGCGAAATTACAACGCGCTTCCGGAATTATAAATATTACGCTGAGATTTTGAAAAATTTTAATCTGAACAAAACAAAAAAATCTTGAGAACTGTTGTCAATTATTAATAAAATATTTTGTTTAAAAATTAAAAAAATGTGTTGTGTTTTTTAATAGAAAAAGTAGACCTTTTTTTTTCAAAATTGAAAAAAAAAAATTTGTTATTCGAATCATTTTTCTTTTCTTCGCCATATTTTTATTAGGGTAAAAGTTTCTTTTCCAAAGAGCTGTAATGGCGCTTCAGAGCTGTAATAGCGTTATTTCAGATCTAGTAGCCACAAGGTGAAAGATTTGCTTTCAGTGCTTTATATAAAACTAGCGGAAACACCCGGCGTTGCCCGGGTCCCTTTTGATAGAGGATAGTTTGTTAACAAATCTTGAAAAAAAATTTCCCGTGGAAAATAGTTTTCCTTGAAAATATTTCTGCTGTCGTGAATATCTCTGAAATAAATTCGATGAATTGACCGCCCGATTCCCCAGGAAAACTTATTCCCGACATCAATAAATTTTCAACATCATTCATGTTTTCAATTTTCAAAGGATAGAAATATTGTGCAAGTGTTAATTATTATAAATATAAAAGCTTATTCATGTACTTCTAAATATCTATGCTAAAGACACCTACTTGTAAGAAAATATTTGAAAAATTTGTATGGTTTGCTATCTCGCCCCCAACTATCAACTGTCAAAGCAAAAGGTGTGATTTTTCGGATTTTTGACATTACACCATCATCACTGTCAACTGTCAAGTGCGATTTTTTGATTTCCACTGGACTTAGAGTGCAAAATCCACCTCCTTAATCGATTGGCGCTCTCAGATCTTGACATTTCGACATTTAGAGTAATTTCAGAGCTCTCATACAGGGAATTCTGCAACATTTAGAGCAAATTTCTGTTCGTAATCAGCTCGTTATCAGGGACATAGTAGATTTTAAGCTCTTTAATTATGCATTTTTTATCCACTAAGGAGCACCTTTGACAGCTTTTTGTTGGTGTGCCTAATACAATCGAAGAATAGTATATAATAGTTGCAGAACATATTTTATGTTTGTGTGATGGATTATTTTATTTGAAGTATTTATAAGTATTGTAAAATTTCGTTAAGTGCGTAATGTCAACAAGATAAGTTATTTTTAATATTCGAACAGAATAAGGCAATTATTATATTTTTCGGTAAAATAATTGTGAATTTTAAGTGCGCGTTTTGTTTTATCACAAATGTATTGAAGGTACTTCGCGAAATTACAACGCGCTTCCGGAATTATAAATATTACGCTGAGATTTTGAAAAAATTTAATCTAAACAAAACAAAAAAATCTTGAGAACTGTTGTCAATTATTAATAAAATATTTTGTTTAAAAATTAAAAAAATGTGTTGTGTTTTTTAATAGAAAAAAAAAGACCTTTTTTTTCAAAATTGAAAAAAAAAATTTGTTATTTGAATCATTTTTCTTTTCATCGCCATATTTTTATTAGGGTAAAAGTTTCTTTTCCAAAGAGCTGTAATGGCGCTTCAGAGCTGTAATAGCGTTATTTCAGATCTAGTAGCCACAAGGTGAAAGATTTGCTTTCAGTGCTTTATATAAAACTAGCGGAAACACCCGGCGTTGCCCGGGTCCCTTTTGATAGAGGATAGTTTGTTAACAAATCTTGAAAAAAAAATTCCCGTGGAAAATAGTTTTCCTTGAAAATATTTCTGCTGTCGTGAATATCTCTGAAATAAATTCGATGAATTGACCGCCCGATTCCCCAGGAAAACTTATTCCCGACATCAATAAATTTTCAACATCATTCATGTTCTCAATTTTCAAAGGATAGAAATATTGTGCAAGTGTTAATTATTATAAATATAAAAGCTTATTCATGAACTTCTAAATATCTATGCTAAAGACACCTACTTGTAAGAAAATATTTGAAAAATTTGTATGGTTTGCTATCTCGCCCCCAACTATCAACTGTCAAAGCAAAAAGTGTGATTTTTCGGATTTTTGACATTTCACCATCATCACTGTCAACTGTCAAGTGCGATTTTTTGATTTCCACTGGACTTAGAGTGCAAAATCCACCTCCTTAATCGATTGGCGCTCTCAGATCTTGACATTTCAACACCTTTCAAATTGAAAAGTGAAATTTCTTATTTTCTGTTGGTGCTAAAGTGCTGGCCAAGACATTAGGTAATAAAACCCTCCTTAATCGATTGGTGCCCTTAGATTTTAACATTTCGTCACACGACCTGCAACGCACAGAAGAGAGGAGAGTAATACGGCAGTTTTTGCTCTTATAGCATTGCTGTTACCATTTTTGTTATACATGTGAATGATTTACTCTACGAAACGAATGTTTCTCACTGATTTGGGAGATTGTGAAAGTATTCGCCGTGTTGATTTCAGCATAACTAAATTTTCAACGACCATGTAAATCAAACATGATTGCTTAAGGTTATACCTTCCACCACAATCCAATCAACAACCAGCGCATTTTTACTGACTTGAGAATTATATCATGCCATTCATTAGCCTTTCATCACTACTTATTATATTTTCCAACATTCTTACATTCACTTACACATTCAACAAAAACCAGGCAAAAAACTCATACGCACTTGAAACGTCAAATCTCATAGCTTAGCTTTGTACAACGCTCATGTCTTGTTCAAAAAGTTATATTTTTCGCCATGTCGGTCGCTGCATGTGGACATAGATTTTTCGGACTCCATTGGATTTTTTCTGGACATGTTCATAATCCTGCCATCTGTTTAATCTAATCAGTCTTTAAAATTGTATGGTTTTCTATTAATATTTTGAATGTATTTAAATAGTGAGACAACGACCTTTCCAAAGACATCTAAATTTTGAAATTCGAATAAGTACTTTCCGATTTATATCCCATTTTATGCAGATAAATTGACAATTTTGATTTTTTTTTTGGATTTTATCTGTAAAAAATATTTCTAATGTAAAATTTTAATATTTGAAATTATTTTGTGAAGCTTGTGAGCAACGCACAGTTATGTTTTGTATCCATGATCCATTTTGCATTTTGTTTGGTAAATAAATCAATAAAGCTAATTCTGGAGTGGCTTTTGTTGAAATGATCACTTAATATTTATTAGCAATATTTTAGAAGAAGATTAGAGATTCGTTTTGTTTTTCAAAATTTATCAATTTTGTATTAACTTTTGCTTTAAAAGTACCAAAAATAGAATTAATTTTTCACTAAATCACATTTTTAATATGATTTTTTTTAAGATTTTGCAAAAATTTTAACACAAAAATTTAGATTATAAATTTCTACCGTAGTCTATATCATTTGTTAGTATCATTTGTTATGAACTATCAGGCATTACTAAAGTTTGAAGCCTCTTAATTTGGCTAAATGGAGCTTTATTGTGATTTATCTCATTAAATTGCCCCTACTTTTTTTCCTTTAGATTTACAAATATAAAATTTTTAACATATTTGTAGAAGAATGTAGCACCTATAATTGTGTGTTACTAGGTTTTCAAAATTTATAAATTTTTCATTAACTTTTAACAATTTTCTAAGTAACTACACTCAAAAGGAATGAATTTTTCGCATTATGGCAAATTCTTTCTCTTTTAACAATTTATTTTGTCATGAAAGTGAATTATTTTTTTTTTTTATAATTTTGTATGTCTTATAACCTTTCATTGGATACCTAATTTATAAATATCAAAAATGTATTGCCAAGTTATGGCTATTTACAGGTATCTTAAGTATATTTTTCCAAAAAGAAACAATTTTATCGACCAATAGACTGCATTTTTGCAAAAATTTTCTTTCAGTTATGTTTAAAAATCCATATTAAAGCTTTTGGTTATCGTAGAAATATGTTTTATATACCAAAATAGTTGTTGATTCGTATTGATTATTACAAAATTTAAATTTTGATAATCGGTTAAATAAAAAGTAACAATATTCACTATTTAGTCAAAATAATGCTATTTTATCTTTTTAAGCGTATTAGTCTTTAAAATTGTATGGACGTCTATTAATGTTTTGTATGTATTTAAATAGTGAGACAATGACCTTTCCATCGACATCTTAATTTTTGAAATTCAAATTCGTACTTTCCGATTTATAGCCAATTTTATGCAGAAAAATTGACAATTTTAAAATTTTTTCTGGATTTTATCTGTAAAAAAATATTTCTAATGTAAAATTTTAATATTTGAAATTATTTTGTGCAGCTTGTGAGCAAAGTGCATTTATTTTTTATATACCAAAATTTTTATCAGATTTTCAGGATTTATAATTTTTAAATTTGAAAATATTTTATGGGCGTGGTGAAATTATAAAAATAAAATCCGTTGAAAAGGCATGATTTTAGAGTGGTTTTTGTTGAAATAATCACTAAACATTTATTAGCAATATTTTAGAAGAGGATTAGAGCAATCGGTGTGTTAGTTTTGTTTTTCAAAATGTATCAATATTTTATTAACTTTTGCATTTAAAGTACCAAAAATTGAATTGATTTTTCACTAAATCACATTTTTTGTATGGATTTTTTTTTAAGATTTTGCAAAAATTTTAACACTGGAATTTATATTATAAATTTTAACCTCAAATTCATGTATCGTTTGTTATGAACTATTTAGTATAACTCAAGTTTTAAACCTCTTAATTTGGATAAATGGAGCTTTTTTTTGATTTATTTTATTAAATTGCCCCTACTTTTTTCCCGTTAGATTTAGAAATACAAAATTATCACATATTTGTAAAAGAAAGTTACACCTATAAATGTGCATGCTTTGTTTTTTTCAAATATATAAATTTTTGATTAACTTTTGAATTTAAATTACGAAAAAATAAGTTGATTTTTCATTAAAACGCATTTTTAGTACACATTTTTTTAATATTTTGCAATAATTTTTAAACACAAATTAAAGTTATAAATTTCTATTTAAATTTAATGTATAATTTATTATGAACTATTAAGGTTTGCTCAATTTTGAAACCTCTAAAGTTGTCTAAATGTAGCTTTTTTTGTGTTTTATTTATTAAATTACCCGTACTCCCGTTAGATTTAGAAATAAAAAATTATTGACATATTTATAGAAGAAGGTTACACCTATAAACGTACATCATTAGCCTTTTGAAATAAAAAAAAAATTCATCAAGTTTTGAATTGAACATATATTTAATATAAATTTGACGGGTCATTTACACACCCTTTCAGTATGAAATTGTTCACCCCCCTCAATAATTTTTATACACAAATTTAGCCATATCTCATAGCTAAATTCTGAGATCAAAACTTTAATAATCGTCTGAGTAGAAATGAAGTTATGATTTTGTATATTAAAAGAACTCCAATTAGAAATTCAATTGAGATAACGGTGCTCTCCACTGGTAGACGATTGTTGACAATGAACAAAGCGGAGCATTTCTATGGATTTTATTCGATTTTTTATGAATTTTAAAAAATCAATTGTGACGCTAATATAGGAGGTAGATTAAAAAGTGAGGTATCAAATTAATGGCTATACTATTGAGATTAAATATAAGAACAAATTAAATCAATCCCTGCACACACCCACATGTCATTAAGTAATATGTGTGAAAAATATTATACTGTGAATTTCTCAGCTCAACGGTACAATAGGAATATAATTTTTTTTAGACAAGTTCCTAGGACATATAGCTATAATTTATTAGTACATTGCAAACCTCTACGACTGTTAATTAAAATGATATTAATAAAAAAACAAAAAAACAAATTTCATATAGGCAACATTTTTTTATCATTGTTAAAGATTTCTAAAAAAATTTAAGTTTATTTTTTTTTTAGAAGCTAGCTATCGGATAGCAGGGGGATAGACATTGTTGATGCCATAAAAAAAAGTTAGTATTTTGATTGTTTTGTTGTTAGTTTGGACACCCGTACAGCCAAACTGACAAATTAGTTAGGATAGGATTTTATGTTTTAAAACAAAATGTTCCACTTTTCCTAATAAGTTTAAAAAAAACTGTGTTTTGCAATGGCACTTTTCAAACTTATGCCGTTTTTCTTGATAATATTTTAGACTAATCATATCAAATATATTTTACTTCAATATGTTTTATAAAGTTATGCCATTATTTCCTTATGCCAACGGAATGTTGAACTAACTCCAAAATAAAAAATGGGCACGACTGGACCGCACAAAGTTACTCTCGTAGCTAACAACTTTAACGTAACTCAAAATTGTCAATGTGCATATGTGGTTCTATAACATTATGAAATCATAAAAAAAAGTATTAAAAACAATTTAAAATATAAATTATTACTATAATTTACTAAAGAATTGTTTTTTTTTTTTTTAATAGCTTGAACAGATAAAGCTCAAAAAAAAGTGTGCCATCTGATTTGTAAATGTGAATTTACGAAAAAAAAAAATTCAAAAATCTATAGAGCGGTTTTCTTAAAAATTCATTTTTTTTATATAAAAATTCTTGAACATTTTTAAAAATAAAATTTGGTATGCCAACTTTTAGAATTAAGTAATTTACAATTTTACACAAAATTTAAAAAATATTCATTGACCCGTTTTCAAGATATTGAATTTTCAAAAAAAAAAAAATTTCAATATTTTTTTAAAAATCTAAAAAATTTTATTAGCAAAATTGTAAAGTACCACTTACATAAAAAATTTGGTTGAAATCTGTGCAGCCGTTAACGAGAAATTTGAAAACCAATAAATCGGTTCTATGACAGGTACCGTTAATAACCGTTACAAACATTTTTTTTTTTTACCAAAATATTATATAATATTTATTTTAGTAATTATAGTTGCTCGTAATTTTTTTTCAAAATCGTTAGAGCCGTTTTTGTAATAAATCAATATTTGTATATTGGTTCAAGAAATAAATTTAGCTGTTCAAATGCTCTAATAGCACTTCCGGAGCAAGTCTTAAAGCTTGTCACTTCGAGAATTAGCTCTAGTTGCGCATTTAGAGTAATTTCAGAGCTCTCATACAGGGAATTCTGCAACATTTAGAGCAAATTTCTGTTCGTAATCAGCTCGTTATCAGGGACATAGTAGATTTTAAGCTCTTTAATTATGCATTTTTTATCCACTAAGGAGCACCTTTGACAGCTTTTTGTTGGTGTGCCTAATACAATCGAAGAATAGTATATAATAGTTGCAGAACATATTTTATGTTTGTGTGATGGATTATTTTATTTGAAGTATTTATAAGTATTGTAAAATTTCGTTAAGTGCGTAATGTCAACAAGATAAGTTATTTTTAATATTCGAACAGAATAAGGCAATTATTATATTTTTCGGTAAAATAATTGTGAATTTTAAGTGCGCGTTTTGTTTTATCACAAATGTATTGAAGGTACTTCGCGAAATTACAACGCGCTTCCGGAATTATAAATATTACGCTGAGATTTTGAAAAATTTTAATCTGAACAAAACAAAAAAATCTTGAGAACTGTTGTCAATTATTAATAAAATATTTTGTTTAAAAATTAAAAAAATGTGTTGTGTTTTTTAATAGAAAAAGTAGACCTTTTTTTTCAAAATTGAAAAAAAAATTGGTTATTCGAATCATTTTTCTTTTCATCGCCATATTTTTATTAGGGTAAACGTTTCTTTTCCAAAGAGCTGTAATGGCGCTTCAGAGTTGTAATAGTGTTATTTCAGATCTAGTAGCCACAAGGTGAAAGATTTGCTTTCAGTGCTTTATATAAAACTAGCGGAAACACCCGGCGTTGCCCGGGTCCCTTTTAATAGAGGATAGTTTGTTAACAAATCTTGAAAAAAAAAATTTCCCGTGGAAAATAGTTTTCCTTGAAAATATTTCTGCTGTCGTGAATATCTCTGAAATAAATTCGATGAATTGACCGCCCGATTCCCCAGGAAAACTTATTCCCGACATCAATAAATTTTCAACATCATTCATGTTTTCAATTTTCAAAGGATAGAAATATTGTGCAAGTGTTAATTATTATAAATATAAAAGCTTATTCATGTACTTCTAAATATCTATGCTAAAGACACCTACTTGTAAGAAAATATTTGAAAAATTTGTATGGTTTGCTATCTCGCCCCCAACTATCAACTGTCAAAGCAAAAGGTGTGATTTTTCGGATTTTTGACATTACACCATCATCACTGTCAACTGTCAAGTGCGATTTTTTGATTTCCACTGGACTTAGAGTGCAAAATCCACCTCCTTAATCGATTGGCGCTCTCAGATCTTGACATCTCGACACCTTTCAAATTGAAAAGTGAAATTTCTTATTTTCTGTTGGTGCTAAAGTGCTGGCCAAGACATTTGGTAATAAAACCCTCCTTAATCGATTGGTGCCCTTAGATTTTAACATTTCGTCACACGACCTGCAACGCACAGAAGAGAGGAGAGTAATACGGCAGTTTTTGCTCTTATAGCATTGCTGTTACCATTTTTGTTATACATGTGAATGATTTACTCTACGAAACGAATGTTTCTCACTGATTTGGAAGATTGTGAAAGTATTCGCCGTGTTGATTTCAGCATAACTGAATTTTCAACGACCATGTAAATCAAACATGATTGCTTAAGGTTATACCTTCCACCACAATCCAATCAACAACCAGCGCATTTTTACTTACTTGAGAATTATATCATGCCATTCATTAGCCTTTCATCACTACTTATTATATTTTCCAACATTCTTACATTCACTTACACATTCAACAAAAACCAGGCAAAAAACTCATACGCACTTGAAACGTCAAATCTCATAGCTTAGCTTTGTACAACGCTCATGTCTTGTTCAAAAAGTTATATTTTTCGCCATGTCGGTCGCTGCATGTGGACATAGATTTTTCGGACTCCATTGGATTTTTTCTGGACATGTTCATAATCCTGCCATCTGTTTAATCTAATCAGTCTTTAAAATTGTATGGTTTTCTATTAATATTTTGAATGTATTTAAATAGTGAGACAACGACCTTTCCAAAGACATCTAAATTTTGAAATTCGAATAAGTACTTTCCGATTTATATCCCATTTTATGCAGATAAATTGACAATTTTGAATTTTTTTTTGGATTTTATCTGTAAAAAATATTTCTAATGTAAAATTTTAATATTTGAAATTATTTTGTGAAGCTTGTGAGCAACGCACAGTTATGTTTTGTATCCATGATCCATTTTGCATTTTGTTTGGTAAATAAATCAATAAAGCTAATTCTGGAGTGGCTTTTGTTGAAATGATCACTTAATATTTATTAGCAATATTTTAGAAGAAGATTAGAGATTTGTTTTGTTTTTCAAAATTTATCAATTTTGTATTAACTTTTGCTTTAAAAGTACCAAAAATAGAATTAATTTTTCACTAAATCACATTTTTAATATGATTTTTTTTAAGATTTTGCAAAAATTTTAACACAAAAATTTAGATTATAAATTTCTACCGTAGTCTATATCATTTGTTAGTATCATTTGTTATGAACTATCAGGCATTACTAAAGTTTGAAGCCTCTAAATTTGGCTAAATGGAGCTTTATTGTGATTTATCTCAATAAATTGCACCTACTTTTTTTCCTTTAGATTTACAAATATAAAGTTTTTAACATTTTTGTAGAAGAATGTAACACCTATAATTGTGTGTTATTAGTTTTTCAAAATTTATAAATTTTTCATTAACTTTTAACAATTTTCTAACTACACTCAAAAGGAATGAATTTTTCGCATTATGGCAAATTCTTTCTCTTTTAACAATTTATTTTGTCATGAAAGTGATTTATTTTTTATTTTTATAATTTTGTATGTCTTATAACCTTTCATTGGATACCTAATTTATAAATATCAAAAATGTATTGCCAAGTTATGGCTATTTACAGGTATCTTAAGTATATTTTTCCAAAAAGAAACAATTTTATCGACCAATAGACTGGATTTTTGCAAAAATTTTCTTTCAGTTATTTTTAAAAATCCATATTAAAGCTTTTGGTTATCGTAGAAATATGTTTTATATACCAAAACAATTGTTGATTCGTATCGATTATTACAAAATTTAAATTTTGATAATCGGTTAAATAAAAAGTAACAATATTCACTATTTAGTCAAAATAATGCTATTTTATCTTTTTAAGCGTATTAGTCTTTAAAATTGTATGGACGTCTATTAATGTTTTGTATGTATTTAAATAGTGAGACAATGACCTTTCCATCGACATCTTAATTTTGAAATTCGAATTCGTACTTTCCGATTTATAGCCAATTTTATGCAGACAAATTGACAATTTTAAAATTTTTTCTGGATTTTATCTGTAAAAAATATTTCTAATGTAAAATTTTAATATTTGAAATTATTTTGTGCAGCTTGTGAGCAAAGCGCATTTATTTTTTATTTATCAAAATTTTTATCAGATTTTCAGGATTTATAATTTTTAAATTTGAAAATATTTTATGGGCGTGGTGAAATTATAAAAATAAAATCCGTTGAAAAGGCATGATTTTTTGGTAAATAAATCAATAAAACTAATTTTAGAGTGGTTTTTGTTGAAATAATCACTAAACATTTATTAGCAATATTTTAGAAGAGTATTAGAGCAATTGGTGTGTTAGTTTTGTTTTTCAAAATTTATCAATTTTTTTATTAACTTTTGCATTTAAAGTACCAAAAATTGAATTGATTTTTCACTAAATCACATTTTTTGTATGGATTTTTTTTAAGATTTTGCAAAAATTTTAACACTGGAATTTATATTATAAATTTTAACCTCAAATTCATGTATCGTTTGTTATGAACTATTAAGTATAACTCAAGTTTTAAACCTCTTAATTTGGCTAAATAGAGCTTTTTTTGATTTATTTTATTAAATTGCCCCTACTTTTTTCCCGTTAGATTTACAAATACAAAATTATCACATATAACATATAACTTTTGAATTTAAATTACGAAAAAATAAGTTGATTTTTCATTAAAACGCATTTTTAGTACACATTTTTTTAATATTTTGCAATAATTTTTAAACACAAATTAAAGTTATGAATTTCTTTTTAAATTTAATGTATAATTTATTATGAACTACGTCCATTAATGTTTTGTATGTATTTAAATAGTGAGACAATGACCTTTCCATCGACATCTTAATTTTGAAATTCGAATTCGTAGTTTCCGATTTATAGCCAATTTTATGCAGACAAATTGACAATTTTAAAATTTTTTCTGGATTTTATCTGTAAAAAATATTTCTAATGTAAAATTTTAATATTTGAAATTATTTTGTGCAGCTTGTGAGCAAAGTGCATTTATTTTTTATATACCAAAATTTTTATCAGATTTTCAGGATTTATAATTTTTAAATTTGAAAATATTTTATGGGCGTGGTGAAATTATAAAAATAAAATCCGTTGAAAAGGCATGATTTTAGAGTGGTTTTTGTTGAAATAATCACTAAACATTTATTAGCAATATTTTAGAAGAGGATTAGAGCAATTGGTGTGTTAGTTTTGTTTTTCAAAATTTATCAATATTTTATTAACTTTTGCATTTAAAGTACCAAAAATTGAATTGATTTTTCACTAAATCACATTTTTTGTATGGATTTTTTTTTAAGATTTTGCAAAAATTTTAACACTGGAATTTATATTATAAATTTTAACCTCAAATTCATGTATCGTTTGTTATGAACTATTTAGTATAACTCAAGTTTTAAACCTCTTAATTTGGATAAATGGAGCTTTTTTTTGATTTATTTTATTAAATTGCCCCTACTTTTTTCCCGTTAGATTTAGAAATACAAAATTATCACATATTTGTAAAAGAAAGTTACACCTATAAATGTGCATGCTTTGTTTTTTTCAAATATATAAATTTTTGATTAACTTTTGAATTTAAATTACGAAAAAATAAGTTGATTTTTCATTAAAACGCATTTTTAGTACACATTTTTTTAATATTTTGCAATAATTTTTAAACACAAATTAAAGTTATAAATTTCTATTTAAATTTAATGTATAATTTATTATGAACTATTAAGGTTTGCTCAATTTTGAAACCTCTAAAGTTGTCTAAATGTAGCTTTTTTTGTGTTTTATTTATTAAATTACCCGTACTCCCGTTAGATTTAGAAATAAAAAATTATTGACATATTTATAGAAGAAGGTTACACCTATAAACGTACATCATTAGCCTTTTGAAATAAAAAAAAAATTCATCAAGTTTTGAATTGAACATATATTTAATATAAATTTGACGGGTCACTTACACACCCTTTCAGTATGAAATTGTTCACCCCCCTCAATAATTTTTATACACAAATTTAGCCATATCTCATAGCTAAATTCTGAGATCAAAACTTTAATAATCGTCTGAGTAGAAATGAAGTTATGATTTTGTATATTAAAAGAACTCCAATTAGAAATTCAATTGAGATAACGGTGCTCTCCACTGGTAGACGATTGTTGACAATGAACAAAGCGGAGCATTTCTATGGATTTTATTCGATTTTTTATGAATTTTAAAAAATCAATTGTGACGCTAATATAGGAGGTATATTAAAAAGTGAGGTATCAAATTAATGGCTATACTATTGAGATTAAATATAAGAACAAATTAAATCAATCCCTGCACACACCCACATGTTATTAAGTAATATGTGTGAATTTCTCAGCTCAACGGTACAATAGGAATATAATTTTTTTTAGACAAGTTCCTAGGACATATAGCTATAATTTATTAGTACATTGCAAACCTCTACGACTGTTAATTAAAATGATATTAATAAAAAAACAAAAAAACAAATTTCATATAGGCAACATTTTTTTATCATTGTTAAAGATTTCTAAAAAAATTTAAGTTTATTTTTTTTTTAGAAGCTAGCTATCGGATAGCAGGGGGATAGACATTGTTGATGCCATAAAAAAAAGTTAGTATTTTGATTGTTTTGTTGTTAGTTTGAACACCCGTACAGCCAAACTGACAAATTAGTTAGGATAGGATTTTATGTTTTAAAACAAAATGTTCCACTTTTCCTAATAAGTTTAAAAAAAACTGTGTTTTGCAATGGCACTTTTCAAACTTATGCCGTTTTTCTTGATAATATTTTAGACTAATCATATCAAATATATTTTACTTCAATATGTTTTATAAAGTTATGCCATTATTTCCTTATGCCAACGGAATGTTGAACTAACTCCAAAATAAAAAATGGGCACGACTGGACCGCACAAAGTTACTCTCGTAGCTAACAACTTTAACGTAACTTAAAATTGTCAATGTGCATATGTGGTTCTATAACATTATGAAATCATAAAAAAAAGTATTAAAAACAATTTAAAATATAAATTATTACTATAATTTACTAAAGAATTGTTTTTTTTTTTTAATAGCTTGAACAGATAAAGCTCAAAAAAAAGTGTGCCATCTGATTTGTAAATGTGAATTTACGAAAAAAAAAAATTCAAAAATCTATAGAGCGGTTTTCTTAAAAATTCATTTTTTTTATATAAAAATTCTTGAACATTTTTAAAAATAAAATTTGGTATGCCAACTTTTAGAATTAAGTAATTTACAATTTTACACAAAATTTAAAAAATATTCATTGACCCGTTTTCAAGATATTGAATTTTCAAAAAAAAAAAAAATTTCAATATTTTTTTAAAAATCCAAAAAATTTTATTAGCAAAATTGTAAAGTACCACTTACATAAAAAATTTGGTTGAAATCTGTGCAGCCGTTAACGAGAAATTTGAAAACCAATAAATCGGTTCTATGACAGGTACCGTTAATAACCGTTACAAACATTTTTTTTTTTTACCAAAATATTATATAATATTTATTTTAGTAATTATAGTTGCTCGTAATTTTTTTTCAAAATCGTTAGAGCCGTTTTTGTAATAAATCAATATTTGTATATTGGTTCAAGAAATAAATTTAGCTGTTCAAATGCTCTAATAGCACTTCCGGAGCAAGTCTTAAAGCTTGTCACTTCGAGAATTAGCTCTAGTTGCGCATTTAGAGTAATTTCAGAGCTCTCATACAGGGAATTCTGCAACATTTAGAGCAAATTTCTGTTCGTAATCAGCTCGTTATCAGGGACATAGTAGATTTTAAGCTCTTTAATTATGCATTTTTTATCCACTAAGGAGCACCTTTGACAGCTTTTTGTTGGTGTGCCTAATACAATCGAAGAATAGTATATAATAGTTGCAGAACATATTTTATGTTTGTGTGATGGATTATTTTATTTGAAGTATTTATAAGTATTGTAAAATTTCGTTAAGTGCGTAATGTCAACAAGATAAGTTATTTTTAATATTCGAACAGAATAAGGCAATTATTATATTTTTCGGTAAAATAATTGTGAATTTTAAGTGCGCGTTTTGTTTTATCACAAATGTATTGAAGGTACTTCGCGAAATTACAACGCGCTTCCGGAATTATAAATATTACGCTGAGATTTTGAAAAATTTTAATCTGAACAAAACAAAAAAATCTTGAGAACTGTTGTCAATTATTAATAAAATATTTTGTTTAAAAATTAAAAAAATGTGTTGTGTTTTTTAATAGAAAAAGTAGACCTTTTTTTTCAAAATTGAAAAAAAAATTGGTTATTCGAATCATTTTTCTTTTCATCGCCATATTTTTATTAGGGTAAACGTTTCTTTTCCAAAGAGCTGTAATGGCGCTTCAGAGTTGTAATAGCGTTATTTCAGATCTAGTAGCCACAAGGTGAAAGATTTGCTTTCAGTGCTTTATATAAAACTAGCGGAAACAACCGGCGTTGCCCGGGTCCCTTTTGATAGAGGATAGTTTGTTAACAAATCTTGAAAAAAAAAATTTCCCGTGGAAAATAGTTTTCCTTGAAAATATTTCTGCTGTCGTGAATATCTCTGAAATAAATTCGATGAATTGACCGCCCGATTCCCCAGGAAAACTTATTCCCGACATCAATAAATTTTCAACATCATTCATGTTTTCAATTTTCAAAGGATAGAAATATTGTGCAAGTGTTAATTATTATAAATATAAAAGCTTATTCATGTACTTCTAAATATCTATGCTAAAGACACCTACTTGTAAGAAAATATTTGAAAAATTTGTATGGTTTGCTATCTCGCCCCCAACTATCAACTGTCAAAGCAAAAGGTGTGATTTTTCGGATTTTTGACATTACACCATCATCACTGTCAACTGTCAAGTGCGATTTTTTGATTTCCACTGGACTTAGAGTGCAAAATCCACCTCCTTAATCGATTGGCGCTCTCAGATCTTGACATTTCGACACCTTTCAAATTGAAAAGTGAAATTTCTTATTTTCTGTTGGTGCTAAAGTGCTGGCCAAGACATTAGGTAATAAAACCCTCCTTAATCGATTGGTGCCCTTAGATTTTAACATTTCGTCACACGACCTGCAACGCACAGAAGAGAGGAGAGTAATACGGCAGTTTTTGCTCTTATAGCATTGCTGTTACCATTTTTGTTATACATGTGAATGATTTACTCTACGAAACGAATGTTTCTCACTGATTTGGAAGATTGTGAAAGTATTCGCCGTGTTGATTTCAGCATAACTGAATTTTCAACGACCATGTAAATCAAACATGATTGCTTAAGGTTATACCTTCCACCACAATCCAATCAACAACCAGCGCATTTTTACTTACTTGAGAATTATATCATGCCATTCATTAGCCTTTCATCACTACTTATTATATTTTCCAACATTCTTACATTCACTTACACATTCAACAAAAACCAGGCAAAAAACTCATACGCACTTGAAACGTCAAATCTCATAGCTTAGCTTTGTACAACGCTCATGTCTTGTTCAAAAAGTTATATTTTTCGCCATGTCGGTCGCTGCATGTGGACATAGATTTTTCGGACTCCATTGGATTTTTTCTGGACATGTTCATAATCCTGCCATCTGTTTAATCTAATCAGTCTTTAAAATTGTATGGTTTTCTATTAATATTTTGAATGTATTTAAATAGTGAGACAACGACCTTTCCAAAGACATCTAAATTTTGAAATTCGAATAAGTACTTTCCGATTTATATCCCATTTTATGCAGATAAATTGACAATTTTGAATTTTTTTTTGGATTTTATCTGTAAAAAATATTTCTAATGTAAAATTTTAATATTTGAAATTATTTTGTGAAGCTTGTGAGCAACGCACAGTTATGTTTTGTATCCATGATCCATTTTGCATTTTGTTTGGTAAATAAATCAATAAAGCTAATTCTGGAGTGGCTTTTGTTGAAATGATCACTTAATATTTATTAGCAATATTTTAGAAGAAGATTAGAGATTTGTTTTGTTTTTCAAAATTTATCAATTTTGTATTAACTTTTGCTTTAAAAGTACCAAAAATAGAATTAATTTTTCACTAAATCACATTTTTAATATGATTTTTTTTAAGATTTTGCAAAAATTTTAACACAAAAATTTAGATTATAAATTTCTACCGTAGTCTATATCATTTGTTAGTATCATTTGTTATGAACTATCAGGCATTACTAAAGTTTGAAGCCTCTAAATTTGGCTAAATGGAGCTTTATTGTGATTTATCTCAATAAATTGCACCTACTTTTTTTCCTTTAGATTTACAAATATAAAGTTTTTAAAATTTTTGTAGAAGAATGTAACACCTATAATTGTGTGTTATTAGTTTTTCAAAATTTATAAATTTTTCATTAACTTTTAACAATTTTCTAACTACACTCAAAAGGAATGAATTTTTCGCATTATGGCAAATTCTTTCTCTTTTAACAATTTATTTTGTCATGAAAGTGATTTATTTTTTATTTTTATAATTTTGTATGTCTTATAACCTTTCATTGGATACCTAATTTATAAATATCAAAAATGTATTGCCAAGTTATGGCTATTTACAGGTATCTTAAGTATATTTTTCCAAAAAGAAACAATTTTATCGACCAATAGACTGGATTTTTGCAAAATTTTTCTTTCAGTTATTTTTAAAAATCCATATTAAAGCTTTTGGTTATCGTAGAAATATGTTTTATATACCAAAACAATTGTTGATTCGTATCGATTATTACAAAATTTAAATTTTGATAATCGGTTAAATAAAAAGTAACAATATTCACTATTTAGTCAAAATAATGCTATTTTATCTTTTTAAGCGTATTAGTCTTTAAAATTGTATGGACGTCTATTAATGTTTTGTATGTATTTAAATAGTGAGACAATGACCTTTCCATCGACATCTTAATTTTGAAATTCGAATTCGTACTTTCCGATTTATAGCCAATTTTATGCAGACAAATTGACAATTTTAAAATTTTTTCTGGATTTTATCTGTAAAAAATATTTCTAATGTAAAATTTTAATATTTGAAATTATTTTGTGCAGCTTGTGAGCAAAGCGCATTTATTTTTTATTTATCAAAATTTTTATCAGATTTTCAGGATTTATAATTTTTAAATTTGAAAATATTTTATGGGCGTGGTGAAATTATAAAAATAAAATCCGTTGAAAAGGCATGATTTTTTGGTAAATAAATCAATAAAACTAATTTTAGAGTGGTTTTTGTTGAAATAATCACTAAACATTTATTAGCAATATTTTAGAAGAGGATTAGAGCAATTGGTGTGTTAGTTTTGTTTTTCAAAATTTATCAATTTTTTTATTAACTTTTGCATTTAAAGTACCAAAAATTGAATTGATTTTTCACTAAATCACATTTTTTGTATGGATTTTTTTTAAGATTTTGCAAAAATTTTAACACTGGAATTTATATTATAAATTTTAACCTCAAATTCATGTATCGTTTGTTATGAACTATTAAGTATAACTCAAGTTTTAAACCTATTAATTTGGCTAAATAGAGCTTTTTTTTGATTTATTTTATTAAATTGCCCCTACTTTTTTCCCGTTAGATTTACAAATACAAAATTATCACATATAACATATAACTTTTGAATTTAAATTACGAAAAAATAAGTTGATTTTTCATTAAAACGCATTTTTAGTACACATTTTTTTAATATTTTGCAATAATTTTTAAACACAAATTAAAGTTATGAATTTCTTTTTAAATTTAATGTATAATTTATTATGAACTACGTCTATTAATGTTTTGTATGTATTTAAATAGTGAGACAATGACCTTTCCATCGACATCTTAATTTTGAAATTCGAATTCGTAGTTTCCGATTTATAGCCAATTTTATGCAGACAAATTGACAATTTTAAAATTTTTTCTGGATTTTATCTGTAAAAAATATTTCTAATGTAAAATTTTAATATTTGAAATTATTTTGTGCAGCTTGTGAGCAAAGTGCATTTATTTTTTATATACCAAAATTTTTATCAGATTTTCAGGATTTATAATTTTTAAATTTGAAAATATTTTATGGGCGTGGTGAAATTATAAAAATAAAATCCGTTGAAAAGGCATGATTTTAGAGTGGTTTTTGTTGAAATAATCACTAAACATTTATTAGCAATATTTTAGAAGAGGATTAGAGCAATTGGTGTGTTAGTTTTGTTTTTCAAAATTTATCAATATTTTATTAACTTTTGCATTTAAAGTACCAAAAATTGAATTGATTTTTCACTAAATCACATTTTTTGTATGGATTTTTTTTTAAGATTTTGCAAAAATTTTAACACTGGAATTTATATTATAAATTTTAACCTCAAATTCATGTATCGTTTGTTATGAACTATTAAGTATAACTCAAGTTTTAAACCTCTTAATTTGGCTAAATGGAGCTTTTTTTTGATTTATTTTATTAAATTGCCCCTACTTTTTTCCCGTTAGATTTACAAATACAAAATTATCACATATTTGTAAAAGAAAGTTACACCTATGAATGTGCATGCTTTGTTTTTTTCAAATATATAAATTTTTGATTAACTTTTGAATTTAAATTACGAAAAAATAAGTTGATTTTTCATTAAAACGCATTTTTAGTACACATTTTTTTAATATTTTGCAATAATTTTTAAACACAAATTAAAGTTATAAATTTCTATTTAAATTTAATGTATAATTTATTATGAACTATTAAGGTTTGCGCAATTTTGAAACCTCTAAAGTTGTCTAAATGTAGCTTTTTTTGTGTTTTATTTATTAAATTACCCGTACTCCCGTTAGATTTAGAAATACAAAATTATTGACATATTTATAGAAGAAGGTTACACCTATAAACGTACATCATTAGCTTTTTGAAATAAAAAAAAATTTCATCAAGTTTTGAATTGAACATATATTTAATATAAATTTGACGGGTCATTTACACACCCTTTCAGTATGAAATTGTTCACCCCCCCTCAATAATTTTTATACACAAATTTAGCCATATCTCATAGCTAAATTCTGAGATCAAAACTTTAATAATCGTCTGAGTAGAAATGAAGTTATGATTTTGTATATTAAAAGAACTCCAATTAGAAATTCAATTGAGATAACGGTGCTCTCCACTGGTAGACGATTGTTGACAATGAACAAAGCGGAGCATTTCTATGGATTTTATTCGATTTTTTATGAATTTAAAAAAATCAATTGTGACACTAATATAGGAGGTAGATTAAAAAGTGAGGTATCAAATTAATGGCTATACTATTGAGATTAAATATAAGAACAAATTAAATCAATCCCTGCACACACCCACATGTTATTAAGTAATATGTGTGAACAATATTATATTGTGAATTTCTCAGCTCAACGGTACAATAGGAATATAATTTTTTTTAGACAAGTTCCTAGGACATATAGCTATAATTTATTAGTACATTGCAAACCTCTACGACTGTTAATTAAAATGATATTAATAAAAAAACAAAAAAACAAATTTCATATAGGCAACATTTTTTTATCATTGTTAAAGATTTCTAAAAAAATTTAAGTTTATTTTTTTTTAGAAGCTAGCTATCGGATAGCAGGGGGATAGACATTGTTGATGCCATAAAAAAAAGTTAGTATTTTGATTGTTTTGTTGTTAGTTTGGACACCCGTACAGCCAAACTGACAAGAAAACAAAAAAAGACTTTTATATATTAGTTAGGATAGGATTTTATGTTTTAAAACAAAATGTTCCACTTTTCCTAATAAGTTTAAAAAAAAAACTGTGTTTTGCAATGGCACTTTTCAAACTTATGCCGTTTTTCTTGATAATATTTTAGACTAATCATATCAAATATATTTTACTTCAATATGTTTTATAAAGTTATGCCATTATTTCCTTATGCCAACGGAATGTTGAACTAACTCCAAAATAAAAAATGGGCACGACTGGATCGCACAAAGTTACTCTCGTAGCTAACAACTTTAACGTAGCTCAAAATTGTCAATGTGCATATGTGGTTCTATAACATTATGAAATCATTAAAAAAAGTATTAAAAAAAATTTAAAATATAAATTATTACTATAATTTACTAAAGAATTGTTTTTTTTTTTTAATAGCTTGAACAGATAAAGCTCAAAAAAAAGTGTGCCATCTGATTTGTAAATGTGAATTTACGAAAAAAAAAAATTCAAAAATCTATAGAGCGGTTTTCTTAAAAATTCATTTTTTATATATAAAAATTCTTGAACATTTTTAAAAATAAAATTTGGTATGCCAACTTTTAGAATTAAGTAATTTACAATTTTACACAAAATTTAAAAAATATTCATTGACCCGTTTTCAAGATATTGAATTTTCAAAAAAAAAAAAATTTCAATATTTTTTTAAAAATCCAAAATCCAAAAAATTTTATAAGCAAAATTGTAAAGTACCACTTACATAAAAAATTTGGTTGAAATCTGTGCAGCCGTTAACGAGAAATTTGAAAACCAATAAATCGGTTCTATGACAGGTACCGTTAATAACCGTTACAAACATTTTTTTTTTTTACCAAAATATTATATAATATTTATTTTAGTAATTATAGTTGCTCGTAATTTTTTTTCAAAATCATTAGAGCCGTTTTTGAAATAAATCAATATTTGTATATTGGTTCAAGAAACAAATTTAGCTGTTCAAATGCTCTAATAGCACTTCCGGAGCAAGTCTTAAGGCTTGTCACTTCGAGAATTAGCTCTAGTTGCGCATTTAGAGTAATTTCAGAGCTCTCATACAGGGAATTCTGCAACATTTAGAGCAAATTTCTGTTCGTAATCAGCTCGTTATCAGGGACATAGTAGATTTTAAGCTCTTTAATTATGCATTTTTTATCCACTAAGGAGCACCTTTGACAGCTTTTTGTTGGTGTGCCTAATACAATCGAAGAATAGTATATAATAGTTGCAGAACATATTTTATGTTTGTGTGATGGATTATTTTATTTGAAGTATTTATAAGTATTGTAAAATTTCGTTAATTGCGTAATGTCAACAAGATAAGTTATTTTTAATATTCGAACAGAATAAGGCAATTATTATATTTTTCGGTAAAATAATTGTGAATTTTAAGTGCGCGTTTTGTTTTATCACAAATGTATTGAAGGTACTTCGCGAAATTACAACGCGCTTCCGGAATTATAAATATTACGCTGAGATTTTGAAAAATTTTAATCTGAACAAAACAAAAAAATCTTGAGAACTGTTGTCAATTATTAATAAAATATTTTGTTTAAAAATTAAAAAAATGTGTTGTGTTTTTTAATAGAAAAAGTAGACCTTTTTTTTCAAAATTGAAAAAAAAAAAATTGTTATTCGAATCATTTTTCTTTTCTTCGCCATATTTTTATTAGGGTAAAAGTTTCTTTTCCAAAGAGCTGTAATGGCGCTTCAGAGCTGTAATAGCGTTATTTCAGATCTAGTAGCCACAAGGTGAAAGATTTGCTTTCAGTGCTTTATATAAAACTAGCGGAAACACCCGGCGTTGCCCGGGTCCCTTTTGATAGAGGATAGTTTGTTAACAAATCTTGAAAAAAAATTTCCCGTGGAAAATAGTTTTCCTTGAAAATATTTCTGCTGTCGTGAATATCTCTGAAATAAATTCGATGAATTGACCGCCCGATTCCCCAGGAAAACTTATTCCCGACATCAATAAATTTTCAACATCATTCATGTTTTCAATTTTCAAAGGATAGAAATATTGTGCAAGTGTTAATTATTATAAATATAAAAGCTTATTCATGTACTTCTAAATATCTATGCTAAAGACACCTACTTGTAAGAAAATATTTGAACAATTTGTATGGTTTGCTATCTCGCCCCCAACTATTAACTGTCAAAGCAAAAGGTGTGATTTTTCGGATTTTTGACATTTCACCATCATCACTGTCAACTGTCAAGTGCGATTTTTTGATTTCCACTGGACTTAGAGTGCAATCCACCTCCTTAATCGATTGGCGCTCTCAGATCTTGACATTTCGACACCTTTCAAATTGAAAAGTGAAATTTCTTATTTTCTGTTGGTGCTAAAGTGCTGGCCAAGACATTAGGTAATAAAAACCTCCTTAATCGATTGGTGCCCTTAGATTTTAACATTTCGTCACACGACCTGCAACGCACAGAAGAGAGGAGAGTAATACGGCAGTTTTTGCTCTTATAGCATTGCTGTTACCATTTTTGTTATACATGTGAATGATTTACTCTACGAAACGAATGTTTCTCACTGATTTGGAAGATTGTGAAAGTATTCGCCGTGTTGATTTCAGCATAACTAAATTTTCAACGACCATGTAAATCAAACATGATTGCTTAAGGTTATACCTTCCACCACAATCCAATCAACAACCAGCGCATTTTTACTTACTTGAGAATTATATCATGCCATTCATTAGCCTTTCATCACTACTTATTATATTTTCCAACATTCTTACATTCACTTACACATTCAACAAAAACCAGGCAAAAAACTCATACGCACTTGAAACGTCAAATCTCATAGCTTAGCTTTGTACAACGCTCATGTCTTGTTCAAAAAGTTATATTTTTCGCCATGTCGGTCGCTGCATGTGGACATAGATTTTTCGGACTCCATTGGATTTTTTCTGGACATGTTCATAATCCTGCCATCTGTTTAATCTAATCAGTCTTTAAAATTGTATGGTTTTCTATTAATATTTTGTATGTATTTAAATAGTGAGACAACGACCTTTCCAAAGACATCTAAATTTTGAAATTCGAATAAGTACTTTCCGATTTATATCCCATTTTATGCAGATAAATTGACAATTTTGAATTTTTTTTTTGGATTTTATCTGTAAAAAATATTTCTAATGTAAAATTTTAATATTTAAAATTATTTTGTGAAGCTTGTGAGCAACGCACAGTTATGTTTTGTATCCATGATCCATTTTGCATTTTGTTTGGTAAATAAATCAATAAAGCTAATTCTGGAGTGGCTTTTGTTGAAATGATCACTTAATATTTATTAGCAATATTTTAGAAGAAGATTAGAGATTTGTTTTGTTTTTCAAAATTTATCAATTTTGTATTAACTTTTGCTTTAAAAGTACCAAAAATAGAATTAATTTTTCACTAAATCACATTTTTAATATGATTTTTTTTAAGATTTTGCAAAAATTTTAACACAAAAATTTAGATTATAAATTTCTACCGTAGTCTATATCATTTGTTAGTATCATTTGTTATGAACTATCAGGCATTACTAAAGTTTGAAGCCTCTTAATTTGGCTAAATGGAGCTTTATTGTGATTTATCTCAATAAATTGCCCCTACTTTTTTTCCTTTAGATTTACAAATATAAAGTTTTTAACATTTTTGTAGAAGAATGTAACACCTATAATTGTGTGTTATTAGTTTTTCAAAATTTATAAATTTTTCATTAACTTTTAACAATTTTCTAAGTAACTACACTCAAAAGGAATGAATTTTTCGCATTATGGCAAATTCTTTCTCTTTTAACAATTTATTTTGTCATGAAAGTGATTTATTTTTTATTTTTATAATTTTGTATGTCTTATAACCTTTCATTGGATACCTAATTTATAAATATCAAAAATGTATTGCCAAGTTATGGCTATTTACAGGTATCTTAAGTATATTTTTCCAAAAAGAAACAATTTTATCGACCAATAGACTGGATTTTTGCAAAATTTTTCTTTCAGTTATTTTTAAAAATCCATATTAAAGCTTTTGGCTATCGTAGAAATATGTTTTATATACCAAAACAATTGTTGATTCGTATCGATTATTACAAAATTTAAATTTTGATAAACGGTTAAATAAAAAGTAACAATATTCACTATTTAGTCAAAATAATGCTATTTTATCTTTTTAAGCGTATTAGTCTTTAAAATTGTATGGACGTCTATTAATGTTTTGTATGTATTTAAATAGTGAGACAATGACCTTTCCATCGACATCTTAATTTTGAAATTCGAATTCGTACTTTCCGATTTATAGCCAATTTTATGCAGACAAATTGACAATTTTAAAATTTTTTCTGGATTTTATCTGTAAAAAATATTTCTAATGTAAAATTTTAATATTTGAAATTATTTTGTGCAGCTTGTGAGCAAAGCGCATTTATTTTTTATTTATCAAAATTTTTATCAGATTTTCAGGATTTATAATTTTTAAATTTGAAAATATTTTATGGGCGTGGTGAAATTATAAAAATAAAATCCGTTGAAAAGGCATGATTTTTTGGTAAATAAATCAATAAAACTAATTTTAGAGTGGTTTTTGTTGAAATAATCACTAAACATTTATTAGCAATATTTTAGAAGAGGATTAGAGCAATTGGTGTGTTAGTTTTGTTTTTCAAAATTTATCAATTTTTTTATTAACTTTTGCATTTAAAGTACCAAAAATTGAATTGATTTTTCACTAAATCACATTTTTTGTATGGATTTTTTTTAAGATTTTGCAAAAATTTTAACACTGGAATTTATATTATAAATTTTAACCTCAAATTCATGTATCGTTTGTTATGAACTATTAAGTATAACTCAAGTTTTAAACCTCTTAATTTGGCTAAATAGAGCTTTTTTTTGATTTATTTTATTAAATTGCCCCTACTTTTTTCCCGTTAGATTTACAAATACAAAATTATCACATATAACATATAACTTTTGAATTTAAATTACGAAAAAATAAGTTGATTTTTCATTAAAACGCATTTTTAGTACACATTTTTTTAATATTTTGCAATAATTTTTAAACACAAATTAAAGTTATAAATTTCTTTTTAAATTTAATGTATAATTTATTATGAACTATTAAGGTCTGCTTAATTTTGAAACCTCTAAAGTTGTCTAAATGTAGCTTTTTTTGTGTTTTATTTATTAAATTACCCGTACTCCCGTTAGATTTAGAAATACAAAATTATTGACATATTTATAGAAGATGGTTACACCTATAAGTACATCATTAGCTTTTTGAAATAAAAAAAAATTTCATCAAGTTTTGAATTGAACATATATTTAATATAAATTTGACGGGTCATTTACACACCCTTTCAGTATGAAATTGTTCACCCCCCTCAATAATTTTTATACACAAATTTAGCCATATCTCATAGCTAAACTCTGAGATCAAAACTTTAATAATCGTCTGAGTAGAAATGAAGTTATGATTTTGTATATTAAAAGAACTCCAATTAGAAATTCAATTGAGATAACGGTGCTCTCCACTGGTAGACGATTGCTGACAATGAACAAAGCGGAGCATTTCTATGGATTTTATTCGATTTTTTATGAATTTTAAAAAATCAATTGTGACGCTAATATAGGAAGTAGATTAAAAACTGAGGTATCAAATTAATGGCTATACTATTGAGATTAAATATAAGAACAAATTAAATCAATCCCTGCACACACCCACATGTTATTAAGTAATATGTGTGAACAATATTATATTGTGAATTTCTCAGCTCACCGGTACAATATGAATATAATTTTTTTTAGACAAGTTCCTAGGACATATAGCTATAATTTATTAGTACATTGCAAACCTATACGACTGTTAATTAAAATGATATTAATAAAAAAACAAAAAAACAAATTTCATATAGGCAACATTTTTTTATCATTGTTAAAGATTTCTAAAAAAATTTAAGTTTATTTTTTTTTTAGAAGCTAGCTATCGGATAGCAGGGGGATAGACATTGTTGATGCCATAAAAAAAAGTTAGTATTTTGATTGTTTTGTTGTTAGTTTGGACACCCGTACAGCCAAACTGACAAGAAAACAAAAAAAGACTTTTATATATTAGTTAGGATAGGATTTTATGTTTTAAAACAAAATGTTCCACTTTTCCTAATAAGTTTTAAAAAAAAACTGTGTTTTGCAATGGCACTTTTCAAACTTATGCCGTTTTTCTTGATAATATTTTAGACTAATCATATCAAATATATTTTACTTCAATATGTTTTATAAAGTTATGCCATTATTTCCTTATGCCAACGGAATGTTGAACTAACTCCAAAATAAAAAATGGGCACGACTGGATCGCACAAAGTTACTCTCGTAGCTAACAACTTTAACGTAGCTCAAAATTGTCAATGTGCATATGTGGTTCTATAACATTATGAAATCATTAAAAAAAGTATTAAAAACAATTTAAAATATAAATTATTACTATAATTTACTATAGAATTGTTTTTTTTTTAATAGCTTGAACAGATAGAGCTCAAAAAAAGTGTGCCATCTGATTTGTTTGATAAATGTGAATTTACGAAAAAAAAAATTCAAAAATCTATAGAGCGGTTTTCTTAAAAATTCATTTTTTATATATAAAAATTCTTGAACATTTTTAAAAATAAAATTTGGTATGCCAACTTTTAGAATTAAATAATTTACAATTTTACACAAAATTTAAAAAAATATTCATTGACCCGTTTTCAAGATATTGAATTTTCAAAAAAAAAAAAAGTTCAATATTTTTTTAAAAATCCAAAATCAAAAATTTTATAAGCAAAATTGTAAAGTACCTGTTTAAGAATATTTAATCTTTTTTCATCAAATATAATTAATTCAGTTTATCATTAAATCATTTATTTAAATTACTAGTGTTATTGATAACCCACTTTGTATAATTTACCCTATCACTCACTAGACAATACTCTAAAATCTAACTCAATTATTTAACATTCTCTTTTTGTAACACCTTTGGGTTTAAGCTTCTCTTGTGCTCAAACACTCGTTCACTTGGATTACGACTTGCAAACAGATAAGTACCTTGAAATAAAAATTATATTGTACAAGTTGAAAATCATTTATTCTGGTAATTTGTGAATTTATCTGGTGCCCTTTCGTAAAGTGCTGGTCCTTCGCTATCTGTTGAGTTTACATTTATTCCTAAACATTTTTCTGGTCCGAATCGAGCCGGATTTCGTCAGGAACAACCCTAAGGAAACATTTAATTTGTGGAAGGAAATTGCTAATCGAGATAAACGGACATCGCGTTTTCTCATTATAGAAAGTTTCGCTAGCGGGTGTAACGGACTTCGCGTTATCCCGTATTTATAAAGGCACAATTTGATTAACGGACTTCGCGTTATTCCTGTATATAAAGACAAGTTTAACTAACGGACTTCGCGTTATCTTGTATTAACGGACTATCCCGTATATAAAGGCAAATTTAACTATCGGACATCGAGTTAATATTGCCCATTGATCTTATAAGTTAGATTAAACGCGTAGAAAACTTGCTAGTGTGTATATATGTATCGTTTATGTGAAATTTAATTAGAACTTGAATTAAATTAATACAAAAGTAAGTACCTAGCTATAAAAAGTGACTTTTTCTCGACACGTGCCTGAACTTTTCGATACATATATACCTACAGACTTAACACGTGTATTTTATTTTATTGAGCATTAAAATATGGCTTCTAAAGCAAAGATTTCTAAATTACGTGCTATTTGTGGTAATTTAAAGAACTCGCTAACTAAATTAGCTGAATTTACTGAGAAATAAGAGGTTACATCGTTAGAAGCAATTGAAATTCGCTTAAATAAGCTTGACCAACTGTGGGAAAGGTTTTATGCCTCACAGGAGGAATGGTATGAATTGATCGAGGATGAGGGTTACGTTAATCCCGAGCCAGAGTTCGAAGAGTTTGAGTCTAGGCATATACTTGTAAAATCGGTTTTACTTTCGGCCATGCGGGAAAGGATCAAGTTTGAGGCTGAAGCCAACCAACAAAAGTCAGTGTTAGGAATACCTTATAATGAAATCGAGGGAAGCGAAAGGTTAAATAGGGAAACAGATCCTTCAATACAGCAGGCACAGTTTAGTTTAACAAACGATTCGCTTCCAAGGCTTCATATTGAACCCTTTTGTGGAGACTATCAAAAGTGGCCAGCTTTCCGCGACATGTTTGATAGTATGGTCCAATATAAACCAAACATTTCTTCAGTTCGGAAGTTTCACCTTTTACGTTCATCGTTGCGTGATAAGCCTTTAGATATGCTTAATCACATTCCAATTTGTGACGCAACTTACAAACAGGCGTGGGAAAGATTAGTGAAGCGGTATGATAGGCCTCGGTTCATTGTCAATAATCTTTTAGAATCGTTCATGAAACTTCCTTCGACTCAGAGCACAAATCTTAAGATCCTGCGCAACATATCGGATTGTGCGGATGAGGTTTTGAGGGGTCTTGATGCGTTCAACTTTACCAAAAGAGATCCATGGATGATTTTTATTCTAATTGGCAAGTTAGACGCAGAAACCAGACAGGCATAGTCGAATGATAGTGTTGATTCAGACGATCCTACCATAAATGAGTTCTTAGCATTTTTGGAGCGTCGATGTGAAGCTCTCGAGTCGTGTAGGGGTTATATTCGTGAACCTAGTAAAGGAAAGTCTGCGGCCTTGAAAAGCATGCATGTTTCATCGCCTAGCCTGTGCCCTAAGTGTAATGCTTCGCATATCCTTGCGCAGTGTTCGGATTTCTTAGCCATGGATATCGAGTCTCGACGAGAATTCGTAAAAAATAAAAAGGTTTGCTTCAACTGTCTACAAGAAAACCACAATTCCTTTCGGTGCAAGTCAAAGTCACGTTGCAAAACGTGTAATTCACGGCACAATACGCTTGTTAACCGTGATAACACTGTGCCTAGTTCCACATCTGAAGCTCAGGCTGGAACACCAAATCCATCAACCATCGCGACAAATCTTGTTACGAATCATTCTGTTAATGTAGCTAGGTTCGTACCCCAGACATTACTACCAACGGCTGTTGGTAAGGTTACAGACAGGAATGGGAAGTATCAGTTGGTTAGAATTTTAATTGATTCTGGGTCACAGGTGTCATTCGTCACTGAGTCTTGTGTCCAGAGACTTGGACTACGACGAACAAATGCTCGCATACCTATAAGTGGAATTGGCTCAACCAGCGCAGGGAGATCTAGGGGTCTAGTTTCAATGGTTATTGCTTCTTGTTATGACCCTTCTAGTATCTCATTAGATAGTTTTATTCTGGTAAATGTAACTTCAGCACTGCCTGCTGTTTCGTTTGATACCAAAGATTGGAATTACATCTCTAAGCTGCAACTGGCCGATCCATCATTTAATCATTTGAGTTCGGTAGATATATTGCTTGGAGCAGATAAGGTTTGGGAAGTTCTTCAGGGAGATGTGGTAAAAGGAGCTTATGGCCAGCCAGTAGCACAAAAAACTATGTTTGGTTGAGTCTTAGCAGGTCAATTATTACCCAAAACTGAACCATCCATAAAGGCTCATCACACCATTCTTGACATTGATTCTACGTTGCAGAAGTTTTGGACAATTGAAGAAGTGGATCCAAAGTCGTTTATGTCAAAAGAAGACAAGGCAATAGAGGAACATTTTATTAAAACTCATAGAAGAGATGAAGTTGGAAAATACATCGTGAACCTTCCTTTTAAAAGCACTCCGAATTTCTCTGAAACCATCGGTGGTGCAGTTTCTCGGTTAAAGGCTATGGAAAGGAAGTTTTTGAAAAATAATTCACTCCTTATTTATGGAAGAATATCTGGCGTTAGGGCATATGCATAGAATTCCATCTTCTGAAATTTCAAAGCCGAATGTTTTTTACTTGCCACATCATGCGGTTCTTAAGCCAGACAGTGCCACAACAAAGCTTCGCGTTGTTTTTGATGGTTCATTTAAGGATAACAACGGTGTTTCTCTGAATGATTCATTGATGGTAGGTCCACCTATTCAACGTAACCTGTTTTCAGTATGTTTGAGATTTCGTCGGCATATGTTTGTCTTTACGGCTGACATTGTAAAGATGTTTCGCCAAATTTGGGTTGCAGATGAAGACAGGGACTACCAACGGATCGTCTGGCGAAAATCAAGTAATGATCCAATTGAACATTTTCGCCTGGGAACAGTAACCTATGGAACTGCAAGTGCTCCCTATTTATCGGTTCGGGTTTTAGAACAATTGGCGTACGATTATAGAGAAGAATGTCCAATCGCTTCAGAAATTGTTCTAAATGACTTTTACGTCGATGATGTCGTGACGGGCGGAGAATCGCTTTCTGAGGCAATTTTGAGAAAAAAGTGTTTGACAGATTTGCTTTCTAAAGGTGGTTTAGAACTTAGTAAGTGGCAAAGTAATTGTACAGAGTTGCTTTCAAAAACTGACTTCGTCCAAAATGAAAACGTTTCACTTAACAAAGACTCTGAGTGGGTAAAAGTTCTCGGGTTGAATTGGAATTCAAAAGTAGATTGTTTCTCGTTTCGTCTACATCTGACCGAAAATTGTGAATCCCCTACAAAACGCCAAATTTTAAGTGACGTTGCAAGAATTTTTGATCCCCTCGGTTTTCTTTCTCCCTCGGTAATTCAACTTCAAATCCTTCTTCAAGAATTATGGCATCAAAAACTTGATTGGGATGATTGCCTCCCAGATTTGATCGCCAACAAATGGCGAACATACCGAGAAGAACTGCCATTTTTTACTAAAATTAACATTCCTCGAACAATTGGAAATATCGACTCCCAATTCCAATTACACGGTTTCTCAGATGCCTCATCATCCGCGTACGCCGCCGTGATCTATTCGCGTCAAATGTTGCCAAATGGAGACATAAAAACGAATATCGTGGCCGCAAAAACTCGGGTGGCTCCAATTAAACAATTAAGTATTCCACGTTAAGAATTGTGTGGAGCCTTATTGCTCACAAGATTGCTCGTTGCCGTTCAAAATTCCCTAAAAATGACATTTTCGAACGTATTCGCGTGGTGTGATTCGCAGGTTGTTCTTTCCTGGTTGTCTTCTCCTTCTCGTCGTTGGGATGTTTTTGTTGGAAATAGAACTTCTGAAATTATGAACACTATACCTCGAAACAGGTGGTTTCACGTGAAATCGGAAGAAAACCCAGCAGACTGTGCTTCGCGCGGTATAGCACCTTCGAAACTAGTGAATCACCCGATCTGGTGGAACGGCCCTCATTGGCTTGGTAAAAATGAAGATGATTGGCCTATTGTTAAAACTTTTGAGGAACACCCAGATTGTAAGCAAGAGGAGAAAAAGCAAGTTCAAACATCGCTTTTGGTAGTAAACACTCGTCCGCATCATATCGAATACCTTTCAAATCGAATATCATCATGGTTTCGTCTGATACGCGTCTTAGCTTTTATGACTCGATATGTTTTAAAATGTATCATGAACCAGTCAAACGCTTATTCGTTTCATCTTACTGCTTCAGAAATCTTCAGGGCGAAACGCGACATCATAAGATGGGTACAAAATGCACACTTTGGGAAAGATATAGCTTATTATAAGTTACATGGACACTTTAGCCAAAATTGCAAGATAGTTAATCTAAATCCCCTTCTAGATGATGACCAAATATTGCGTGTTGGTGGAAGACTCGAAGAATCAAATATTTCGTTCAATGCAAAGCATCCCATCATTATTCCGAAAGGATACGAAGTGACGAAACTGATTGCAAAAGACGCACATGAACGACATCACCACCCAGGAGTTTCAACATTGTTCACCATACTACGCCAAGAGTACTGGATCATGGGTTGCAGAAACCTGCTTCGCAAGATAACCCACGATTGCAACGAATGTTTTAGGCAGAAAAAACTGACCACAACACAAATAATGGGTAATCTTCCAGCGCAAAGGATTCAACCTAGCAGGCCATTCACCCATTGCGGTTGTGACTACGCGGGACCAATTTTAATCAAAACCAAAATCGGCAGGAAGACAAATGTAGCCAAAGGCTACATTTTATTGTTTGTATGCCTCTCAACAAAGGCCATACATTTGGAGCTAGTCAGTGATTTGACCACGGAAGCATTTATTGCAGCGCTTCGTCGATTCGTTTCACGTCGTGGTAAGCCATCACACATGTACTCAGACAATGCTACAAATTTTCGCGGATCTGCTAGAGAACTCACAGAAATGCACCAACACACTCTGTCTGAAAAACATAACTCCATAGTTGCAGAATCACTTGCTCGCGATGCTATTACATGGCATTTCATTCCCCCTTCCGCACCACATTTCGGTGGTTTGTGGGAGGCGGGAGTAAAATCTGTTAAGCAACACCTTCATCGTGTGATAGGTTCTGACATTCTGAACTTTGAAGAATTGTACACCCTCTTAACCCAAATTGAATCACTTCTTAATTCTCGTCCTTTATGTCAAACTTCTGATAATAACTTCTGATAATAATAACTAACTTCTGGTATTAACTCCAGCTCATTTCATTTTAGGTGAGTCATATTCGGCGGTTCCTGAACCATCACTTGAACTAGTTCCACAAAACCGACTATCCTCATGGCAGGCCCTACAAAGGAAAGTACAAGGCTATTGGAAGCGTTGGAGTATGGAGTATTTGACATCATTGCAAAATCGACCTCGCTGGACAAAACCTCAAAAAGATCTTCAGTTAAATGACTTGGTAGTTATCAAGGATTCCAACCAACCACCAGGAAAATGGGCTTTAGGGCGCGTTATTGATGTCCATCCAGGCAAAGACGGTCATGTTCGAGTCGTCACACTAAAAACATCAACAGGCAATCTCGTACGGCCAATACACAAACTGGCTTTACTTCCTATGAGCTGAAACTATGTTCCAGGGGCGGCGGAATGTTTAAGAATATTTAATCTTTTTTCATCAAATATAATTAATTCAGTTTATCATTAAATCATTTATTTAAATTACTAGTGTTATTGATAACCCACTTTGTATAATTTACCCTATCACTCACTAGACAATACTCTAAAATCTAACTCAATTATTTAACATACTCTTTTTGTAACACCTTTGGGTTTAAGCTTCTCTTGTGCTCAAACACTCGTTCACTTGGATTACGACTTGCAAACAGATAAGTACCTTGAAATAAAAATTATATTGTACAAGTTGAAAATCATTTATTCTGGTAATTTGTGAATTTATCTGGTGCCCTTTCGTAAAGTGCTGGTCCTTCGCTATTTGTTGAGTTTACATTTATTCCTAAACAGTAACACTTACATAAAATATTTGGTTGAAATCTGTGCAGCCGTTCACGAGAAATTTGAAAACCAATAAATCGGTTCTGTGACAGGTACCGTTAGTAACCGTTACAAACATTTTTTTTTTTACCAAAACATTATATAATATTTATTTTAGTAATTATAGTTGCTCGTAATTTTTTTTCAAAATCGTTAGAGCCGTTTTTGAAATAAATCAATTTTTGTATATTGGTTCAAGAAACAAATTTAGCTGTTCTAATGCTCTAATAGCACTTCCGGAGCAAGTCTTAAAGCTTGTCACTTCGAGAATTAGCTCTAGTTGCGCATTTAGAGTAATTTCAGAGCTCTCATACAGGGAATTCTGCAACATTTAGAGCAAATTTCTGTTCGTAATCAGCTCGTTATCAGGGACATAGTAGATTTTAAGCTCTTTAATTATGCATTTTTTATCCACTAAGGAGCACCTTTGACAGCTTTTTGTTGGTGTGCCTAATACAATCGAAGAATAGTATATAATAGTTGCATAACATATTTTATGTTTGTGTGATGGATTATTTTATTTGAAGTATTTATAAGTATTGTAAAATTTCGTTAAGTGCGTAATGTCATCAAGATAAGTTATTTTTAATATTCGAACAGAATAAGGCAATTATTATATTTTTCGGTAAAATAATTGTGAATTTTAAGTGCGCGTTTTGTTTTATCACAAATGTATTGAAGGTACTTCGCGAAATTACAACGCGCTTCCGGAATTATAAATATTACGCTGAGATTTTGAAAAATTTTAATCTGAACAAAACAAAAAAATCTTGAGAACTGTTGTCAATTATTAATAAAATATTTTGTTTAAAAATTAAAAAAATGTGTTGTGTTTTTTAATAGAAAAAGTAGATTTTTTTTTTCAAAATTGAAAAAAAAATTGGTTATTCGAATCATTTTTCTTTTCATCGCCATATTTTTATTAGGGTAAAAGTTTCTTTTCCAAAGAGCTGTAATGGCGCTTCAGAGCTGTAATAGCGTTATTTCAGATCTAGTAGCCACAAGGTGAAAGATTTGCATTCCGTGCTTTATATAAAACTAGCGGAAACATCCGGCGTTGCCCGGGTCCCTTTTGATAGAGGATAGTTTGTTAACAAATCTTGAAAAAAAATTTCCCGTGGAAAATAGTTTTCCTTGAAAATATTTCTGCTGTCGTGAATATCTCTGAAATAAATTCGATGAATTGACCGCCCGATTCCCCAGGAAAACTTATTCCCGACATCAATAAATTTTCAACATCATTCATGTTTTCAATTTTCAAAGGATAGAAATATTGTGCAAGTGTTAATTATTATAAATATAAAAGCTTATTCATGTACTTCTAAATATCTATGCTAAAGACACCTACTTGTAAGAAAATATTTGAAAAATTTGTATGGTTTGCTATCTCGCCCCCAACTATCAACTGTCAAAGCAAAAGGTGTGATTTTTCGGATTTTTGACATTTCACCATCATCACTGTCAACTGTCAAGTGCGATTTTTCGATTTCCACTGGACTTAGAGTGCAAAATCAACCTCCTTTATCGATTGGCGCTCTCAGATCTTGAAATTTCGACACCTTTCAAATTGAAAAGTGAAATTTCTTATTTTCTGTTGGTGCTAAAGTGCTGGCCAAGACATTAGGTAATAAAACCCTCCTTAATCGATTGGTGCCCTTAGATTTTAACATTTCGTCACACGACCTGCAACGCACAGAAGAGAGGAGAGTAATACGGCAGTTTTCGCTCTTATAGCATTGCTGTTACCATTTTTGTCATACATGTGAATGATTTACTCTACTGAGCGTATGTTTCTCACTGATTTGGGAGATTGTGAAAGTATTCGCCGTGTTGATTTCAGCATAACTAAATTTTCAACGACCATGTAAATCAAACATGATTGCTTAAGGTTTTACCTTCCACCACAATCCAATCAACAACCAGCGCATTTTTACTTACTTGAGAATTATATCATGCCATTCATTAGCCTTTCATCACTACTTATTATATTTTCCAACATTCTTACATTCACTTACACATTCAACAAAAACTCATACGCACTTGAAACGTCAAATCTCATAGCTAAGCTTTGTACAACGCTCATGTCTTGTTCAAAAAGTTATATTTTTCGCCATGTCGGTCGCTGCATGTGGACATAGATTTTTCGGACTCCATTGGATTTTTTCTGGACATGTTCATAATCCTGCCATCTGTTTAATCTAATCAGTCTTTAAAATTGTATGGTTTTCTATTAATATTTTGAATGTATTTAAATAGTGAGACAACGACCTTTCCAAAGACATCCAAATTTTGAAATTCGAATAAGCACTTTCCATTTATATCCCATTTTATGCAGATAAATTGACAATTTTGAATTTTTTTTTGGATTTTATCTGTAAAAAATATTTCTAATGTAAAATTTTAATATTTGAAATTATTTTGTGAAGCTTGTGAGCAACGCACAGTTATGTTTTGTATCCATGATCCATTTTGCATTTTGTTTGGTAAATAAATCAATAAAGCTAATTCTGGAGTGGCTTTTGTTGAAATGATCACTTAATATTTATAAGCAATATTTTAGAAGAAGATTAGAGATTCGTTTTGTTTTTCAAAATTTATCAATTTTGTATTAACTTTTGCTTTAAAAGTACCAAAAATAGAATTAATTTTTTACTAAATCACATTTTTAATATGATTTTTTTTAAGATTTTGCAAAAATTTTAACACAAAAATTTAGATTATAAATTTCTACCGTAGTCTATATCATTTGTTAGTATCATTTGTTATGAACTATCAGGCATTACTAAAGTTTGAAGCCTCTAAATTTGGCTAAATGGAGCTTTATTGTGATTTATCTCATTAAATTGCCCCTACTTTTGTTCCTTTAGATTTACAAATATAAAATTTCTAACATATTTGTAGAAAAATGTAACACCTATAATTGTGTGTTATTAGTTTTTCAAAATTTAAAAATTTTTCATTAACTTTTAACAATTTTCTAAGTAACTACACTCAAAAGGAATGAATTTTTCGCATTATGGCAAATTCTTTCTCTTTTAACAATTTATTTTGTCATGAAAGTGAATTATTTTTTATTTTTATAATTTTGTATGTTTTATAACCTTTCATTGGATACCTAATTTATAAATATCAAAAATGTATTGCCAAGTTATGGCTATTTACAGGTATCGTAAGTATATTTTTCCAAAAAGAAACAATTTTATCGACCAATATACTGGATTTTTGCAAAATTTTTCTTTCAGTTATGTTTAAAAATCCATATTAAAGCTTTTGGCTATCGTAGAAATATGTTTTATATACCAAAACAATTGTTGATTCGTATCGATTATTACAAAATTTAAATTTTGATAATCGGTTAAATAAAAAGGAACAATATTCACTATTTAGTCAAAATAATGCTATTGTATCTTTTTAAGCGTATTAGTCTTTAAAATTGTATGGACGTCTATTAATGTTTTGTATGTATTTAAATAGTGAGACAATGACCTTTCCATCGACAACTTAATTTTGAAATTCGAATTCGTACTTTCCGATTTATAGCCAATTTTATGTAGACAAATTGACAATTTTAAAATTTTTTCTGGATGTTATCTGTAAAAAATATTTCTAATGTAAAATTTTAATATTTGAAATTATTTTGTGCAGCTTGTGAGCAAAGCGCATTTATTTTTTATATATCAAAATTTGTATCAGATTTTCAGGATTTATAATTTTTAAATTTGAAAATATTTTATGGGCGTGGTGAAATTATAAAAATAAAATCCGTTGAAAAGGCATGATTTTTTGGTAAATAAATCAATAAAACTAATTTTAGAGTGGTTTTTGTTGAAATAATCACTAAACATTTATTAGCAATATTTTAGAAGAGGATTAGAGCAATTGGTGTGTTAGTTTTGTTTTTCAAAATTTATCAATTTTTTATTAACTTTTGCATTTAAAGTACCAAAAATTGAATTGATTTTTCACTAAATCACATTTTTTGTATAGATTTTTTTTAAGATTTTGCAAAAATTTTAACACTGGAATTTATATTATAAATTTTAACCTCAAATTCATGTATCGTGTGTTATGAACTATTAAGTATAACTCAAGTTTTAAACCTCTTAATTTGGCTAAATGGAGCTTTTTTTTGATTTATTTTATTAAATTGCCCCTACTTTTTTCCCGTTAATTTAAAAAAATTCAAAATTATCACATATTTGTAAAAGAAAGCTACACCTATAAATGTGCATCCTTTGTTTTTTTCAAATATATAAATTTTTAATTAACTTTTGAATTTAAATTACGAAAAAATAAGTTGATTTTTCATTAAAACGCATTTTTAGTACACATTTTTTTAATATTTTGCAATGATTTTTAAACACAAATTAAAGTTATAAATTTCTTTTTAAATTTAATGTATAATTTATTATGAACTATTTAGGTTTGCTCAATTTTGAAACCTCTAAAGTTTTCTAAATGTAGCTTTTTTTGTGTTTTATTTATTAAATTACCCGTACTCCCGTTAGATTTAGAAATAAAAAATGATTGTCATATTTATAGAAGAAGGTCACACCTATAAACGTACATCATTAGCTTTTTGAAATAAAAAAAAATTTCATCAAGTTTTGAATTTAATATATGTAATATAAATTTGAGGGGTCATTTACACACCCTTTCAGTATGAAATTGTTCACCCCCCTCAATAATTTTTATACACAAATTTAGCCATATCTCATAGCTAAATTCTGAGATCAAAACTTTAATAATCGTCTGAGTAGAAATGAAGTTATGATTTTGTATATTAAAAGAACTCCAATTAGAAATTCAATTGAGATAACGGTGCTCTCCACTGGTAGACGATTGTTGACAATGAAGAAAGCGGAGCATTTCTATGGATTTTATTCGATTTTGTATGAATTTTAAAAAATCAATTGTGACGCTAATATAGGAGGTAGGTTAAAAGGTGAGGTATCAAATTAATGGCTATACTATTGAGATTAAATATAAGAAAAAATTAAATCAATCCCTGTACACACCCACATGTTATTAAGTAATATGTGTGAACAATATTATATTGTGAATTTCTCAGCTCACCGGTACAATAGGAATATAATTTTTTATAGCTATAATTTATTAGTACATTGCGAACCTCTACGACTGTTAATTAAAATGATATTAATTAAAAAAACAAAAAAACAAATTTCATATAGGCAACATTTTTTTATTATTGTTAAAGATTTCTAAAAAAATTTAAGTTTATTTTTTTTTAGAAGCTAGCTATCGGATAGCAGGGGGATAGACATTGTTGATGCCATAAAAAAAAGTTAGTATTTTGATTGTTTTGTTGTTAGTTTGGACACCCGTACAGCCAAACTGACAAGAAAACAAAAAAAGACTTTTATATATTAGTTAGGATAGGATTTTATGTTTTAAAACAAAATGTTCCACTTTTCCTAATAAGTTTAAAAAAAACTGTGTTTTGCAATGGCACTTTTTAAACTTATGCCGTTTTTCTTGATAATATTTTAGACTAATCATATCAAATATATTTTACTTCAATATGTTTTATAAAGTTATGCCATTATTTCCTTATGCCAACGGAATGTTGAACTAACTCCAAAATAAAAAATGGGCACGATTGGATCACACAAAGTTACTCTCGTAGCTAACAACTTTAACGTAGCTCAAAATTGTCAATGTGCATATGTGGTTCTATAACATTATGAAATCATTAAAAAAAGTATTAAAAACAATTTAAAATATAAATTATTACTATAATTTACTATAGAATTGTTTTTTTTTTTAATAGCTTGAACAGATAGAGCTCAAAAAAAGTGTGCCATGTGATTTGTTTGATAAATGTGAATTTACGAAAAAAAAAAAAATTCAAAAATCTATAGAGCGGTTTTCTTAAAAATTCATTTTTTATATATAAAAATTCTTGAACATTTTTAAAAATAAAATTTGGTATGCCAACTTTTAGAATTAAATAATTTACAATTTTACACAAAATTTAAAAAAATATTCATTGACCCGTTTTCAAGATATTGAATTTTCAAAAAAAAAAAAAGTTCAATATTTTTTTAAAAATCCAAAATCAAAAATTTTATAAGCAAAATTGTAAAGTACCACTTACATAAAAAATTTGGTTGAAATCTGTGCAGCCGTTCACGAGAAATTTGAAAACCAATAAATCGGTTCTGTGACAGGTACCGTTAGTAACCGTTACAAACATTTTTTTTTCTACCAAAACATTATATAATATTTATTTTAGTAATTATAGTTGCTCGTAATTTTTTTTCAAAATCGTTAGAGCCGTTTTTGAAATAAATCAATTTTTGTATATTGGTTCAAGAAACAAATTTAGCTGTTCAAATGCTCTAATAGCACTTCCGGAGCAAGTCTTAAAGCTTGTCACTTCGAGAATTAGCTCTAGTTGCGCATTTAGAGTAATTTCAGAGCTCTCATACAGGGAATTCTGCAACATTTAGAGCAAATTTCTATTCGTAATCAGCTCGTTATCAGGGACATAGTAGATTTTAAGCTCTTTAATTATGCATTTTTTATCCACTAAGGAGCACCTTTGACAGCTTTTTGTTGGTGTGCCTAATACAATCGAAGAATAGTATATAATAGTTGCAGAACATATTTTATGTTTGTGTGATGGATTATTTTATTTGAAGTATTTATAAGTATTGTAAAATTTCGTTAAGTGCGTAATGTCAACAAGATAAGTTATTTTTAATATTCGAACAGAATAAGGCAATTATTATATTTTTCGGTAAAATAATTGTGAATTTTAAGTGCGCGTTTTGTTTTATCACAAATGTATTGAAGGTACTTCGCGAAATTACAACGCGCTTCCGGAATTATAAATATTATGCTGAGATTTTGAAAAATTTTAATCTGAACAAAACAAAAAAATCTTGAGAACTGTTGTCAATTATTAATAAAATATTTTGTTTAAAAATTAAAAAAATGTGTTGTGTTTTTTAATAGAAAAAGTAGACCTTTTTTTTTCAAAATTGAAAAAAAAAAATTTGTTATTCGAATCATTTTTCTTTTCATCGCCATATTTTTATTAGGGTAAAAGTTTCTTTTCCAAAGAGCTGTAATGGCGCTTCAGAGCTGTAATAGCGTTATTTCAGATCTAGTAGCCACAAGGTGAAAGATTTGCTTTCCGTGCTTCATATAAAACTAGCGGAAACATCCGGCGTTGCCCGGGTCCCTTTTGATAGAGGATAGTTTGTTAACAAATCTTGAAAAAAAATTTCCCGTGGAAAATAGTTTTCCTTGAAAATATTTCTGCTGTCGTGAATATCTCTGAAATAAATTCGATGAATTGACCGCCCGATTCCCCAGGAAAACTTATTCCCGACATCAATAAATTTTCAACATCATTCATGTTTTCAATTTTCAAAGGATAGAAATATTGTGCAAGTGTTAATTATTATAAATATAAAAGCTTATTCATGTACTTCTAAATATCTATGCTAAAGGCACCTACTTGTAAGAAAATATTTGAAAAATTTGTATGGTTTGCTATCTCGCCCCCAACTATCAACTGTCAAAGCAAAAGGTGTGATTTTTCGGATTTTTGACATTTCACCATCATCACTGTCAACTGTCAAGTGCGATTTTTCGATTTCCACTGGACTTAGAGTGCAAAATCAACCTCCTTTATCGATTGGCGCTCTCAGATCTAGAAATTTCGACACCTTTCAAATTGAAAAGTGAAATTTCTTATTTTCTGTTGGTGCTAAAGTGCTGGCCAAGACATTAGGTAATAAAACCCTCCTTAATCGATTGGTGCCCTTAGATTTTAACATTTCGTCACACGACCTGCAACGCACAGAAGAGAGGAGAGTAATACGGCAGTTTTCGCTCTTATAGCATTGCTGTTACCATTTTTGTCATACATGTGAATGATTTACTCTACTGAGCGTATGTTTCTCACTGATTTGGGAGATTGTGAAAGTATTCGCCGTGTTGATTTCAGCATAACTAAATTTTCAACGACCATGTAAATCAAACATGATTGCTTAAGGTTTTACCTTCCACCACAATCCAATCAACAACCAGCGCATTTTTACTTACTTGAGAATTATATCATGCCATTCATTAGCCTTTCATCACTACTTATTATATTTTCCAACATTCTTACATTCACTTACACATTCAACAAAAACTCATACGCACTTGAAACGTCAAATCTCATAGCTAAGCTTTGTACAACGCTCATGTCTTGTTCAAAAAGTTATATTTTTCGCCATGTCGGTCGCTGCATGTGGACATAGATTTTTCGGACTCCATTGGATTTTTTCTGGACATGTTCATAATCCTGCCATCTGTTTAATCTAATCAGTCTTTAAAATTGTATGGTTTTCTATTAATATTTTGAATGTATTTAAATAGTGAGACAACGACCTTTCCAAAGACATCTAAATTTTGAAATTCGAATAAGCACTTTCCATTTATATCCCATTTTATGCAGATAAATTGACAATTTTAAATTTTTTTTTGGATTTTATCTGTAAAAAATATTTCTAATGTAAAATTTTAATATTTGAAATTATTTTGTGAAGCTTGTGAGCAACGCACAGTTATGTTTTGTATCCATGATCCATTTTGCATTTTGTTTGGTAAATAAATCAATAAAGCTAATTCTGGAGTGGCTTTTGTTGAAATGATCACTTAATATTTATAAGCAATATTTTAGAAGAAGATTAGAGATTCGTTTTGTTTTTCAAAATTTATCAATTTTGTATTAACTTTTGTTTTAAAAGTACCAAAAATAGAATTAATTTTTTACTAAATCACATTTTTAATATGATTTTTTTTAAGATTTTGCAAAAATTTTAACACAAAAATTTAGATTATAAATTTCTACCGTAGTCTATATCATTTGTTAGTATCATTTGTTATGAACTATCAGGCATTACTAAAGTTTGAAGCCTCTAAATTTGGCTAAATGGAGCTTTATTGTGATTTATCTCATTAAATTGCCCCTACTTTTGTTCCTTTAGATTTACAAATATAAAATTTCTAACATATTTGTAGAAGAATGTAACACATATAATTGTGTATTATTAGTTTTCAAAATTTAAAAATTTTTCATTAACTTTTAACAATTTTCTAAGTAACTACACTCAAAAGGAATGAATTTTTCGCATTATGGCAAATTCTTTCTCTTTTAACAATTTATTTTGTCATGAAAGTGAATTATTTTTTATTTTTATAATTTTGTATGTTTTATAACCTTTCATTGGATACCTAATTTATAAATATCAAAAATGTATTGCCAAGTTATGGCTATTTACAGGTATCGTAAGTATATTTTTCCAAAAAGAAACAATTTTATCGACCAATATACTGGATTTTTGCAAAATTTTTCTTTCAGTTATGTTTAAAAATCCATATTAAAGCTTTTGGTTATCGTAGAAATATGTTTTATATACCAAAACAATTGTTGACTCGTATCGATTATTACAAAATTTAAATTTTGATAATCGGTTAAATAAAAAGGAACAATATTCACTATTTAGTCAAAATAATGCTATTGTATCTTTTTAAGCGTATTAGTCTTTAAAATTGTATGGACGTCTATTAATGTTTTGTATGTATTTAAATAGTGAGACAATGACCTTTCCATCGACAACTTAATTTTGAAATTCGAATTCGTACTTTCCGATTTATAGCCAATTTTATGTAGACAAATTGACAATTTTAAATTTTTTTCTGGATGTTATCTGCAAGAAATATTTCTAATGTAAAATTTTAATATTTGAAATTATTTTGTGCAGCTTGTGAGCAAAGCGCATTTATTTTTTATATATCAAAATTTTTATCAGATTTTCAGGATTTATAATTTTTAAATTTGAAAATATTTTATGGGCGTGGTGAAATTATAAAAATAAAATCCGTTGAAAAGGCATGATTTTTTGGTAAATAAATCAATAAAACTAATTTTAGAGTGGTTTTTGTTGAAATAATCACTAAACATTTATTAGCAATATTTTAGAAGAGGATTAGAGCAATTGGTGTGTTAGTTTTGTTTTTCAAAATTTATCAATTTTTTATTAACTTTTGCATTTAAAGTACCAAAAATTGAATTGATTTTTCACTAAATCACATTTTTTGTATGGATTTTTTTTAAGATTTTGCAAAAATTTTAACACTGGAATTATTTATTTTAACCTCAAATTCATGTATCGTGTGTTACGAACTATTAAGTATAACTCAAGTTTTAAACCTCTTAATTTGGCTAAATGGAGCTTTTTTTTGATTTATTTTATTAAATTGCCCCTACTTTTTTCCCGTTAATTTAAAAAAATTCAAAATTATCACATATTTGTAAAAGAAAGCTACACCTATAAATGTGCATCCTTTGTTTTTTTCAAATATATAAATTTTTAATTAACTTTTGAATTTAAATTACGAAAAAATAAGTTGATTTTTCATTAAAACGCATTTTTAGTACACATTTTTTTAATATTTTGCAATAATTTTTAAACACAAATTAAAGTTATAAATTTCTTTTTAAATTTAATGTATAATTTATTATGAACTATTTAGGTTTGCTCAATTTTGAAACCCCTAAAGTTGTCTAAATGTAGCTTTTTTTCTGTTTTATTTATTAAATTACCCGTACTCCCGTTAGATTTAGAAATAAAAAATTATTGTCATATTTATAGAAGAAGGTTACACCTATAAACGTACATCATTAGCTTTTTGAAATAAAAAAAAATTTCATCAAGTTTTGAATTTAATATATGTAATATAAATTTGACGGGTCATTTACACACCCTTTCAGTATGAAATTGTTCACCCCCGTCAATAATTTTTATACACAAATTTAGCCATATCTCATAGCTAAATTCTGAGATCAAAACTTTAATAATCGTCTGAGTAGAAATGAAGTTATGATTTTGTATATTAAAAGAACTCCAATTAGAAATTCAATTGAGATAACGGTGCTCTCCACTGGTAGACGATTGTCGACAATGAAGAAAGCGGAGCATTTCTATGGATTTTATTCGATTTTTTATGAATTTTAAAAAATCAATTGTGACGCTAATATAGGAGGTAGATTAAAAGGTGAGAAATCACATTAATGGCTATACTATTGAGATTAAATATAAGAAAAAATTAAATCAATCCCTGTACACACCCACATGTTATTAAGTAATATGTGTGAACAATATTATATTGTGAATTTCTCAGCTCACCGGTACAATAGGAATATAATTTTGTATAGCTATAATTTATTAGTACATTGCAAACCTCTACGACTGTTAATTAAAATGATATTAATAAAAAAAAAAACAAGAAAAACAAATTTCATATAGGCAACATTTTTTTATTATTGTTAAAGATTTCTAAAAAAATTTAAGTTTATTTTTTTTAGAAGCTAGCTATCGGATAGCAGGGGGATAGACATTGTTGATGCCATAAAAAAAAGTTAGTATTTTGATTGTTTTGTTGTTAGTTTGGACACCCGTACAGCCAAACTGACAAGAAAACAAAAAAAGACTTTTATATATTAGTTAGGATAGGATTTTATGTTTTAAAACAAAATGTTCCACTTTTCCTAATAAGTTTAAAAAAAACTGTGTTTTGCAATGGCACTTTTCAAACTTATGCCGTTTTTCTTGATAATATTTTAGACTTATCATATCAAATATATTTTACTTCAATATGTTTTATAAAGTTATGCCATTATTTCCTTATGCCAACGGAATGTTGAACTAACTCCAAAATAAAAAATGGGCACGACTGGATCGCACAAAGTTACTCTCGTAGCTAACAACTTTAACGTAGCTCAAAATTGTCAATGTGCATATGTGGTTCTATAACATTATGAAATCATTGAAAAAAGTATTAAAAACAATTTAAAATATAAATTATTACTATAATTTACTATAGAATTGTTTTTTTTTAATAGCTTGAACAGATAGAGCTCAAAAAAAGTGTGCCATCTGATTTGTTAAATAAATGTGAATTTACGAAAAAAAAAAATTCAAAAATCTATAGAGCGGTTTTCTTAAAAATTCATTTTTTATATATAAAAATTCTTGAACATTTTTAAAAATAAAATGTGGTATGCCAACTTTTAGAATTAAATAATTTACAATTTTACACAAAATTTAAAAAAATATTCATTGACCCGTTTTCAAGATATTGAATTTTCAAAAAAAAAAAAAGTTCAATATTTTTTTAAAAATCCAAAATCAAAAATTTTATAAGCAAAATTGTAAAGTACCACTTACATAAAAAAATTTGGTTGAAATCTGTGCAGCCGTTCACGAGAAATTTGAAAACCAATAAATCGGTTCTGTGACAGGTACCGTTAGTAACCGTTACAAACATTTTTTTTTCTACCAAAACATTATATAATATTTATTTTAGTAATTATAGTTGCTCGTAATTTTTTTTCAAAATCGTTAGAGCCGTTTTTGAAATAAATTAATTTTTGTATATTGGTTCAAGAAACAAATTTAGCTGTTCAAATGCTCTAATAGCACTTCCGGAGCAAGTCTTAAAGCTTGTCACTTCGAGAATTAGCTCTAGTTGCGCATTTAGAGTAATTTCAGAGCTCTCATACAGGGAATTCTGCAACATTTAGAGCAAATTTCTGTTCGTAATCAGCTCGTTATCAGGGACATAGTAGATTTTAAGCTCTTTAATTATGCATTTTGTATCCACTAAGGAGCACCTTTGACAGCTTTTTGTTGGTGTGCCTAATACAATCGAAGAATAGTATATAATAGTTGCATAACATATTTTATGTTTGTGTGATGGATTATTTTATTTGAAGTATTTATAAGTATTGTAAAATTTCGTTAAGTGCGTAATGTCAACAAGATAAGTTATTTTTAATATTCGAACAGAATAAGGCAATTATTATATTTTTCGGTAAAATAATTGTGAATTTTAAGTGCGCGTTTTGTTTTATCACAAATTTATTGAAGGTACTTCGCGAAATTACAATGCGCTTCCGGAATTATAAATATTACGCTGAGATTTTGAAAAATTTTAATCTGAACAAAACAAAAAAAATCTTGAGAACTGTTGTCAATTATTAATAAAATATTTTGTTTATAAATTAAAAAAATGTGTTGTGTTTTTCAATAGAAAAAGTAGACCTTTTTTTTCAAAATTGAAAAAAAAAAAAATTTGTTATTCGAATCATTTTTCTTTTCATCGCCATATTTTTATTAGGGTAAAAGTTTCTTTTCCAAAGAGCTGTAATGGCGCTTCAGAGCTGTAATAGCGTTATTTCAGATCTAGTAGCCACAAGGTGAAAGATTTGCTTTCAGTGCTTTATATAAAACTAGCGGAAACACCCGGCGTTGCCCGGGTCCCTTTTGATAGAGGATAGTTTGTTAACAAATCTTGAAAAAAAATTTCCCGTGGAAAATAGTTTTCCTTGAAAATATTTCTGCTGTCGTGAATATCTCTGAAATAAATTCGATGAATTGACCGCCCGATTCCCCAGGAAAACTTATTCCCGACATCAATAAATTTTCAACATCATTCATGTTTTCAATTTTCAAAAGGTAGAAATATTGTGCAAGTGTTAATTATTATAAATATAAAAGCTTATTCATGTACTTCTAAATATCTATGCTAAAGACACCTATTTGTAAGAAAATATTTGAACAATTTGTATGGTTTGCTATCTCGCCCCCAACTATCAACTGTCAAAGCAAAAGGTGTGATTTTTCGGATTTTTGACATTTCACCATCATCACTGTCAACTGTCAAGTGCGATTTTTTGATTTCCACTGGACTTAGAGTGCAAAATCCACCTCCTTAATCGATTGACGCTCTCAGATCTTGACATTTCGACACCTTTCAAATTGAAAAGTGAAATTTCTTATTTTCTGTTGGTGCTAAAGTGCTGGCCAAGACATTAGGTAATAAAACCCTCCTTAATCGATTGGTGCCCTTGGATTTTGACATTTCGTCACACGACCTGCAACGCACAGAAGAGAGGAGAGTAATACGACAGTTTTTGCTCTTATAGCATTGCTGTTACCATTTTTGTTATACATGTGAATGATTTACTCTACGGAACGAATGTTCCTCACTGATTTGGGAGATTGTGAAAGTATTCGCCGTGTTGATTTCAGCATAACTAAATTTTCAACGACCATGTAAATCAAACATGATTGCTTAAGGTTTTGCCTTCCACCACAATCCAATCAGCAACCAGCGCATTTTTACTTACTTGAGAATTATATCATGCCATTCATTAGCCTTTCATCACTACTTATTATATTTTCCAACATTCTTACATTCACTTACACATTCAACAAAAACCAGGCAAAAAACTCATACGCACTTGAAACGTCAAATCTTATAGCTAAGCTTTGTACAACGCTCATGTCTTGTTCAAAAAGTTATATTTTTCGCCATGTCGGTCGCTGCATGTGGACATAGATTTTTCGGACTCCATTGGATTTTTTCTGGACATGTTCATAATCCTGCCATCTGTTTAATCGAATGAGTCTTTAAAATTGTATGGTTTTCTATTAATATTTTGAATGTATTTAAATAGTGAGACAACGACCTTTCCAAAGACATCTAAACAAAAAAAGACTTTTATATATTAGTTAGGATAGGATTTTATGTTTTAAAACAAAATGTTCCACTTTTCCTAATAAGTTTAAAAAAAACTGTGTTTTGCAATGGCACTTTTCAAACTTATGCCATTTTTCTTGATAATATTTTAGACTAATCATATCAAATATATTTTACTTCAATATGTTTTATAAAGTTATGCCATTATTTCCTTATGCCAACGGAATGTTGAACTAACTCCAAAATAAAAAATGGGCACGACTGGATCGCACAAAGTTACTCTCGTAGCTAACAACTTTAACGTAGCTCAAAATTGTCAACGTGCATATGTGGTTCTATAACATTATGAAATCATTAAAAAAAGTATTAAAAACAATTTAAAATATAAATTATTACTATAATTTACTATAGAATTGTTTTTTTTTTTAAAAGCTTGAACAGATAGAGCTCAAAAAAAGTGTGCCATCTGATTTGTTTGATAAATGTGAATTTAAGAAAAAAAAAAAAAAAATCAAAAATCTATAGAGCGGTTTTCTTAAATTCATTTTTTATATATAAAAATTCTTGAACATTTTCAAAAATAAAATTTGGTATGCCAACTTTTAGAATTAAATAATTTACAATTTTACACAAAATTTAAAAAAATATTCATTGACCCGTTTTCAAGATATTGAATTTTCCAAAAAAAAAAAAGGTCAATATTTTTTTAAAAATCCAAAATCAAAAATTTTATAAGCAAAATTGTAAAGTACCACTTACATAAAAAATTTGGTTGAAATCTGTGCAGCCGTTCACGAGAAATTTGAAAACCAATAAATCGGTTCTGTGACAGGTACCGTTAGTAACCGTTACAAACATTTTTTTTTCTACCAAAACATTATATAATATTTATTTTAGTAATTACAGTTGCTCGTAATTTTTTTTCAAAATCGTTAGAGCCGTTTTTGAAATAAATCAATTTTTGTATATTGGTTCAAGAAACAAATTTAGCTGTTCAAATGCTCTAATAGCACTTCCGGAGCAAGTCTTAAAGCTTGTCACTTCGAGAATTAGCTCTAGTTGCGCATTTAGAGTAATTTCAGAGCTCTCATACAGGGAATTCTGCAACATTTAGAGCAAATTTCTGTTCGTAATCAGCTCGTTATCAGGGACATAGTAGATTTTAAGCTCTTTAATTATGCATTTTTTATCCACTAAGGAGCACCTTTGACAGCTTTTTGTTGGTGTGCCTAATACAATCGAAGAATAGTATATAATAGTTGCATAACATATTTTATGTTTGTGTGATGGATTATTTTATTTGAAGTATTTATAAGTATTGTAAAATTTCGTTAAGTGCGTAATGTCAACAAGATAAGTTATTTTTAATATTCGAACAGAATAAGGCAATTATTATATTTTTCGGTAAAATAATTGTGAATTTTAAGTGCGCGTTTTGTTTTATCACAAATTTATTTAAGGTACTTTGCGAAATTACAATGCGCTTCCGGAATTATAAATATTACGCTGAGATTTTGAAAAATTTTAATCTGAACAAAACAAAAAAATCTTGAGAACTGTTGTCAATTATTAATAAAATATTTTGTTTAAAAATTAAAAAAATGTGTTGTGTTTTTTAATAGAAAAAGTAGACCTTTTTTTCCAAAATTGAAAAAAAAAAATTTGTTATTCGAATCATTTTTCTTTTCATCGCCATATTTTTATTAGGGTAAAAGTTTCTTTTCCAAAGAGCTGTAATGGCGCTTCAGAGCTGTAATAGCGTTATTTCAGATCTAGTAGCCACAAGGTGAAAGATTTGCTCTCAGTGCTTTATATAAAACTACCGAAAACCCTCGGCGTTGCCCGGGTCCCTTTTGATAGAGGATAGTTTGTTAACAAATCTTAAAAAAAAATTTCCCGTGGAAAATAGTTTTCCTTGAAAATATTTCTGCTGTCGTGAATATCTCTGAAATAAATTCGATGAATTGACCGCCCGATTCCCCAGGAAAACTTATTCCCGACATCAATAAATTTTCAACATCATTCATGTTTTCAATTTTCAAAGGATAGAAATATTGTGCAAGTGTTAAATATTATAAATATAAAAGCTTATTCATGTACTTCTAAATATCTATGCTAAAGACACCTATTTGTAAGAAAATATTTGAACAATTTGTATGGTTTGCTATCTCGCCCCCAACTATTAACTGTCAAAGCAAAAGGTGTGATTTTTCGGATTTTTGACATTTCACCATCATCACTGTCAACTGTCAAGTGCGATTTTTTGATTTCCACTGGACTTAGAGTGCAATCCACCTCCTTAATCGATTGGCGCTCTCAGATCTTGACATTTCGACACCTTTCAAATTGAAAAGTGAAATTTCTTATTTTCTATTGGTGCTAAAGTGCTGGCCAAGACATTAGGTAATAAAACCCTCCTTAATCGATTGGTGCCCTTGGATTTTGACATTTCGTCACACGACCTGCAACGCACAGAAGAGAGGAGAGTAATACGACAGTTTTTGCTCTTATAGCATTGCTGTTACCATTTTTGTTATACATGTGAATGATTTACTCTACGGAGCGAATGTTTCTCACTGATTTGGGAGATTGTGAAAGTATTCGCCGTGTTGATTTCAGCATAACTAAATTTTCAACGACCATGTAAATCAAACATGATTGCTTAAGGTTTTACCTTCCACCACAATCCAATCAGCAACCAGCGCATTTTTACTTACTTGAGAATTATATCATGCCATTCATTAGCCTTTCATCACTACTTATTATATTTTCCAACATTCTTACATTCACTTACACATTCAACAAAAACCAGGCAAAAAACTCATACGCACTTGAAACGTCAAATCTCATAGCTAAGCTTTGTACAACGCTCATGTCTTGTTCAAAAAGTTATATTTTTCGCCATGTCGGTCGCTGCATGTGGACATAGATTTTTCGGACTCCATTGGATTTTTTCTGGACATGTTCATAATCCTGCCAACTGTTTAATCGAATCAGTCTTTAAAATTGTATGGTTTTCTATTAATATTTTGAATGTATTTAAATAGTGAGACAACGACCTTTTCAAAGACATCTAAATTTTGAAATTCGAATAAGTACTTTCCGATTTATATCCCATTTTATGCAGATAAATTGACAATTTTGAATTTTTTTTTGGATTTTATCTGTAAAAAATATTTCTAATGTAAAATTTTAATATTTGAAGTTATTTTGTGAAGCTTGTGAGCAACGCACAGTTATGTTTTGTATCCATGATCCATTTTGCATTTTGTTTGGTAAATAAATCAATAAAGCTAATTCTGGAGTGGCTTTTGTTGAAATGATCACTTAATATTTATTAGCAATATTTTAGAAGAAGATTAGAGATTCGTTTTGTTTTTCAAAATTTATCAATTTTGTATTAACTTTTGCTTTAAAAGTACCAAAAATAGAATTAATTTTTCACTAAATCACATTTTTAATATGATTTTTTTTAAGATTTTGCAAAAATTTTAACACAAAAATTTAGATTATAAATTTCTACCGTAGTCTATATCATTTGTTAGTATCATTTGTTATGAACTATCAGGCATTACTTAAGTTTGAAGCCTCTAAATTTGGCCAAATGGAGCTTTATTGTGATTTATCTCATTAAATTGCTCCTACTTTCTAACATATTTGTAGAAGAATGTAACACCTATAATTGTGTGTTATTAGTTTTTCAAAATTTATAAATTTTTCATTAACTTTTAACAATTTTCGAAGTAACTACACTCAAAGGGAATGAATTTTTCGCATTATGGCAAATTCTTTCTCTTTTAACAATTTATTTTGTCATGAAAGTGAATTATTTTTTATTTTTATAATTTTGTATGTCTTATAACCTTTCATTGGATACCTAATTTATAAATATCAAAAATGTATTGCCAAGTTATGGCTATTTACAGTTATCTTAAGTATATTTTTACAAAAAGAAACAATTTTATCGACCAATAGACTGGATTTTTGCAAAATTTTTCTTTCAATTATGTCTAAAAATCCATATTAAAGCTTACGGTTATCGTAGGAATACGTTTTATATACCAAAATAATTGTTGATGGGTATAAATTATTATAAAATTTAAATTTTGATAATCGGTTACATAAAAAATTATAATATTCACTATTTAATCAAAATAATGCAATTTAATCTGTTCAACCGTATAAGTCTTTAAATTTATGTTGTTGTCTATTAATATTTTGTATGTATTTAAATAGTGAGACAATGAACTTTCCATAGACATCTAAATTTTAAAATTCGGATAAGTACTTTTTGATTTATAGCCAATTTTATGCAGAAAAATTGACAATTTAAAATTTTTTTCTGGATTTTATCTGTACAAAATATATCTTATGTAAAATTTTAATATTTGAAATTATTTTGTGAAGCTTGTGAGCAACGCACAGTTATGTTTAATATATCAACACTTTTAATAGACTTTCAAGATTTATAATTTTTAAATTTAAAAATATTTTATGGACGTGGTGAAAATATAAAAATTAAAGTCGTTGAAAAAGCATGATCGATTCTGCATTTTTTTTGGTAAATAAATCAATAAAACTAATTTTAGAGCAGCTTTTGTTGTAATAATTACTTAACGTTTACTAACAATATTTAAGAAGAGGATTAGATCAATTGGTGTGTTGGTTTTGATTTCAAAATTTATCAATTTTGTATTAAGTTTTGCACTGAAAGTACCAAAAATTGAATTGATTTTTCACTAAATCACATTTTTTGTATGAATTTTTTCTAAGATTTTGCAAAACCCTTAACACAGCAATTTATATTATATATTTCTACCTCAAATTCATGTATCGTGTGTTATGAACTATTAAGTATTACTCAAGTTTGAAGCCTCTTTAAATTGGCTAAATGGAGCTTTGTCTCATTAAATTTCCCCTACTTTTTTTCCTTTAGATTTACAAATATAAAATTTCTAACATTTTTGTAGAAGAATGTAACACCTATAATTGTGTGTTATTAATTTTTCAAAATTTATAAATTTTTCATTAACTTTTAACAATTTTCTAAGTAACTACACTCAAAAGGAATGAATTTTTCGCATTATGGCAAATTCTTTCTCTTTTAACAATTTATTTTGTCATGAAAGTGAATTATTTTTTATTTTTATAATTTTGTATGTTTTATAACCTTTCATTGGATACCTAATTTATAAATATCAAAAATGTATTGCCAAGTTATGGCTATTTACAGGTATCGTAAGTATATTTTTCCAAAAAGAAACAATTTTATCGACCAATATACTGGATTTTTGCAAAATTTTTCTTTCAGTTATGTTTAAAAATCCATATTAAAGCTTTTGGTTATCGTAGAAATATGTTTTATATACCAAAACAATTGTTGATTCGTATCGATTATTACAAAATTTAAATTTTGATAATCGGTTAAATAAAAAGGAACAATATTCACTATTTAGTCAAAATAATGCTATTGTATCTTTTTAAGCGTATTAGTCTTTAAAATTGTATGGACGTCTATTAATGTTTTGTATGTATTTAAATAGTGAGACAATGACCTTTCCATCGACAACTTAATTTTGAAATTCGAATTCGTACTTTCCGATTTATAGCCAATTTTATGTAGACAAATTGACAATTTTAAATTTTTTTCTGGATGTTATCTGTAAAAAATATTTCTAATGTAAAATTTTAATATTTGAAATTATTTTGTGCAGCTTGTGAGCAAAGCGCATTTATTTTTTATATATCAAAATTTTTATCAGATTTTCAGGATTTATAATTTTTAAATTTGAAAATATTTTATGGGCGTGGTGAAATTATAAAATTCGTTGTAAAGGCATGATTTTTTGGTAAATAAATCAATAAAACTAATTTTAGAGTGGTTTTTGTTGAAATAATCACTAAACATCTATTAGCAATATTTTAGAAGATGATTAGAGCAATTGGTGTGTTAGTTTTGTTTTTCAAAATTTATCAATATTTTTATTAACTTTTGCATTTAAAGTACCAAAAATTGAATTGATTTTTCACTAAATCACATTTTTTGTATGGATTTTTTTTTAAGATTTTGCAAAAATTTTAACACTGGAATTTGTATTATAAATTTTAACCTCAAATTCATGTATCGTTTGTTATGAACTATTAAGTATAACTCAAGTTTTAAACCTCTTAATTTGGCTAAATGGAGCTTTTTTGTGATTTATTTTATTAAATTGCCCCTACTTTTTTCCCGTTAGATTTACAAATACAAAATTATCACATATTTGTAAAAGAAAGCTACACCTATAAATGTGCATCCTTTGTTTTTTTTCAAATATATAAATTTTTGATTAACTTTTGAATTTAAATTACGAAAAAATAAGTTAATTTTTCATTAAAACGCATTTTTAGTACACTTTTTTTTTAATATTTTGCAATAATTTTTAAACACAAATTAAAGTTATAAATTTCTATTTAAATTTAATGTATAATTTATTATGAACTATTAAGGTTTGTTCAATTTTGAAACCTCTAAAGTTGTCTAAATGTAGCTTTTTTTGTGTTTTATTTATTAAATTACCCGTACTCCCGTTAGATTAAGAAATACAAAATTATTGACATATTTATAGAAGAAGGTTACACCTAAAACGTACATCATTAGCTTTTTGAAATAAAAAAAAATTTCATCAAGTTTTGAATTTAATATATGTAATATAAATTTGACGGGTCATTTACACACCCTTTCAGTATGAAATTCTTCACTCCCCTCAATAATTTTTTTACACAAATTTAGCCATATCTCATAGCTAAATTCTGAGATCAAAACTTTAATAATCGTCTGAGTAGAAATGAAGTTATGATTTTGTATATTAAAAGAACTCCAATTTGAAATTCAATTGAGATAACGGTGCTCTCCACTGGTAGACGATTGTTGACAATGAACAAAGCGGAGCATTTCTATGGATTTTATTCGATTTTTTATGAATTTTAAAAAATCAATTGTGACGCTAATATAGGAGGTAGATTAAAAGGTGAGGTATCAAATTAATGCCTATACTATTGAGATTAAATATAAGAAAAAATTAAATCAATCCCTGCACACACCCACATGTTATTAAGTAATATGTGTGAACAATATTATATTGTGAATTTCTCAGCTCAACGGTACAATAGGAATATAATTTATTAGTACATTGCAAACCTCTACGACTGTTAATTAAAATGATATTAATAAAAAAACAAATTTCATATAGGCAACATTTTTGTATTATTGTTAAAGATTTCTAAAAAAATTTAATTTTATTTTTTTTTAGAAGCTAGCTATCGGATAGCAGGCGGATAGAAATTGTTGATGCCATAAAAAAAAGTTAGTATTTTGATTGTTTTGTTGTTAGTTTGGACACCCGTACAGCCAAACTGACAAGAAAACAAAAAAAGACTTTTATATATTAGTTAGGATTAGGATAGGGTGTTTTAGAAAATAAAAGAAAGAGTGAATATTCTGCAAAGCAAATACCTAGTATATTTTTATTTAAAGAGTAGGTGTTCCTGAGATGAACTTTGAACTTAACGAGCAAGTTTTTTTTTTGTGATTCAGCTTTAGTTATATTTCGATAAGTTTTAAAGCTTTCTTAGGGTAGGTATAGAAAAAAATAAAAAATATTTATAATTAATACAACTTCCTTCTCTAAAACCCTTTTATAGGGAAATTAATTTAAGTCGTTGTTTTTTGAGAGAGTGAATAGCAACTCAGCAAAATGTTTACACGCAAAACAATAACAAAACAAATTATTATAGAGAATTTTGTTTGTGTTTTCCATGTAAAGCTTTTACTGAGTTGCTAGTCACTCTCTCAAAAAACACGGCTTTATTTATTTTCGACTCATGATTATTTTTTTGTTGAATTAATTTTGTTGAATTTATATAAGTTTGTAACACCCTACAAAATCTTTGAACAATGCTCTATTTTGAATTTTATAAACCCCAGTAAGGAGCATGTTTTTGAATCCTGAGACGTTATTAGTTGCTACAGCTGAAACCATTCCAGAACCTCTGTTATAGAGTACAATTTTTAGAAGAAATAAAGAGAGCTGTATTATAAACTCTTACAGAGATATAGCCTTAGATTACACTATATTAGAGCTCTAGAAGAGCAGTTTTGCTTCAATTAGCTCCAACAATGTTACTTGGGTACAGATATGGAGATATATATCTACAGGACAGAATGTGACATTACCTATATTTTGTACTCTAGCTATTTATAATAGTAAATTTATAATAGTAAATTTAAATTCTAAGAATCTTATTTGTAAAAGTTTTTTTCTTAGCTCTTCTCGGTGTAGAGGTATAAATTATTAAAGCCAACTATATATTTCAAAACAGAGTGTTGGCTAAAAAAATAACAAAAATCAGGGGAGTGTACTCAAAAAAAATATGGTTTCAAAGAATATAAAAAGGAATGTTAAGTGTCATATGCAAAATTTCGATTTTGAAACGATTTTGATTGTTAGAATTTTTCCAATTAAAACATTTTTGAAAAGTTTTTTGTTGCAACATTTTGATTTTTAGCTTTTTAAAGGGTGGTTTTAAAAATCTCAAAATATCACAACATTTAGATGGGATAGGTGTACATTTTTAGTAAGAATTTGACATCGAAATCATTGTTTTTTTTTTTTTTCAAAATATTTGAGTTAAAAAACATTTGTTAAGAATTTAAAATAGTTTTTTTTTGCTCTAAAAAAACTTTATATTGCTCTAAAAAAAATTTTTTATTGATTTTTTTTTTATTTACCAGTTGTTGACTACGTCATTATATGTAAAACAAATAAGACTGGGTTCGGAATCATTTTTTGTTCTTGAAATATTTGAGACGAACATTTTTTTCAACTGTTTTTCTTAGTTTAAAAAAAGGTGTCTGTTGAATTTTTATTTTTAATATTTACCCATTTGGTATTGTGTAATTATGTGTAAAATAAAATTAGTCTGATGTGAATATCTTATTCCGTTCTCGAGATATTCCAGACAAAAGAAATTTTACAGCTCCTTATTAAATTGCTGTATGATAATATTATCTGTAAAATAAAATGTATCCGAGGTCGATATCTTTATGCGTTCTCGAGATTTGGTGGACGAAAAAAGTACCCCGAACGTACCTACATACACACAAACAGACATCTTGCTAAAAACGACGGATTCTGATTCTAGAGACCTCAGAAGATATGTCAAAATGTTCAATTCGACAAATCGCACCAATTACAATAACTTCCGATGGGAAGTTAATAAATACATAAATAAAATATTAAAAAAAAAATAAAAAAACTAATTTCTTAATAAAAACAACTAAACACTACGCTGATGGTATGAACCTGAAATTATCATTTAGCTGGACTGTTCTTAGTTTTATCATTGAAAAACAACAAAAAGAAGGTGACACCGGGCAATAAGACCACTATACGCTGTTCAGTTCGTATTTTCAGTACAGGAAAGATAGGGTGTTTGCCTCTCACCCTTACTTTTATGGATTTCAATAAGCTATCTCGTTTTTTATAAAGCTTTTGCATTTTCTATGGTTGCCGTATCGCACATTATAAATTAAAATGTCAGTAGGGTTACCAACTACTTATTTAGATTTCATAAACAGACAAAATGTAGATCGCAAACTAAATCTAAAAAAAATTAATGTAGATGCAAACAAAAATAAATCTATACGCTTGATTGAATTTGATGGTGGTCGTGGTAGTATGGTTGATGTTGGTTCGGTTGATGGTGTTTTAGCTGGTGATGATACAGACATTGGTGGTGTAGGTTGTGATGGTTTTTTTGCTGCTTTTGCTGCCTCTTTGCTGTTTAAATTAGAAATACAAAAAATACAAATTTTGTTAATTACTTACATTTTATTTATATCTTACAGGGGTGATGGCTTTCCCATTCTGAAGGGTGCATGCTTTAAATAAGCCTTAAAGAATGTGGCTTTTCCACATCGCTGTACGTGGGATACCTTAACCTCACAGCTTCCAGAATCGTAGCCAGTAGTACTGCAGTTAGTTTGCAAAAAGATTTTTTTGTCGCTGTAACGTGCCAAGAGTACAGCGACAGCAGGTCGTCCGAAAAGAGGCACTTGGATATCGTCCTCATAGTTTTGAGTGCATTCCCTATTCAACCCCCCCCCCCCCCCAAATGTTGACAACTTATGGATCTAGAAAGGCAAAACAAAAAAGAAATATTTGTTTGACTATATTGATAAGATAATAAATGTTTGATTTTATGAATGATATACAGGGTGTCCCATTAACAATGGTCCAAACTGAAATTGGTGATAGGCCAGGTGATGAACTATTAGAATTTGGTAACTTTTCCATACCGAATCATAGCAGTTCTCGAGTAACGTTTTTTTTTGAAATTTGAAAAAAAATCTAACTTTGAACCAGTTTTTTGCTCACCCTGTCCATAATTGGTTTTTGATTTTTACAAATTTTGCATTAAAAAATTCACTTATAGTTTCACCAAAATTCAGCTCTTTCGGAGTTATATTTGAAGTGAAATTCTAGTTTTATCGAAATATTTGAACAAAAATGTTTTATTTTTGTTTGATTTTGAACCTGTTTGATTGGGTTCAAACGGTTATAACTGTCTATTTAAACATAGCTTTGGCAAGTTTAATACCTTTTTTGAAACTACAGAAAAATTGGCAATTTTTGAAATACAAAACCTGTATTGAGCCATACGAATTTTATTCAGGGGGCTCATCAGAAGATTGTGGTCAAAAATTAATTTTGGCAAAGTTCAATACTAACTAATGATTTGTAGGCAAATGGTGACGCCAATTAAAAATATTTTACTCAGTAAAGTTAGTGAAACTATAAGTGAATTTTTTAATGCAAAATTTGTAAAAATCAAAAACCAATTATGGACAGGGTGAGCAAAAAACTGGTTCAAAGTTAGATTTTTTTCAAATTTCAAAAAATAGCCGTTACTCGAGAACTGCTATGATTCGGTATGGAAAAGTTACCAAATTCTAATAGTTCATCACCTGGCCTATCACCAATTTCAGTTTGGACCATTGTTAATGGGACACCCTGTATAAGTAGACATAGTTAATTAATTTTCGGATAAGCCGTGTTATTTAAAATTTATAGTGCGTTTTTGTACTTACCCCGAACGTTTCGCATCAAATTACATTGAGCGTGGTCACCGGGAAACTGCTGATGAAATGTTATGCATTAGATTGGCTACGCAGGTTGTAACGGTGCGTAGCAGTGAAGCCAGACTTATGAAGCATGTTTTCCCACAGCGGAACTCAAAAAATCCCTTTTATCCCACGCCGTTATTATCAATATCCCTCAATTATCCCATGAAAGAAAAAAGATTAAGAAAAATATATTTCATTATAATTCAGTGTTTTTATTATTTTATTTGGGACGATTTGAGGTTGTTTCTTTGTAATGTTGCGATACATTAGCAATAATTATAAAAGTTTTAAGATAAATAAATATATAAATATTTACATCTATATGCATTATGGCCTTAATGGGCGATGTACATCCTATACATTTCGACAAAAATAATCCAGTCTGGATATGACATAAAGTATATGGCATGAATTATTAGCCTCGTTTGTTTCATGGTATGTTTGAGTTGAGAATTGAAAAACAAGTATAGTTGCCGTATTTTTGTGCATGTGTATTGTGTATGTTGTGATGAAATTCACCAAGTTTAAGTTATGAATCAGTGTTTGAAAATGAATGAATTAAGATATAAAAAATGAGTTCGATTTTGCAAATTTGTTGTTTAGTTGGATAAATTATCTCTTTTTATAAAACGAGTAATGGGTATTTGAGCATTACGTAAAATCTTTTTTTGTTGCACTATGGGCTTAGAAAAATCCCTTTATCCCTTTTACCTTATTTTAGAGAAAATCCCTCGAAAAAGGATAAATCCCACGATCTGGCATCGCTGGTGCGTAGACGGTTATATCTCATGAAGTTGTTGTTGTTGAGGTGCAGGTTGTTGGGAGCAAACAATACTCACTACTTCGCAGGGTGGTTTAAGCTTGATTTGGGATGTCCGTGAGGTGTTAATGAGCGGGTCCCATGAATGAGCAAGCTTAAAACTGTCGTCCCGATTGAAATTTGGGTGGCGCTTAATTTCAATCGCCTCGCGTACCAAACGCGGGATGTAGTGGGTTTCTTGCGATAAAACCTTGGCTTGGTCGAAATGAATTCATCTGGATTGTCCAAGAGCAAATTGCCGACTTTTCCTGCTGATTTTTACTTACAGCACTAATAGTCCGGGAGCCCGTGATATATTTTGGTGATCAATAGAACCAAAGCTTATCTTTTGGTAGATGGTTAATTTGACGATATAACGAAGCCTAGTGAAAGTCAGCTGGCGGACCATGGGTGGGTGTGGCTACTGCAGCCTCCTAAACATGTAAAAAAAAGTTGGGTTGCGACTCCACCAAAGCTGAAATTCGGTTATTATGATAGTTAACACCTTATATTATGCAAAAACAAAAGTCAGCTGGCTGTATGCGGGTGGAAAGATCGTCCGCTGACCTAGTGAAGTATGCACGCATAGAACCACGGTAAGAAGCCATGCTTATTATTTGTTATGTCTCTATGCTTATAATAAAGAAGCACAGGTAACTGTTCTTTAAAATGTCATAAAATGCATTTGTAATAGAACAATTACTGAAAATACTCGAACAATCGTTTAATTTTCAAGCTGTCTTCGACTACAGAGCTCTCCCCGTGAAGCTGGTTTTATTGTACTAAGTTTTGAAATGTATGTTAAATACAAAATAAAAAAATATTTTGTAATCATTTCAATTGTTTTGTACTTATTTTATATTTTTTTTTTTTTATTTAAAAAATTTTGAGCTGAGAGCAACAATTTTTTAATTGTAAGCTTTTTTAAAATTTTATTTCTTAAATTAAAAAAAAAATTAAAAATCATCCAAATCGGAGCAGGTTCTCCGGGTTCTTGAATAAACATGACATGTAACCTATAATTCGCTTAAGTGGTTTGAAGTTGTACCAATGATTTCCCCTCCAGTAGCTGATGATCTTCTTGCCATTGCAGCACTCACTTTATTGAGAAATTTAATAAAATTTTAAAGAAAAACTTTGCACACGGCTCGTATAAAATCGAGAATAAACTGGAATAACAAATGTAATTATTTTCAAATTAATTATTGTTCTAATTCGATTGAACAAAAACTTTGCAGCAGAACAAAGATATTTTTGTTTTTGATGCAGTTTAAACTTTGCTTCACAAAAAATTCACAACACAAAACCCGTGCAATTTTTTTTTTTATTTTGATTTCTGTGCACCCGGCACACGTAAAAGTTAAAATCGAAATGATAAACGTCAGTCAAATCGACGAAAGACGAATAAAGGGGAGATAGAGAAAATGAAATATTGCAACACACTGCAACAACTATGCAGCCAACCGGCTAGTCAGCTGGGGTGGGTTCGTCGAATTTAATATGAACACAAAAACAGTAAACAACTCGAATTGAATAAAAAAAGAATAGTACGTATGTGGGTATGTATGTATAATAGGGAAGAATTATTAAATTATGTTGTAAGTACAGTGACGTACTTACGTGGTAGGGTGGGCGCCAGGAAACTTTTTATAGGGTCGTTTGCCTTGACCGGGTGCTGAAGATTTCGTCTTCAATTTATGAAGGAAACACAAAGTATTATTCCCAATGGGAAGTTAAAAATATTTTTATTGATAAGTAATGTCTGGGAAACCTTTGCTTTCGCCTGGATTAAAGCCCAGAATCTTTTCGTTATGAAGTTAATTATAAAATGATGTATCTATATTTGAAATGTCGAAGGACAATTTCAAAGAAACAACAAAAAAATAAAACAAAGGAAAATTTCAAAAGGGTAGACCGCAAGAATGAACCGCTACTACTAGGTCCCGAAATAATGGACAAAGAAGAAAACTACTGTTTATGACGTGACGTTGTGGGGTACACTTATGTCAGGAGCCTTTTCTAAAAGATATAGTTAAAATCTTAATAAAGAATTAAACCCAGTAAACTTTTTATTTAAAAATCACATATAATGTCGTGCGGAAATTGTGAAACAAAGATTGAAAGATATGAATTTAGACTCGTTTGCTTTTATTGCAAAAAATATTTTCATGGTAATTGTGTAAAAGTCACTGCACATGATGTTGAAACCAATAAAAAAGCGAAAACTCCATGGAAGTGTCAAAATTGTATTTCTCGGAAGAGAGGATCTTTGAGCGGTGTTACTCCATATAAGCTTAGCTATACTGCTCCAAGTCCATCTAATTCCACACCACCTCTTAATTCGAACTCTCTTGCATCATCACAAAACGTTCCTACTGATAAAAAAATTAAAAAAGGCACACCTCATGATAATGGTAATATAACAAACACAAATGTTCTTCATGTCAAATTTGTTTCTCACTACTTGAAAGAGAATATTATGAAAATGAAACGAGCGAAGAAAGAGAAACTTACAACAAAAATGTTTGGAGCACAAGGAAACCCGGAAAACGTATACTTAAACAATTGCTTAACACAACAGGGGCGTCATTTATTTAATACTGCATTATCAATGAAAACTACGAAGGGAGTTAAATACGTATGGACTAGGAATGGGAATATTTGTATGCGTAAGGATGAGGGTGACAATTCAGTAAAAATTAATAGTTCCTTAGATTTTGAAAAATTATGAATATTGTTAATCCTATTCTTTCTCCTGTCCTAAATATGTATGATTATCCAGTTTCTAGTAGTTTTGTTGATAATTGATTTTATATACACCAAAACATTCGTAGTTTCCGTCAAAACTTTTAAAATTTCTAGCTTATATTGAGTCACTTAATAGTTTACCAATTATAATAGTTTTATCTGAGATTTGGGTTTTTGAAAATGAACTCTGTCTTAACAATATACCAGGATATTCACATATTAGCTGTTGTAATAAAACTTATGCATCAGGACGTCTAGCGGTTTATATAATTGAGGGTTTTCTATATAAATACTCTAAAATCGATATAATTACCGCTGATTCTGTAAAATTATCATTTTGTTATCAAGACGAGAACTATGCTATGTTGTGTATATATAGATTGCATGGGTTTGGTAACAATTCATTTATAGATGATTTAGGCAGAACCACTAACCACTTACTTTTTGAGTCGACAACGATTAGGAAATTATGTTCCATGAAAGGTCCTGCAAAGTCAATATGTATTCTTTACCATGGCATGAATGGAGTTTCCCATGGATGTATAGGGACAGGTTCTACCTTCGCACAGTTTTTGCAGCTTTTTACAAGTTGTTCTATATCAGTGTCTATGCCGATCCAGTAACAGTAGCTTCTCGCGAGTATTTTCATTTGAACCATTCCAACATGGGCTATATGTAGTTCGTCTAGTACTTGTTTTCGTAATTCTTTGGGAATAATGACGCGTATGCCACAATAAATGCAGCCGTCCTGTAGCATAAGTTCATCTTCTTTGCCTTTGAAGATTTCGGCCAACTTGAAGGGCATTATACACTTCGCATAGTTCGTAGTCTTTTCTGGTTTTATTTGCGATGACTCTACTTGTAATTGGCAGTACAAAGTCTGTAAGCTGGAACATGTGAACTTCTTGTATCTTTTCGGTAGGATCAAGCCCTTACGGATTGCGTGATAGATAATCAACGTTGGTGTGATCTTTGGTATTCCGGTAGATAATGTTGTACTTGAAACCCGATAAGAATTGAGCGTAATGTAAAATTGTCTGAGCGGTAAGTACTGGTAAGCATTTGTTAGGACTGAAAATAGATGATAATGGTTTGTTGTCGGTTATTAGCGTAAAATCACGACCATAGCAATAATTGTAGAATTTCTGAAGGCCCCAGTAAATCGCTGTGGCTTCTGTATCGATTTGGCTGTAGTTTGATTCGCTTTTAGTGAGACTTCGGGATGCGAAGGCGATCGGTCTCTCTCCATGGGACGTAACATGGGAAAGTATTGCTGACAACACGTACGGTGAAGCGTCCGTAGCTATGACAAGAGGTAGTTTCTCGTCAAATGGTGCCAAAACATTTTTGATCATGATCTCCTCTTTAATATTTTGAAATGCTTCTTCGCATTGTCGATTCCAGTGAAAAGGTGTCTTTTTGTAGGAGCTGGTGTAAGCTATGTAATTTTGTGGCTAGGTCAGGAATAAATGTATTGTAATAGTTGACCATACCTAAGAATGCTCGTAGTTCTTTAATGTGTGTAGGGGAACTTATTTCAAGAATTGCCTGTACTTTTTCTTTATTCTTGTGCAATCCATTTCTGTCGATTGTATGTCCTAAGTAGTTTACGGATTTTTGAAAGAATTTACTTTCACTCAGATTTATGTGTAGGTCATTTTCACGTAATCTATCTTAAACTGCGCGAGCTCGCTTATCGGTTTCCTGCAAAGAACTTCCTGAAACTATGACATCGTCAAAGAAGCAGACAGTTCCTTCTAGTCCTCGCATTATATACTCGTCCATGAAGCGTTGCCAAATTTTGGGTGCTGTTTTCACCCCAAACATTAGTCTTCGAACTTTATATGATCCCTTGTGTGTCTTTACAGTTTGCATTCGCGCACTTTCATCGGTCATCTCCATGTGTAAGTAAGCCTTGTGTATATCAAATACGCAATAATACTCTTCGTATTTTAGCTGTTGGTACAAATCATCGATTTTGGGAATGGGGTACTTGTCATTGACTATACACTGGTTCAATGTAACCTTGTAATCAGCACATAGAAGTAATTCAGTTGCAGATTTAATGACCGGAACAATTGGTGTACCCCAATCGGAGTATGAAATTTTTTCAAAGATTCCAAATTTCTCTAGACGATCAATTTCGTTTTAAATTAAATCTTTCAATGCGTAAGGAACAGGACGTGGTTTGATGTAGATTGGAGAAACCCTTTCTGGAAGTTTAAGTAAGCCTTGTACTTTAGGTTTGGTGCCAATTTCGGATTGAAATAAATCAGTGTAATCATGCAGTATTTTATTAGAAATGTTAGAGATGTGATAGGCGCTTTCGACACTTTTAACATTCATTGTTGTAAATTGTCCCTATGAACGTTTTGTCTTGATATGAAACATGTACTTTGCTTTCACGCATTGCTTTGAAAACATGTTTATCAAAAACTCTGAGGTGTATTGAAGTTGGATGTATTTGTAATTCTGGGTAGAGTTTTCGGAAAATATCCTCACCCATTGTTGTTATTGCGGACCCCGTATCAAATTCCATGTAATAAGGTTTGTTTTCTATTTTAAGTTTTACCTTGTTCCTCGGATTTCGTATGCAGTTGTTAGTAATTTAGGGTCTGTACTTCATTCTAGCTGTTGGATTGGTCATGGATTTTTAGCGTATTTGCGGATCGGTGTCTTGAATTTTGCGTGTGACATTTCGATGTGGTTGCTCCTCGTTTCATGCAGACAGATGAAACATGTCCTTTCCTGCCACAAGATAAGCATGAGAGCTTTTCGGATTCGGTTTTACATTCTGAGGATTTATGGTTTTGTTTCCCACATCGGTAACATACGGTGCGTCGCATAGATGTTGTGTAATTTTTGGTTGGGTTCCTTACGTTTGATGATGTTTTTGGTTTACTGAGACACTCTCGTACTTGATGAACCCCTTGCATTGTCCTGCTTTGGCTTTTTGAAGATTCGATAGCAAGAGCCAGTTGAATAACATCATCGAACTTTTGCATCTTCTCTTGTAGTAGTCTTTCGCGGATATCGCTATCTCTGACTCCTCTGATGAATTGAGCACGTAAATGAGTATCGATGGTGGGACTTTGGCACGAAACACATTTGAAGTTGCAAAATGTGGTAAGATTCTTAAGTTCAGCCACGTAATTTGCAACAGTTTCACCTTCGTGTTGAACTCGAAGTGAAAACTTATGTTGTTCCGTAACTTCGTTTGGGGCTGGGCAGAGATGGTTTTCGAGAAGACTGATCAGTACATCGTAGGTTTTCGTATTTGGTAGATCTGGTGCTGTAAGGCTAGTCAAAAGTTGGTAGTGTCTGGTCCCAATGCAATTTATAAGGACCTGCACTTTCTTAGCGCCATCGGTGATGTTTCGCAATTGTAAACAAATTTCGAGTCTCTGCTTGTAAATTAGGAATGTCTCTTCGCCCTCCTTAAAGGATTCAAATTGTAGATTTGTTGTAGACGTAATGCTGGGCGTTTGAAGAGATTGCAAAACTCGAATCAAAGACCGAATATTAATATTATCAGCATCAGCAGGGCCGGACCAACCATATGTGCAAGATGTGCAAATGCACAGGGCGCAAAATTCTGGGGACGCATTACCAGGAGCAAGAAAATGTAATCTGATCTTGCGCAACCAAATATGTACTGCCATTTGCATTTTAAAACCACAAACATTCTTCAAATAATCCCAAAATAACATCCATCACAACCGTGCTGTTGTTTCTTGCATACTAGCTAACTTTACTTTCATTGTTGTATTCTCAAGTTATCGTAGAATTAAAAATCCCACCAGACCCATGCAAGTTCAATCCTACCTACCTAATTTCCAAATATTTCACCCTGTCCGTACAAAAAAAAAAAACAAAAGAAAAAATCTCAACACAAAAAAGTTCCATGCCACCTCATATGTGCAATATTTATTTCATACACACTGAGTCCAAAAATTAACATAGAGAATATGACAACGAAAAATACTTATACATACTGAATTATGTGGGCTAGAAGTGCAGGTGACTTCTCATCTACGAAAAAAAAACAACAAAAAAATGTCTCCGAAAAAGAGAACAGGTAGGTTGGTGTGCTACCTACTACTAACGGGTGATTTTTTAGCTGGTTTGTTTTGGCAACACTGGTTTTGACAGCTGACGTGTGTTAAGTACCTTGTGTCACTGTCAAACAGCTTCAGTTTGGTTTGCAATTTAACCATGGATCGTCTTACAAATGAACAACGCTTGCAAATTATTGAATTTTACTATCAAAATTCGTGCTCGGTTCGAAATGTTCATCGCGCGCTGCTTCCATTTTATGGTCGGCATTCTCGACCTTCTGAGCAGTCTATTCGGAAGATTGTGACCAAATTTCGCACCAAATTTACTTTGTTGGACATTAAACCACCAACACGTTTACGTACTGTGCGTAGTGAAGAAAATATTGCGGCCGTATCAGCTAGTGTGACAGAAGACCGCGAAATGTCGATTCGGCGCCGTTCCCAGCAGTTAGGCCTTTGTTACAGCACTACGTGGAAAATTTTGCGGAAGGATTTGGGCGTAAAGCCTTTTAAGATACAGCTGGTGCAAGAACTAAAGCCAGCCGACCTACCACAACGCCGAATTTTTGGTGAATGGGCTCTTGGAAAGCTGGCCGAGGATCCGCTTTTTTATCGAAAAATTGTGTTCAGCGATGAGGCTCATTTTTGGTTGAATGGGTACGTAAATAAGCAAAATTGCCGCATTTGGAGTGAATATCAGCCAGAAGCATTGCAACAGCTAACAATGCATCCCGAAAAAGCCACTGTTTGGTGCGGTTTATGGGCCGGCGGCATTATTGGGCCATATTTCTTCAAAGATGATGCGAATCGCAGCGTTACTGTCAATGGTGAACGCTACCGAGCGATGATAACAAACTTTTTTTTGCCCGAAATGGAAGTTCTTGACTTGCATGATATGTGGTTTCAACAAGACGGTGCCACATGCCACATGCCACACAGCACGCGAAACAATGGCGCAATTGCGAGGCGAGTTTGGTGAACAGTTAATTTCACGTTTCGGGCCGGTCAATTGGCCGCCTAGATCGTGCGATTTGACACCATTAGACTATTTTTTGTGGGGGTATGTCAAGGCTAATGTCTATAGGGACAAGCCCGCTTCGATTGACGCACTGGAAGCCAACATCCATCCATTCATTCGTGAGATACCGGCCGATATGTGTGAAAGAGTATGCCAAAATTGGACTCAGCGGATGGGCTACCTGAGACGCAGCCGCGGTCAACATTTGCATGAAATTATCTTTAAACATTAAATTGCAAGGTTCAAACTATCGATTCAAATAAATAATTCATTAATTTTTTCGAATTTTTTGTGTTTTTTTTTTTTTTTATTTATAATAATTATTTTTAACACACAGAGTATCGAAACTAACATCGGAAAATATTAAAAAAAAACTTATTTATACGGAATCATACGGGTCAGAGCGTGCAGGTTTTCTTATTGCACACTTTAACTGTGTAAGGGTTAAGTGCCTGCTTACACATGAAATGTAAATTTTAATAGAATGGAAAAGGTTAAGTTGGTTAAGATTAAATAAATAGCTATCAGTTTTTAATAGAAGTGACGTATTTTGTGAAAGTGTTTATGATAAAAAAACATTCGGGCAGAATTTAGAAAATGGCGAAGGCTTGTTGATGCCGAAAATAAAGACCAGAGCAAAAATTTCGCAAAATTTTTAAAACGCAGATGGGGAAAATGTTAGTATTAAAATAAATATTTGCGCTCATCCCTGCCTCACTGACTGTATAACACTGCAATGCGATTTAAAAAAAAAAACTGTTTCAAAAAAAATATTAACTTTTTTACAAGCAAAATTTTAACTTTTTTACAAAAAAAAATTATTTTTACAAACAAAAATTAATTTTTTTTCAAAAAAAAAATTAACTTTTTTTCAAAAAAAAATATTAAAGTTTCTTACAAAAAAAAACTTTTTTACAAAAACAATTAATTAATAATTTTTAACTATATGCCTGTTAGACCTCAGGTCTTTTAAATGCAAAGCACGGCACTAGTTAGAAGGAATAGATGGAAAGGAAAGATTTTTGTTGGCACAGTGGACTGAGAATTAGATGTTAATTATCTCTTGAAATTACTTTTTTACAAACAAAAATTACTTTTTTACAAAAAAAGAAACAACTTTTTTACAAAAAAAAAGTTTAACTTTTTTTTTCTAAATAAAATTAACTGAAGCTCCTATTTATTTTTTGTATGTATGTTTATATTTTTATATTATTTGGTTTTTAATTTATTTACTGTTTTTGTTTTTTGTAAATATGTACTTTTATTACATTTGATACATACAATTATATATGTATGTAAACATATTTGTTTGTTACTGACGATTAGGCCTACCAGGAATACCCTAATAAAAAACGCATTGAAAGTCTACCTCCTGGGTAATGCAGAAAAGGCTTATGCATGTGTATCAGTGTATGTGTGAAAATATAAAAAGGGGCTCTTTCTACAAATCTTGCACAGGGCGCAAGATTGGCTGGGGCCGACCCTGGGCATCAGTCTGTGCTGGTGGTGTATCCGCTGGCATTGTAATAATTTTTCCTGAGGTGTATTTAATTTACCTGAATTTCACGAAAATGTAGATTCTTTCGCCCTCGTCGCCACTATTGTGTTCGTGCCTGCATTTTTAAATGTATTTTTGTTCGCTTAAATAAGAGTAAAATGCAGCAGACACTTTCTATTTAGCTTCTTTATTCTTCAGATACAATATCAGTTATTCAATTTTAAACTATCTTGTACACAAAGTATCTTACTGAATGCACACATAAAGTGCTGCCAAATAGTGTATATATAACAAAACAACTACTGCAAGATGTTTTGAAATTCCAATTTTGGGATCAGGTTTACTCTGAAAATGACCCATCCACTTCGCTCTCTATTTTTATTTCAATTTTACAAGAGCACATTAATTCTTGTTTAATACCTTTAAAAATTACAAACAAAAATAAATTCTTTAAGCCTTGGATAAATCATAGCCTCGTTTAACAAGTAAAGAAAAAAAATAATGTCGGTTTGAAATTCAAAAAACATCCAAGTAATTTAAGACTAAAAAAATATTATCTTTCTTTAAGTAAAGCTGTAGGTACCAATGTTGAATAATATCGTGATACTTATTATTCTAACTTATTCGAAAGATCAAAAAGCAATGTTAAAGAAGAATGGAAAATAGTAAATAGTATTTTGGGTAAGGATAGAAAAAAGAGATAGAAACTTTAGTCGTTGATGGTGTCACCTTAACGGACTTGAGCTGTATAGCGAATAAATTCAACGAATATTTTACTAACATTTCCGAAAAACTGAAACCATCTGATTCTGTTGATTGTGTTTGTTTTAATCAGCTGAGTCTGGAAACTGAATATTCACAACCAAATAGTCTTATATTAAATCCTATTACATCTTTTGAAACTTACAAAATGATAATTTCCTTAAAAAATAAGAATTCTTGTACTTCAGATGGAATATCTAGCACACTTCTTAAAAAAGTTGCTCTATACAGTGCTTTGCGTAAGTATAAACGCACCTGTAAAAATGCACTTTATAGAAAACTGGAAATGGAAGCGACAGCTTATTTTTTTTTTTTTTTTTAATGGCATCAGTAAACAAGTAAATTGAGCAAAAAAAAAGCCGTTATTTTCCCTTGCGTTGTTTAGAAAATAAAAACAGATTTTTTCGTATTGCAGAAGTATTAACGCACCTTGCAAACCTCGTTTAAGCTTCATTTAATTATGAGTTTCGAGATGACAATCAATGAAGCCGCGTGGTATACATTTAAGCCATACGGAAAAGGCCAAAATTCAAGACTTTCGTTGAAGCATCCTAAGATGTAGGGCTATTCTTAGGAAGATTCGAGTTTGGGTCGTTTTTCCGTAATTTCTATTTATTTATTTATTTATTTATTAATCCGTTAATTAACAAACGTTAGAACTTATAACTATTTAAATACACTTAATATTACCTACAATATAAATACAAGTATTCACACCATAGTTTGTTCTGCTGAATATCGGACATAATGGCAATTGTGTTCTTATGCTAGTTAGACTGTTGCTGAAATTTAAACGACATAAAGCTGATGGGGAATTTATTGATCCATTGATTAATTTAATAATGAAACAAAGCTGGAGATACTGTCTATGTTTTAACAGTGAGGGAAGATTTATTAGCATGAGTCTATGAGTATAAGGAGGAAGTGCGGATCTTTGGGACCGCGGAAGAAGACGAAGACAAAAACGCATGAACCTTCTCTGGATACTTTCAAGTCTACTTATATGAACTGTATAGTAAGGTGCCCAAACTACGCAGCCGTGTTCAAGTATTGGCCTTACGAAAGAAGAAGTTTGAGGACGTAAGGGTCACGGAAGTCACGAGAAAACCTAGAATTTTATTGGCTTTTTTAATTATAAAGTTATAGTGGTCTGTAAAAGTTAATTTTGAGTCAAGTATAATACCTAGATCGGAGATAACGGAAAGTTTGCACAAAGGAGAAGAATCTAATAAATAATTATAAGTTATAATTTTTTGTTTGCGTGTAAGACACATGGTTTTGCATTTTTCAATATTTAACAGAAGTCGGTTTTTGTTACACCATTCCCTTAACCTATATAGGCAGTGAACAGCCGTTTATTGAACTTATAACTTTGAAGATTTTAATATCATCGGCATAAATAAGAACTGAGGAGTATTTTATAATCGAGGTTAAGTCGTTAAAATATAAAATAAACAATAAGGGACCTAAATGGCTTCCTTGCGGGACACCAGAGTTGACGAAAAATTGAGTACAATGTTCATTCCTAAATGTAACACTATAGCTTCTATTGCTTTAATAAGACGAAATCCACGTTAAAAAACTTTCATTAAATCCTAAGGCCTTTAGTTTATGTGTTAACGTTTTATGACACAACTTATTGAAGGCCTTACTAAAATCCGTAAACACACAGTCTACTTGTTTCCTATCTTCAAAAGAATCAAGACAAAAGGAAGTTAAATGAAAGAGATTTGTTACAGTTGATTTATTTTGGACGAATCCGTGCTGACTGTCGCAAATATTTGATTTACAATTAAAAGATAAGACATTACAGATAATGGATTCAAACAGTTAAGGAATAACAGAAAGTTTGGCGATAGGTCGGTAATTCCTGATGTCGTTTTTGGACCCTTTTTTATGAATTGGTGTTATAAAAGCACTTTTCCATAATTTAGGAAAAATTGAGCGCCTTAGAGATTTATTGAATAGAATAAAAAGAGGATAAGATAAATTGGAAATACATTTTTTTAGTACACAAGATGGTACACCATCAGGACCAGGGCTAAAACAGTTGTCAAGTTTTAAAACGCTATGTGCAATTGAATCTTCACTAATGGTAAAATTAAGTGAGTTAAGGTGAGAAAAATTTTGAGACGCAAAGAATGGGCCGGAAGTTTGGAAAGTAATAGGGACTTCAAAAGCATTTTTGAAGAAATTTGCGAACATGTTTGAAATTTCTTCGGAGTCTTGGCTGGTTCTGTTGTCATAAGACATGGAGTTAGGGTAGCCATCAACAATTCTTTTACTATTCACAAAGTTCCAGAATTTTTTTGGAGACTGTTTTAACTCATCTTCAAGTTTGATAATATAATCTGTATAAAAAGTGTTGAAATAGTCTGTAAACATATGTTTCAGTTGGGAATATATCCTAAAATCTCCATCAGCCTTCGTTTTACTATATTTAAGCAACTCCTTATTTCTTTTATTTTTTAAGTTTTTTAAGTGAGTATCAAACCATGGTGGAGTTTTGGTATTGCAGCAAGATTTACGTAATGGCGTGGTTTCATAAAAACAGTCAAACAGAGTACTATAAAATTTAAGACACATATCATCAATATCACGATTAAAAAGTATTTGATTCCAGTCAACATTACATAACAAATTAACTAGTTCATTGAAATTAAATTTTTTTAAATTGAATTCCAGTTTTTCGTTTGAGCTAACAGGAATATTGAAAACATTAATATTGAGATATAAATCTAATGCTGGATGGTGTCGGTCTTCATCTAATAAAATAGTATCGACTGGAGTTACAGCTACGTCAGCATATATAGTGTCTGAGAAGAATATTAAGTCCAATAGTTTATCAAAACGGTTAGCAACCCCATTGAATTGAATAAGTCCACACGAAGCTAGACCATCGATTACCAAGAACTCGTTATTAGAAGAAGAATTAGCTGGCGAAAAGTAGTTGAAATCTGTCGACATTGTCCAGTTCAGGTTTGGAAGATTGAAATCGCCCAAGATTAGGAGCTCATCACTTGGTTCCATTTGGTCATGAATGTTTTCTATGCAATTTATGCAGATTTCATAAATACCATTTGTTGATCTTGGAGGTATGTACACTGAGACAATATAAAGGTAACCAGTTTCCATTTTTATTTTAATACACATTATTTCAACGTCAGATAGATCAAAATCATTAAACAGAGTGCATATAAAGCAGTTTTTGACTGCAAACAAAATTCCCGACTGTGTCTAAGTCATTCGAGTGGTGCCTGTCTCGCCTGAAAACTTGGTACGACGCATCAAAGAGTTCAGTATCCAAGAAAGAATTATTTAGCCAAGTTTCTGTTAAAATATTGTTTATGTTTTTGTAGACCGTGTTGATCTTTGTCTTTAGTCCATTGACGTTTTGATAATAAATCAGAACTTGTTGGAGCTGCTTCTTCGAAGATTTGGCATTGTCTGGGTCTCTCGAAAAGGGTTTCGAGTAAAGTTCTTGGGTTATGTTGTTTATTTATGAATTCGTGTATTACTATTCCGTTTGGCCAGAGAGATATTGAGTTGATAATATTAAAAATTGAGTCTGGGACTCTTAACTTAAAAGATGCATATTTTTTGTAGTTTCTATGTATCATCTTTTCAACTGTTATTAACGACGATGTTGCTCCAATCTTGTTTAAAACATGTTTTTTTTATATCGAGAGCGTTAGTTGAAGAGTTTTGATATAAATAATGTTCGATGACCTTCTATTATTTTCAATCTGCACGAAATGGGTGTTATCAGTTGGTTGAATTGACTAGGTTTTGTATGTGAATGGAGTGATGAAGATGCTATAATTGGTAATGATGATACATGTGTAGGCGCTGGGGATTGTAGAGGTGGCTCAGTTGATGTTGATGAAGATGATGACGATGGAAGTGATGGGACGGATTCGATAGAAGTTAATGGCGGAGATGCAGATATGGGATGAACAGGTTCAATATATGGTGGCGGAGATGCAGATATAGGATGAGACGTAGCAAGCTTCGGTTGAGGGATTCGTTTCGGAATCAATTTCTTCAATTTTTCTCTTCAAAGTTGCTGTAACACTTAGGCTATCAGTTATATCAATTTCATCATTATGTGGTTCTTCAGTATGCACTGTAGGTGAACTGGTTAATTTGTCAACTTTTTCGGTAAGGTGGAGTAACTGCGCATGTAAATTTTCAATATTTATTCTATTTTGCAGTACATCACGAGTAATATTAGCGTATACGAACGGGTCGCAATCATCACAGAAATAGTAAAATGATTTCCTTTCCTTGAACAACTTAATAGTGCTATATGGAGCGTCAATACAAGTTATATGAAATGATTTTCGACAGTTGCCATGAAATATTATCGAATCGATCAAGTAGTCAGCAATATTTTTACAGAGTGTGCAAACAGACATTTTAATTTCGTTTTATTCTTTTTATTTTTTTTTTTTCCAGTGAAGAAAATGGTCGTTAAGGTAGAAAGTGAATAAATTGGACGTGAATAAATTTGGCGTTAGATTTTTGCGAAATATGGTTCAAGTCTAAGCTAGATTCAAAGTAGTGTAGTGCGGTGACAGATTGTGATTGTGAATCGATCTCAATAAATGTTGTTATTGTTTTCATCGGCAAAAGAAGAAATAAAATATATTTGCATATGTAGCATCAAAAAAGCTAACGGCAGAACATATACTAAAATTGCACTCACCTGGACAGATGAGTTAAAAGTGAAAATTTTTCGTATTATTTGGATGCTGATGATGGTAGCTCCTAAACGATATTCCACAGCTTAAGCAAGATAATGCACGATGTATAGGCATAAAATAAATAGGAAAAATCCTTTAATTTGTGTAGTAATCAATGTTCATGCTTCTTTTGGCAGAACATGTTGAAATAAAAATTTCACTCACCACGGTAGATGAGGCAGATTATGTAGGAGTAATAGCAATTTCTATAACGAGTGAGCGAGATGGATGAATGTTTACAATAATTATATCACATTTTAAAGCATTTTTTGTGCTTATAACCGTTAAAACCATCTGGCTCATCAAGGCTAAACTTCTTGTTGTCACCGAAAACAATCTTTGTAAAAAAAATGCACTAGATTGTGGTATTAATACACTTTTTAAATTAGAAGAGTTAAATAATAAAATGTTAATTACGGTTTTCCAATAGAGGTCCATATTTTGACGGGCAAAATCCAATATATTTTGTTTGTGGGCTATTGTCAGATTTGAGGTGGCGCCATTTTGCCCCGAACAATCACTCCACTGCTTCTTAAAGTACGTAAAACCGTCGAAAATGAAACGCCTAACCCCAATTTGTAACGAATTGCCCTCAAAAAATGCACTGAATTAGATACAGCATTGATTGTTCAGCTCTTATCGCGACGTGTCAGCATCTACGGACACCCGGGTCTTATTTTCGTTCCATAAGATTCTGGATCTTGTATGAAATTACGGAAAAACGACCCAAACTCGAATCTTCCTAAGAATAGCCCTACATCTTAGGATACTTGAACGAAAGTCTTGAATTTTTGACATTTCCGTATGGCTTAAATGTAAACCACGCAGCTTCATTGATTATCATCTCGAAACTCATAATTAAATGAAGCTTAAACGAGATTTGCAAGGTGCGTTTATACTTCTGCAATACGAAAAAAACTGTTTTTATTTTCTATACAACGCAAGGGAAAATAACGGCACTTTTTTTTGCTCAATTCAATTGTTTGCTGATGGCATTAAATAAAAAAAAGTAAGGTGTCGCTTCAATTTCCAGTTTTCTATGAAATGCATTTTTACAGGTGCGTTTATACTTATGCAAAGCACTGTATGTGTCTGATGTGTTGAGCTTTATTTTGAAATTAAGTTTTGTACGGGGTAGTTTTCCAAAATAACTTAAGTTGGCTGGGGTTTACCATTGTTTAAAAAAGGTGATGGAAAAAATATTTCAAATTACAGACCTATTTCACTTCTTCCAACTATTTCTAAGCTCTTTGAAAAACTTATGAAAATTTGAATCATTTCATTTTTCAGTGAAAATCAATTTGGGTTCCGGGCAGGTAAGTCTACAGAAGATGCAATTCTAAGATTATGTAGTCAGCTTTACGGTAGCTTAAATAATAACAAGACTACCATTGATATGACAATGGCTTTTGACATGGTTGACCATGATTTTCTACTATAAAAATTTTATAATGCAGGTTTCAGAGGTGTTATTTTTGAATGACTTCAATCCTATCTTAAAGGTAGAGTCCAAACAGTGATCTTAAATGGTATAAACAGTGAAGCTTGTTCTTTGAAAAGCGGAGTTCTTCAGGGATTTGTACTCGGCCCTCTTTTTGTCTTAATTTATATCAACTCGCTTTTCAAGCTTAAGTTGAACGGACTTCCGACTGCCTTTGCAGATGACATATCTTTTACCTACCAGTCATCTTCAGAATTTAACTGTGTAGTGCAAATTGAAGAGGACCTTCAAAGTTTAAGAAAATGGTTTTCTGTTCACAAACTTATTTTAAGTGAAAAAACTAAGTTGATGACCTTTAAAACATCAGGTTACCAAACTTTGGATTATAATCTCTATTTTCATACCTCAAATTGTAAACAATTAAGTTTTCCTATTCATGATTGTGGCTCATTTAATTTCATTCCAAACAGTTTTTGCTCTGATTCTTGCTTGAAAATTGAGACAGTACAAAGTTTTAGATACTTGGGTGTTGTAATAGATTCTAATCTTAACTGGAAGGATCATAATGTTAATATAAAATCCAATTTGATGCTGGTTGCTCGGAAAATGCTTCTTTTAAAACCATTTTGCTCTAAAAAAGTTTTAACTTTAATATTAATATATTACTCTAAACTGCAGTATGGTTTATCGAGTTAGGGAGGTGCATACGAAAATAATTTTAAAACATTATTGATTGCACAAAAACATTTAATTCGTTTAATTTGCAACAAAAATCGCTTCTCTGAAAGTTGGCCTTTATACAAAGATTTAAGAATTCTGCCTATGCGACATCTTTACAATTTTAAAGTTTTAAAAGAATTTTATAAACAAAGTGGAGACATGTCTAGTAGAAACTCTCTACTATTCAATCTACGTATAAGCAATATGAATCTTGTCAATGAACATACACGCAAAGCACACTTTTCTCATTTTTATACTGCCGTAGCGTAGCACCTCGATACTTACTTACTTACTTACTTAGGTCCTCGGACCTATTACGTCCGTGATGTTTCCCTTACGGGACATAGGGCCTCCACTACACCTACGCGCCATCGTGTACGATTTCTTGAAATATATTTCAGCTCTCTCCAACTTTTCCCCAGTCGTGCCGATTCCTGTTCGACCGTTCTTCGCCATGTACTTCTAGGCCGGCCCACTTGTCTTCCCTCCTGTGTGAGCGGGTTCCACTGCATTGCTTGAGATGCAATGCACCGATCGCCTTTTCGAAGCGTATGGCCAATCCACTGCCACTTTCTTCTTCGTATAATGGAGTCTATGGGCTCCTGACCCGTTCTCGCATGAAGTTCGGCATTGGAGATACGGTTGGGCCAGAAAATCCTCAAGATGTTTCGTAGACATCTATTAACGAAGGTTTGCAGCTTTCTAGTGACAATTTCAGTGACTTTCCAAGTGCTGCAGCCGTAAAGCAGAACGGATTCAACATTGGAGCGGAACAGTCGTAGCTTGGTCTTTAAGCTAAAAGAGTTGTTTCTCCATATTTTGGACAGCATTCCGAACGCAGCCTTTGCTTTTCTGATTCGGCTGTTTACGTCCAGTTCAGTTCCGCCACCCGTAGAGATAATACTCCCAAGATATTGGAAATCCTCTACCATCTCTACCGGTTGTCCAGAAATATTTACTTGGATTGATGAGGAAGTTCCAAGGCTGATCCTTTTAGTTTTTGCCGAGTTGATCTTAAGCCCTACGATTTCTGCTTCTCTCTCCACCCTTGTTGTCATTTGATGGAGATCCATGATCCTATGAGAGAGTAAGCATACGTCGTCCGCGTAGTCCAGATGTTTGAGGTGAGATTGCAGAGTCCACTGAATTCCTCCATTTCCATTTGACAAAGCTGCGTGCAGTATGTCACTTATCACCAACAGGAACAGTTTTGGTGACAGTATACAGCCTTGCCTAACTCCACTTTGGATTTCAAACTCCTCTGACAGCCTACCTTTGTGCAAAACGTGACACCTGGATCCATCATATGTAGCCTTGATAATAGCAATCAATTTATCTGGGATGCCCCTCCTGTGCAAAGCAAGCCAAATAAATTCTCTATTGACACTGTCGAACGCCTTTTCAAAATCGATGAACAGCAGGTGAAGTGGTGATCGATATTCAACGCACTGTTCGATGATGATCCTCAAGGTGTTGATGTGATCAACACAGGAAGATCCAGTGCGGAAACCTGCTTGTTCGGCGTCGAGTGTGTCTTCGAGGTGGTCTTTAATTCGGTCCAATATTATCCTTGCTATTATCTTGGCTACTGCAGGCAGAACGCATATTCCTCTCCAGTTTTCGCACTGTGTGAGATCTCCTTTCTTTGGGAGCTTGACAATCATTCCTTTTTTTCCACTCTTCAGGAAAGCTCTCTGTTTCCCAAGCTCTCTTAATAAGTGGGTGCAGTAGCTCGCTCGATGTCGTTGGGGCTGCTCCTAAGAGCTCTGCAGGAATACCGTCAAGTCCAACCGCTTTGTTGTTCTTCAGTGCTTTGATGGCAGTGATAATTTCTTCTTTACTGGGGGGTACGGTGCGTATTCGGGAAATTGTTACTTCGGATAGCTCAGTGGGAATAGGGTTCACTTCACTTGCGAAAACGCGGTTTAAAACCGCAGAAAAGTGTTCCCTCCACCTTATGAGCTGGTCCTCATCCGAAATTAGCAGGGATCCGTTTGTGTCTTTAACCAGGTGTTGTTTAGAGCTCTGGACACCAGTGAGCTCTTTGGTAATTCTGTAGACGGTCCTACTGTCACACCTACTAGCGGCAGAAGAGCTTCTGTAGCCAGTGCGTTGATGTAGTTACGCTTATCACGTCGCACACTACGGTGAACTTCCCTCATCTTCATGCGGTACGTAGACTCAAGCACCTCGATGCTTTAATAAATTACCTTTGAATATAAGAAATACTGTTAATTCCAAAAAAAAAATTTAAAATTGTAAAAGACCGGCTTTTCACAGTGGATGTTATCTTTATTGAAAACTATTTTTGTTAATGAAGTATTTTTTTCACAATAATTTTTCTGATTTTGCTCAGTTTGTGTTTTTATAATTAATAAAAAAATAGTTAAAAATAAATTAAACTGCTACTTTATCTTGCAATTGTTATTTATATTTAAAAAAAAAATAAGACGCAATGTAAATTTAAATAATTAGTTTTTTACCTTATTTTATACCTTTTATGGTTATTATTATTATTTTTATTATTATTGTAAACTTTAAATTTTTGCTACTGATTGTCACCCCACAGCAGTTTTTTTTTTCTTATTGTATACCTATACCATTGATGTATCATTCGACACTAACTTATTAAGTTAATGAATGATTACTATTTATTCGATTTTTGAACATGGAATTGTTAATTTAGTCTTAAGTCTAAAGTGAATAAAATACTACTATTACTATACTACTATACTTTAAACACTGGGTCACGAGTCCCACAATTTAGGGACATAAGAAAAACGAGTAAACCAAAAGCCAACCGAATCTATTTCTACAAAACTTTTTAAACGAGAACTAAATGAAACACTCTACTTATCTTTTGAATTAAATCCTTTTCTTTGTAACTCCTTTTTCCTTCCTGCTTCTTTTCTCAAGTTCGCTCTCTCTGGCGATCAATCACTCCTTTCATTTAATCGAGTTCCTCCTTTTATGAAAAAACTCCTTTTTTAAAAAACTTTCAAAATTATTTCAATTTCACAAACTAAATTCTAAAACTTCCTTTATTTCAATTTTTAAGCTATTTCTTTTTCTTTCTCACATCAAATTTAAACTTACGGCTATGACAGTCAACCAAGAAGTGGTTGATCTTGCTTAGCCTTTGTCCTCTATTCGCCGCCCTCTTCACTCACACATTCACACTCTCATGCAATAGAGCTCTTTACCAAAAGGCAATATATGGCTGTCTCATTCATTTTACTTTGTGGGGAACGTCATAACAAAGAAAACAAAGAAAAAAAAATGTGTAAAATTATTTCAATCAAATCAAAGAAAACTTTTAAATCTTGTGAAATCTTTAGATATTTCTTTAAATTTATTTAATTTATATTTATCCACTTTATCACTTTTCTTTTATCAGCACAGAACTTTTTTAAAATTTAATATCAAGCTTTTGTTTTTTTTTTAATTTCCTTTTGTTTGACATTCCCCACAAAGTGCTGGCTGTTACTTTTGAGTTTGACAGATTCGCAAAGAGATATCGTGGAACTCGGTTGCGGTATCACTCCGAAGTTGAGTCGATAACTCGATTTTACCCACTGAATTCCCCAAGTTGTTGGCGTTGTCCCAAAACTTGACGAATCCAAAGCCGTATCTAGACATATTCACAAAAACTTTTGAGAAAAATAAAGAAACGATAAAAAGTTGAAAATACAATTCTGAGCATTCTCTCAGCTACTCTACATTATTAATTCTAACTTTTTGAAAATGTTTCGAAAAAGAACTATACAATTTCTGAACTACTTTATAAATATTTTTGAGGAAACAAAGTAGGAAGGCAAATACTGAAATTAAACTACCTAACGCGCAATCTACTATTCGGTGGACCATTGTGCAGATTTGGGGGAATTGGGGATAAGCGTTTAGCACTCCATTCTTTGGTGTCGGTCAATGTTATTTACTTTAAAGTTATGTGATTTAGGATGGGCTTATAGCCTTGTTTAAAAAAAAAGAAAGTTAAATTTAGGATGTTTTTTGTTGTGTTGTTTATAATATCCATGTAAAATATATGTGAGTGTAGGTTCCGTATAAAAGAACAATGAATGTAGGTTGGGGTGCGCTGCTCAGTAAAGATGGTGTTCGAGTCTCCAGCCCGTCTGCTGGCTCAACACGCAAGAGTAGATGACGTGTGAGTCTCCACCCCATCCGCTGGCTCAACACGAAAGAATCCATCAGAAAGATTCGGGTACCTAAACTGTCATCCTCTGAGAGCCACTCTCTCAAACTCTGAGGTCAACGGACTCAAAAGGGTGGGTCGAAAAATGGGAATGGTTGGGATGGAGAGGAAAACAGATATCGAGAGTTTGACTATGACCTAACAACATTGTCCGACGAATGTTTTAAGAAAGGAATGGTTTTTGTTGCGGGAAATCTTACCGTGACAAATTCCACCCTTCCCTACCGAGGAGTTAAAGCTGGCTTTCAGAAATAAAAGCAAAGTAAAAAGGGATAATTAAAAGGTTTTAATAACACAATAATGGAATATATACACCATTAAGCAACACAACTAAAAAGAACTCGATCGCTCCAGGCGAGAGTAAGCATATCAGAGATTTTGAAAAATTTCAGTACCTCTTAGCGCGGCTCATCCGCTACATGACTAATTTTCGGATCCATCGGGTTCGTCGCAGTAACTACCCGAGCAGAATGAAGTCGCCGTAGCTGCCACTTGTCGCACTGTCAAAGTTAAAATATACCAAAACAGTACACAGCGCCACAATGAGAAGCTGTAGCTGCAGCGATCGCTGTCGCCAAAGTTGAATAATTTTCAACTTTCTGCTTTTAGTCGCGCTACTTTTTTTTTATATCTGTTGGTCTGTTCAAAACACTGTATGTAAACTAGACATTGGGTTCGTTCAACACATTGAGTTAATTTGTCATGTTTATTATGAATTGAAATTTGGGAAAAAATTGGTTTCGATAGCAATGATTGTAGAAAAAAAGCATTATAATTTGAGTATGTTGTCACTGAGCTCAAAATTGCACAACTTTGAGAACTCAATTTTAAAATTGCGCAGTGTTTACGCTACAAGTGAGACCATTTTGTATGAAAGCTCCAATGGGCTTGGATGAAAAAAAAAATCAAATAAACAAATTCTTCACATTTATAAAACTGATGGAATTTTTCTAGATACTGTTGTCCTTTTCTCCTTCCAATTTTGTATCTGTCAAGGGCAAGGTTTAACTACATAGACCTACTTTTTCCAAAAAGTGCCAAAGTGAGAAATAAACATCTATGCTAAAGACACCTGTTTGCAAAAAAAACATGCGAACATTGTTGACAGATAATTTTAGTCAACATACACGATTTTCAATTTTTTTTTGGCAAGCAAGTGTCTTATATTAGATATTTTTTTCCACGTTTGCACTTTTTGCAAAATGAACACAAAAGAGTGCCGCAACTGGAACTGAAGCCATAGCTGAAATAGGTATCAAATAGTATCGTGCGTGCTATTTTTCATGTGCCCACAATGCAGCTGCACAAAATATTATTTCTTTTTAAAAGTTCAATAAAATATTCTGTGTTGTGCTCTGCCATGTTGAATTTTGTTTGTTTGTTTTCTGTTGTGTCAAATACCGGCATACTTTGTTTTTTATTTATTTTCTCGCATTTGTAATAGAAATGAAAACAACATGCAACATATGGAACACGCCTTGTAAAAATTAGAATTCCAAACATCTGAACGAACCCAAACAAATCTAAATGTCAAAAAAAACGTTCTTTCTGCACTACACCATTGTGGACGACCTTTGCGACCTAGTGAGCGATTTTAATGACAGCTTGTGCTACAGCGATTTTTACCGCGACCAGCGACTTGCATTGTGTTCAAGGGGTAAGGTTTTAAATCCTTAACATTCCAGGTACCTCGATTTGTACCTTTCTCGTCTACAAGAACATAAGTCCACGGCGATACTCGCTTCTTAATTAGAAACGGGCCTACAAATTTAGGCGCTAATTTTGCCGTATAATAGTTTGCTGCCTCTGATAGGGTGAAGTTACGTCGCTAAACCAGGAAGGTTATATTGTTTCACTTCCTTCTTGGTTGCTGACTCTAACTTTTTCCCTATCTCTTCCCTAAGTTTCCTAAACTGTTCCCTAGTACCGTCCGTATTATCGCCCCTATCCTGCGGAATGGTGGTTAAGGATTCGCCTCCAAAAGTCACCATACCTCGACAAAAATTTGCGTAATACGGCGATACACCTAAAAATTCATGCTGGCCCGTGCGTATACTGCACGCTACTTTCGCCAACTGCGAATTCCAAGACCTCATTGTATTTAAAATCTATAGTAAATTTCATGAAGAAAAAAATTGGCGCTAGTCGAAGTGAGGACAGTAAGAACTAAAATTTGGCTACAATTTGGGAGACTTTTAGCAACTTTTAGGTTTGTGTTTAAGGTCTCTACACTCGGTTGGTTTGAAAATAGAATAGAGTTAGAGTAGGACAACAAAAATGAAGACAAATATATGAGATTGCAAGGGAGACTTTTTTAATTTTTTTTCAGTTTTTTTTTTTTTCTATAGGAAGATGGTATAATGTGAAAGCGGAAGTAAAGCTGAAAAAACCAAAATCAACTGTGTGTCGGTTGCTTGGGTTTGTGAATTTTTTACTTTTCGTGACCTTTTATGGATGTTGTTGTTGTATTCTTGTTAGATTTTTTTTGTTCAAATTTGTAATTACTTCTGAAGGAATTACCTACCTGTTTGCGGGGAAGAAATGTGAGACAGATTTTTTCCTTGATGGTTAATGCGGGAAAGAAAAATATGTTCGTATGTAAGTATAAAGGTATCCATTCGTGTATTATCGAGGGTAAGTTTCATGGGTATTAAATTTTCTTGCAAGATCTCAATTTGGTGTTAAATTTGCTTGCAAGATTTTGAGGATACGTAATTATTTGCGTTGGAATGCACAATTTATTCTACGAGTGGGTATTGTTGTTTTCAGCGGCTGTGAGTGGTGGGTGGTAGAATTTAGAAAAAAAAAATAAAATCCACTAGATTTCGCTCGAAAATAGCTTGCCAAATAGAAGCAATGTACACATGTAGCTATGTATTTTAATTGACTTGAAATTAACAATTTATTACGACTATACCTACGAGTAGATAGACATAAAGGTACCTACATTATATCTATATATAGGTAGTAATATTTTAGTGAATTATGTGTTACTTTCAGTGTATGTGTGTGGGAAATCCTATGCAATGTTGAGAAAGGTAAGTAGTAGGTGAAAGATAGAGTTATCAAAAGTTAGGAAGGAATAATAAAAATTCAAAGCTTTTATCAATTTTAAGTAAAACACTGAAAACCAGGGTTCTCCAAGGATTTTTTCTTTTAAAAATATTTAAAAATAAATTAAGAAATTTTCTCATAAACCTAAGAACAGTCAAGCTAAATGATATTATTTCTGGTTGATATCATCAGCTTAGTGTTTAATTTCTTTTATTTAGAGATTAGTTTCTTTATTTTTTAATATTTTATTTATTTATTTATTATTTTTCTATTTATTAACCTTACTTCTGTTTTTTTACAAACAAAATAAATTCATCAAAAAGAAACTAAGCATGATATAGTTTTGAAAATGTTTGCGAATGCATGGAATATGTATGCGATTTTTTGCAAATTACTTTGCCATTGATCGGTTTAACTGTTTTCGATAAAATTGAAAAAAATAAGTCTGGGTTCGACCTACACCAGTAACTTCCCATTGGTGCACTTGAAAACCATATATGTACATCTACAACTACATACATATGCACATATTTACTAAGTGGTGGGTGGTAGAGCATATATTATATAATTTTATATTTATAGTGCAATAATTTTGGGTTTTTGGATAATTAGTACAAAGGTAGGTATAAAGATATAGAGATACAGGGCAAAATGTGGCATTACTTCTATTTTGTACTTTAGATATTTATAATAGTAAATTTTTTATATTTTCTTTTTTTGTAAATAACTTAAAAAAATCTAAGAATCTTCGTATAGAACTTTTTTTCCTAACTTTTCTCGGTATGGAGAAATTAATTATTTAAACCAATTATTTATTTTAAATAAATACCGAAAATCAGGGGAGTGTAATTAAAAAAAACATGGTTTCAAAGAATACCTATAAAAAGGCAAATTAAGTGTCATATGCAAAATTTCGATTTTGAAGCGATTTTGAGTGTAAGAATTTTTCGAATTAAAACATTTTTGAAAAGTTTTTTCTTGCAACATTTTGATTTTTAGCCTTTTAAAGGGTAGCTTTAAAAATCCCAAAATTACACAACATTTAGATGGTATAGGTTTATATTTTTAGTAGAAATTTTAAATCGATATCATTGTTTTTTTTTTCAAAATATTTTAGTTGAAAAACATTTGTTAAGAATTTTTAATAGTTTTTTTTTGCAGTTTTTTGCTCTAAGAAAAAGAACTGTTTACTGAATTAAAAAAAAAAAATATCAGTTTTTGACTACGTCATTATATGTAAAAAAAAAAAAACTGGGTTCGGAATCATTTCTGGTTCTTGAAATGTATTTGAGACGAAAATTATTTTTCAACTGTTTTTCTTAGTTTAAAAAAAAGTGTCTGTTGATTTTTTTTTAATATTTGCTGTAGTAAGAAAACGGTTTATTAAATTTGTTAGAAAACCTTTACAGCACGTTATGAAAAAATTATCTGTAAAATAAAATTCATCCGAGGTTGATATCTTTATTGGTTCTCAAGATATGGTGGACGAAAAAAGTACCCCGAACGTAAGTACATACATGCATACAGACATCTTGCTAAAAACGACGAATTCTGATCCTAGCGAGAGAGACTTCAAAACGTGGAGATATCCCGCGCAGAAAAACATTCTAGTTTTCGACATGGCACTAGAGAGTTTTAAATAGATTCTGGCAAGGGTATGGCTGAGTAATGGCCAAAACTAGGGCCTTGTCGATTATGAACCCTTTTGCCTCGTCAGAAAAACCACTCTAGGCCCCGGACCAGCAAAAACTAGATTTGTTCATATTTTTGCTAGAAACATTAAAAAAGGGTATTTTAGTATCGGTTGTGATCCGATAGTAAAATAACTCAGATCAAAATTAAAAACCTAAATAATAAAAATAATAGCGCAGATTTGTATGAATTTAATACGATATTAAAGCAATTTTAGCATGATACTGGGCATTTTTGTAAAATACTCTTATTATTATACTATTTGATTTAGTATCGTGTTCAAAAATGCGCTAAATCTAAACTACATCCCACCACAAAAACAACCGATATGAACCACTTGAGATAAACCATCTGGAATTAAGTAAATATAGTTTAAAGCCTAGTACACACCTCTGAGTGAAATGAAAAATAAAAGCGGTTTAAAATTCACGTGAATAAGCATTGTGAAACCATAATAAATTATCCACGTGAATTTTCAATCCTCAGTTTGAAAATTTTTAATACTCACTTTGAATGAAAAAAATAATTTAATATGTCTGTCAGTTCTTGAAATCTTGAAATGCTTGAGCAGAATATTTCAATTCAATCGTTTGGTTTTTGGCTTGTCGGTTACACTTAATATTAAAAAATAAACGATCAAAAGATCAAAAATAATTCTGTAGGCTGTTTTATTTAATTATTAGAACTTTCATTTCAATTTATTGACAAATGTCACACTTTTTCACACTTCTATTATTTTTTCCAAGCGGCAGTAGTTAGGAAATGAAAATTATGAAATGAAATTAATTTTGAACCGGTTCATATTTCGCTCTCACATTCTGGGTACTCAGATCTCGTTATAAATTTCATCGTTGTGAAATAAATGTCACTGTTATATAGAAATTTCATTTTAAATTATATTTTTTGATTAATTTTAATGAAAAGTTCTAAAAGCCTTTGGTGGGGGTGTGAAAATAGAGATTCTCGAAAGTAAATATCTGTGTATATCTTGGCAGGATTTGCAAGAGCGTGAAATTTTTAACTTTTTTTTGAAACCAAAACTGATAAATTATAATAAAAGTTAAATTTGTATTTTTCAATTCATTGATTCAATTTGTTTAGTTAAAATTTTGCATATGTATCAATAACGATAGTGCTTAGTCTGATAGGATACCGAAAACGTCCAACAAGTTCTTACGAGCGAGAACCTCACGAGAGTATGCGCATTTTCCTCGTCTTAATTTTACTTACTGAAAACTTTCAAGGGCTAAGCGTATATTTGACAAGTTTTCCTCCAGATAATAATAAAAAAAACCTCCAGATTTTCCCTAAAGAAAACTGACTAGTGCCATGTTGCAACTAGACAGAAACTGGGCATTTTTCCAGCCGGAATATTACAATAACTTCTAATAGGAAGTTAATAAAGTGGTTAGCTATCTATTAATATTTTAAATTGACTTATCATTTTGTTTTTAATATATATGTACAAAATTGAACGTTTACCTATATAAGTTCTCTTGAATTTATTGCAATTAACTTTATATTTAATATTTTAAAATTATTTGAAAATCGCCATATTTTTCTTTTTAAATGCTATTTTAGGATAAACTACTGGAACTGGTAGCCGCCGGAAATGGGTTAATTGTATATTTATATTTGCCAACATTTATTTTCGCTTAAAAATATTGTTTTACGAAATAAATTGTAATTATTGAAAAAAGTGTTCTGTTGCTTAAGCCCGTATGATACTACCTTTTTTTCTCATTTTTAAGGCATTCAAAATGAAACTAGAGTAGTTCAAACAGTTTATAATTGAAAATACCGATATGAGTGAGCGCGTACACAATAACTACATTAATGTAAAAAAGTCACAAAAAATGTATTAAAAATGAACATATTTCAGATTCTGGCAGCTTTTTTTTTACTTTTCAGAAATTGAAAATTAAAAATTATTTCAAAGTACACTGTGACTACAAAAAAAGTATACACTGGACTCATGAGAACACTAGTTTTTGGTGTATATTTACTTTTGTGGACATTGTTATTTTCAAAACATAATGTCGTTCTTTTCATAAACAATACTATTTTCTCTTTTCCTCTTTGCTGACAATAAGTCATGATTTAATGAATTAAAAATGAGAAAAAAATGTAGTATCATACGGGCTTTAAAAAATTTTTCTCAAAAAACTTGAAGACATAAAACCATTCGGCTTCTTGTGTTCGATTCAGAATTAATATAAGCATTGACTACTTACTAGAAGCCAATTAAGCACCTTATTTCACAATTTTGAAAAAAGTCGGTCTAAATTTTTTTTTTATATTTCTAAACAAACATCAGAGTTTGCATAAATTTTTCAAAAACTGTTGGTATGAATAATTCAATTTAACTTTAGGAAACCGGTAAAGAACTTTATTGTAACTGCTGGCGTTGTTTTTTAATATTTTTTTTTTTCTATTTAAAGTAATTTTTTTTTCTAAAATGCACCTAAACGGGATGAGATAGACCCCCTCCCATGGAAAAAAATGCTCGTTTTTGACCCTTCTATACCCTTCTATCGTTATTCATTTTTGGTGCCAAAGTTTTCGTACTCGTGCCGTACGTTCGGTGTAGGTACTTTTTTGTCCACGATAGCTCGAGAACAAATACACATAGTCCAGTCAAATTATGATAAAATAAAAGCATATGTGGATGTAACAGCTATAGCATCTTAGATTTTGTGGGATTCGATCAGAAATAATATAAACAACTTAGTGATAGTAGCTAAATGGGCTTCAGGTCAATTGAAACAAATCAATTATTTCACAACGTTTCGTCCATGAATATGGACATCATCAGGTGCGAGCAATGATGGTTTCTATATTTGCGTATTTTTAAATTAAATTTTTAATATGTTACAAAATCAGTTTTACACATTGAAACATTACAAACTTACAATTATTACATTTATATTGCACTTAAACACGAACAGAGATGTTCCCAGTAGCAAGTTTAACTGAAAAGTAACTATCTGTAAATATTTGTCTTATCTTCATATTATATAAAAAAGAAAACATTTTGATCATCTGCTACATATGTCAGAGCTTTTTTCCTCCCCTCTTCTCCAGCAGGTACTTGTAGTGTGGACTTACGTTGTCCATGTCTGTACGTCGGTTCATTGTTTTATCATGGTTGATTATATGAAGAGTCTCTATCATCATTCTTTTGTTTTGGTGCTCTTCCCGTTGTAATATTTGAACATCATCAAAGTTCGGAGAGTGACCAAGTGAGATGCAATGCGAGGCCAGTGCTGTCTTCTGATGCGCACTACTTTTTATGTCGGATTTATGTCCCGAAAGTCTATTTTTTAGTTTTTGTTTTGTTGTCCCTATGTAAATCTGGTTACATATTTCGTCTGAATTTCCACGGCAATTTATTTTGTAGACCAAGTCTGAGTGTTCCAGTTTGTCGGTTTTGGTTTTAAGGTTTGTGTAAAGTTGTGAGGCTGTGTTTGTTGATTTCATGGCTATTTTGTATTTTTCCATATCTAAAAAGTTTGCATCTTTAAACCGGTCCGCTATTTCTTTTACGTACGTAAGTGAAGGATTTGTAGATTGTATTTTCATTTTGTTTTTCTATTTCAACTCTTTGGATGTTTCTGTTTTCATACTGTGTTATTAACGTTTTAATTATTGGTATGGGAAAGGCATTTTTTTGCAGTATTTCTTTTATTTTGATTTTGTTGCTTTTGTGGAACTCAGTGTCGCTAATCGAAAGGACTCTTTTTATCAGGTTGTTTGCTGTGTTGAAGACGATTTGTTTTGGGTGTTGGGAGAAGAAGTTTAGAAGTCTACCGGATGAGGTGGGTTTTTGGAACCAATCCATTTTCAGCTGTCCTTCTTGACGGATGACAACTGTATCCAAGTAAGACAACCTGTTGTTGGCTTCAACCTCAACTGTAAATTGTAATTTCCTATGGAAACTGTTGAGAGTTGTAAGGATTACTTCAATATCGTCTGCTTTAACAATAGCGAATATGTCATCAACATACTTTGTCAAAAGTTTTGGTTTATTTGTCAATTTCGCCAGGCAGTTTTCTAAGAGTTCCTCCAGTATGATATCCGCTATTATGGGTGAAGCTGGGTTTCCCATAGGCATCCCATCTCTTTGCTGGTAAGTCTTGTCACCATGGACCAAATAATTATTATCAATGATACAGAACCGTACAAGTTCAAGGAATTTTGTTTTTTTGATAAGTGTATGTTCCTTTATTTTTTCCCAGTTTTTGCCTATCAATTCTAGTGCCATTTTTAGCGGAATGTTTGTAAAAAGAGATATTACATCGAAAGACACTAAAATTTCGTCATTTTCTGTTCTCAATCCACGCAATTTGGATTTAAAATGAAGGGAATCCTTAACATTGAAGTCCGAGTTCAATGTGAGGTTTTTCAAAATTCCAATCAGGTGTTTTGCCAGGTTGTAGCAGGGGACTTTTGTGGAAGAAAAAATCGGGCGTAGGGGAATACCTTCCTTGTGGATTTTTGGGAGACCGTAAAGTCTGGGGGCAACAGAGTTATAAGTTGTCATAATTTGTTTTTGACGCTGGTCAATTATTTTGTTTTCAAACAAATACTTAATAAAATTGTTATTTGTATCTTGTAATTTGCTGGTGGGGTCGGACTGTATAGGCCAATATACATTTCGATCTTCCATCATTGTTTTCATCTTTATGTCGTAGTCATGTTTGTATATTGCTACCGTAACATTGCCTTTGCCCGCTGATACAATGAATATTTCTTTATGTTTTTTAAGAAATTGTTTTGTTTCGGTGAAAAGGTTGGTAATGTATTTGTTGAAGTCGGAAAATTTCCTTTTTTCCATGCAATTATCTAACATGTTTGCAAATTTTCCACGTGCCTTTTCTCGTTCATCGTTGTCGGTAATGGTTTGGATACAATCCTCATCGTCTGCGATAATTTTGAAAAGGGAGTTAGAAGTTGACTGAATTGTACTAGGAAAAGCGTACTTTGGACCGAGCGAAAGTAAGTATTGGATATCGTCTGGTATGGGAACACTGGTTTTATTGAAAAACCAATTTTTATTTAGATGCATGCCAATTGAGAACAGAAAATGACGAAATTTTAGTGTCTTTCGATGTAATATCTCTTTTTACAAACATTCCGCTAAAAATGGCACTAGAATTGATAGGCAAAAACTGGGAAAAAATAAAGGAACATACACTTATCAAAAAAACAAAATTCCTTGAACTTGTACGGTTCTGTATCATTGATAATAATTATTTGGTCCATGGTGACAAGACTTACCAGCAAAGAGATGGGATGTCTATGGGAAACCCAGCTTCACCCATAATAGCGGATATCATACTGGAGGAACTCTTAGAAAACTGCCTGGCGAAATTGACAAATAAACCAAAACTTTTGACAAAGTATGTTGATGACATATTCGCTATTGTTAAAGCAGACGATATTGAAGTAATCCTTACAACTCTCAACAGTTTCCATAGGAAATTACAATTTACAGTTGAGGTTGAAGCCAACAACAGGTTGTCTTACTTGGATACAGTTGTCATCCGTCAAGAAGGACAGCTGAAAATGGATTGGTTCCAAAAACCCACCTCATCCGGTAGACTTCTAAACTTCTTCTCCCAACACCCAAAACAAATCGTCTTCAACACAGCAAACAACCTGATAAAAAGAGTCCTTTCGATTAGCGACACTGAGTTCCACAAAAGCAACAAAATCAAAATAAAAGAAATACTGCAAAAAAATGCCTTTCCCATACCAATAATTAAAACGTTAATAACACAGTATGAAAACAGAAACATCCAAAGAGTTGAAATAGAAAAACAAAATGAAAATACAATCTACAAATCCTTCACTGACGTAAAAGAAATAGCGGACCGGTTTAAAGATGCAAACTTTTTAGATATGGAAAAATACAAAATAGCCATGAAATCAACAAACACAGCCTCACAACTTTACACAAACCTTAAAACCAAAACCGACAAACTGGAACACTCAGACTTGGTCTACAAAATAAATTGCCGTGGAAATTCAGACGAAATATGTAACCAGATTTACATAGGGACAACAAAACAAAAACTAAAAAATAGACTTTTGGGACATAAATCCGACATAAAAAGTAGTGCGCATCAGAAGACAGCACTGGCCTCGCATTGCATCTCACTTGGTCACTCTCCGAACTTTGATGATGTTCAAATATTACAACGGGAAGCGCACCAAAACAAAAGAATGATGATAGAGACTCTTCATATAATCAACCATGATAAAACAATGAACCGACGTACAGACATGGACAACGTAAGTCCACACTACAAGTACCTGCTGGAGAAGAGGGGAGGAAAAAAGCTCTGACATATGTAGCAGATGATCAAAATGTTTTCTTTTTTATATAATATGAAGATAAGACAAATATTTACAGATAGTTACTTGTCAGTTAAACTTGCTACTGGGAACATCTCTGTTCGTGTTTAAGTGCAATATAAATGTAATAATTGTAAGTTTGTAATGTTTCAATGTGTAAAACTGATTTTGTAACATATTAATAATTTAAAAATACGCAAATATAGAAACCATCATTGCTCGCACCTGATGATGTCCATATTCATGGACGAAACGTTGTGAAATAATTGATTTGTTTCAATTGACCTGAAGCCCATTTAGCTACTATCACTAAGAAGATTTAAAGGTCACAAATTCCACAAGTATAATATAAACAACGAGAATATGAAGTTTTTCCTAAGCTGCATATTTCCAAAGTTATATGGGAAAATAACAAAAAACAGGAAGTAAATAATGCACTTTCTTACACGTTTTGATTTCCTGCAAAAGAACACCTTTTTGAGCGGGAGCAACCTCATATTCCTTTTTGTTTATATTGTTTCTGATCGAATACCACAATAATCTAAGATACTATATATTACATCCATGCCAAAATCTAATTTGCCTGGACTAATATATTTATATCGACTTCGGATGAATTTTATTTTACAGATAAGTTATAACGTGCTGAAAAGGTTTACACATGATACATAACACACATAAAACATAACAATACAATTCACATAATAACGTTAAAAAGAATTGGTCAAAATTAAAAAAAAAATCAATCAACTATTTTTTTTAACCAAGAAAAGAGTTGAAAATTAATTTCGTCTCAAACATTTCCAGAACAGATAATGATTTTGAACCCAGTTTATATTTTGTCTATACATAATCACGTAGTCAACATTTGGTATTTTTTTTTCTTTAGAAAAAAACAACGGTTGCGACTTTAAATTTTTTGCAAAATTATATATCAATACCAAATTACACGTTGTGTAATTTTGAGATTTTTAAATTCACCCTTTGAAAAGATTAAAATCAAAATGTTGAAAAACGACTTTTCAAAAATGTATTAATTTGAAAGATTCTTGAACTCAAAATCGTTTAAACACCAAAATTTGTCATCTGAAACTTAATTTGTTTTTTTATTTTATTTGCAACCATGTATTTTCCCCTCCAATTTATGGTGTTTTTCTGCCAATAGTCTATTTTTAAATAATTTCTTGCACGTTGAAGTTAAATAAGTAAGGAGCTAAGAAAAAAAAGCAATATTCATGAGATTCTTAGAATTTTTAAGTTTTTCCCAAAAAAAAAACTAGAAAAGAAACTGTTCTATTAAAAATACCTACAGTACATAGCGATTTTTGAAGGCAAATGTGTAGGTACCTTTACCTACATATATGGTTTTCAAGGGCACCAATGGGAAGTTACTAGTGGGTTTCGCACCCAGTCTCTTTTTATTATATTGTTTGGTCTTCCTACCTAAGTATTTCAACTGATAGGTACCTTGTTAAAATAAGATTACCTAATAAATTTCTTTTTTTTTTAAATAATTGTTTTCAATAATTTATTTTCCAATTAAAAAATAGGTGCCTATCTTAATATTTATTTACAAAAAAAGTTTTTTCCGACATACCTACCTACCTAGTACCTACATAATTTGTTCAAGTTTAATTTTGTTTAAACCTACCTACAACTATTTATAAAAATGTAAGTAGACAGGTATGTACTTGTACATAAGTGGTTGTAGATCATTCAAACATTCATAATGAATAGGTACCTATAAGACGGAGCAAAAGCTATACAGCCTAACTGCGAGTGTGTCATCATACAAAAAACCCAATACATACCATGATATTACGTAAAATACCTATGCAATATCGCAACGTTGCAAGACCATTCCCTCGTAGAATGAAGTTTAACAACGTTGCCTTCATAATCATCAAAAGCAAAACCAAATAATTCAAAATTCAAATGCTAAGAAAGAAAAAGAATAAAATACATGCGTATACCTTATACTATGTATATACTCCTATATCCATAAGTCTAAAGTGCATTTTTTTATTTTCTCGTTTCGTCCCCCATATTTTCGTCGTTGCCTGGCGCAAACATTTGAGCCTCTTACTAAGGGGAGTAAGAGAGTCAGATGTTTTCGGTGTACGAATTCCATTTATATAACCCTCTCTGTCTTACTAAATATCTTTATTATTGTTCCTTTCTCTACACTAAGGTCCCCAATGGCGATTTCAGCGCTAATTTCTGCAAAATTGTGAGGAGAGTAAGTACTACAAAATTGAGTTCTATGATAGTACTATAGATTATAAATACAATGAAGCCCTATGGTTCTTTGAAACGTAAGCCCTAAGTGTCGTCTTTAAAATTTTATTAATCCGTTCTGCCGGTTTAGCCTGTGGGTGGTAATGTGCCGTAAACTTAATAGTAGAACCATAACTATCACATAAAGACTTTAATTCCTTACTTTTAAATTGCGGACCGTTATCGCAAACAACAAATTTAGGGACCCCGAATAACAAAAAGACATTGTCTTCTAATTCCTTACAAACAGATTTTGCCGTAGCAGACCTTAAGGGAAACAATAAGGGAAATTTCGTGAAATAATCCACAACAGTAAGAATATACATAAATCCCCTACTCGATTTAGGAAGTGGACCAACTAAATCCACACATAACATCTCCCAAGGATTACTAACCCCTTTTCTTTCCGTCATCAACCCACCTTACAATTCTTAACGTACCTAGCAATATCTGACCTCATTTTTGGCCAGTAATATTTATCTCCTATCCTAGCAAAAGTTTTCTTTACCCCCATATGCCCTGCCAACGGATGGTCATGAATATCTTCTAAAACCTTTTTCCTATCACTTTTGGGAACAACTAATTTCCATTCACTATTAGTGTCATGCACTACTATATGGTTTGCTTTCACAAACTTAAACAATTTTCCCTGCTCTCCAAGCTGGAAATGATAATGGTTTCTTTTCCACTTCTCTTATCATTTTCCCTATCCACGGGTCGTTTGTAGGCTCTGAAATCCCGGCTAACACTGGTACGCTTCTCGAAAGCATATCTGGCACTCCTTACCTGAGTGAACAATGTCGAACTCGAACTGCTGTATACGTACAGCCCATCGAGCCAGCCTACCCGCTGGGTCCTTCAACTTGCTCAACCATATCAAAGAGTAGTGATCTGTAATAACCTTAAATCTCACTCCCTCCAGATATGGCCGCAACTTTTCTATTGCCCACAGAACAGCTAGGCGTCCTTTTTCTGTGGTCGAATAGTTCCTTTCACACCTATTTGGTAATCTGCTCAAAAAGCAAACCACCTTCTCTCCCTCCTCAAACTCCTGTGTCAAGACAGCCCCAATCCCAAAATCAGAAGCATCTATCTCAACGACAAATGGCTTTGAAAAATCCGGACACTTCAGGATGGGTGCTGCAACAAGACACTCTTTAGTTTTTCTAAAGCTTTCCTCACATTCCCTACTCCATTCAAACTTCTTATTTTTCTTTAAAATATCGGATAACGGTTTCACCAAACTCGCAGAATTTGGGATAAATCTCCTATACCAGGTTACCGTTCCGATAAAACTCCTTACCTGCTTAACATTCTTTGGCGATGGAATTCCTAACATACTTTCTATCTTTTCTGGGTCCATGTGTAAACCGTTTCTGTCTACAACATAGCCCAGAAATTTTAAAGATGGCCTAACAAACTGACATTTTTCCCTACCTTCTTTTAAACCTGCTTTAATTAATCTCCTAAAAACTTCGTTCAAAACTTCAATATGTTTTTCAAAAGTATCTGTCACGATGATGATATCATCGAGATAGACGAAAACATATGGTTCTAATTCGGGCCCTAAAACTTGATCTATAAATCTTTGCCAAGTTGCAGGTGCATTATGCAACCCGAACGGCATCCTTATAAATTGATATAAACCCCTACCTGGAACAGTGAAAGCAGTATACTTTCGAGAATCTTTCTCAACTGGAATCTGCCAATATGGAGATTTGATATCCAGTGAGCTCAAAAACCTAGCATTATTTAATTTATCTAAGATGTTCGTTATATACGGAAGGGGGTATGCATCCCTAGCCGTAACCTCATTCAACTTGCTATAATCTACACAAAACCTATACGTGCCATCTTTCTTCTTAATCATGACAATGGGAGAAGCACATGGACTGTCAGATTTTTCTATTAATCCATCTTTCAACATTTTTTCTAGCTCTTTACCTATGAAAGACAGAACACAGAAGACACCGGATAATACCGTTGCTTGATCAGTTCAGCTTCCATCCTAATTTTAAGCTCCACCAAATTCCTCTGAATGATTGACAGCTTCCTCCGTTCTGAACTTTGTTCGGAAAGCCTGCCGAACAAATTTTGCTTTGTAGCCACGTAGACGCCGATTGACTCGTCACGTCCCTGTGTTCGATGCCTAATCTCTCATCTAACAATGAATCGTTGTAATTCGGTGGCAAGAACTCCAGTTTCAATTCCCTGATGAGTTCTGACCACGAATTTACACTAAGCCTAACTGCCCTTAACCATATTAACGCTTTTCCTACAAATAACTCTACCGCGGACCTAAAAAGTTGTGCTTCGGTCATCCCACGGGAATGTCGCATTTCCTCTACTTTTTCTATAAATGCGTTCACGGAGGCACCACAGCGCTCACCCGTGAACTTCGCAACCCATTTGACTGACTTACAACAACTTTCTCTACTAACGGGCTTTCCCTTCTAGCTATATCCCTATTGCCACCAATTCTACTATCTGCCACTCCTAATCCTGTCGATGTACTGGCAGAATTACTCACCGACTCAAAATGTTTAGGTTCATCTAACCGCAGTTTTTTAACCTCTGAACTTTTTTCCTTAACCTGATTTTTTTTCCATCTCATCTTTATTTTCCTCTTCAACATCATCTTCATCGTCATTCCCCTCTAACTGTGTCATTATCATAACTAGTTTATTTTTCAGAGCCTCCTTGCTCTTTTCCTGCTCATTGTTTTCTGGAATAGACCTATCTAACCTACGCAATCCCCACTCTACTTTTGTCAAAATCTTCAAATACTCCTTTGAAGAGTCTGACATTGGAGGATTTTCTAAAAGTTTCCCTAATTCTACTAACTTTTTCTCAACTGCCATTATATCGTCTACAAAAGAATTCTTACGTTCTAACTTGATGGCAACCCTAAGCGATTTTCACATTTCCTCAACTGTCCCTACCGATAAGCCTCGCCACTCCATTTCGTATGCGAGCTCATCTTGTGACAACCTATTTACTTCCATTGTAAAAAGATTCACAATGTATTAAAAAAAATAAAATCCTTAAAACTTCCTTATAAAGTGCTTTAAATTGCACCGAAAAACTTTCAAATCTCTTAAGAACAAAAACTCAAAACGTTTTAAGAAAATTGAGAAATATTTAAAACTATTTAAAAGAAAAACTTGAGAAAAAGGATTAAAAACAATTTAAAACTTACTGAAAAACACATATTTTGCACGATGGCAATGATGGCAATGAAAATTCTAAAATTTTCCCCTAAAAAAATTACGCCGAAGTTACAAATATTAAAAATAAATAAATCAAAATTTAAAATTGTATGCACTTTGGCAACCCTACACACATTCCAAAATGTTCACTTTTAACTAAATTGAACTCCTCAAGTTCATTAATCAAAATATTTCACTTTTTGGACCGTCCGTCCAAAATTTCACATAAAAAGCACTAAAATTACCTATAAAAACTAGTTATACAAATTTCCTTAGCTACTTATCAAAAATGTATCCCACAAAGCTTCTTAATAATAAAAAGTATTGGAAAGTAATAGAAAAAATAATTGCGTAGAAAAAGTGCACTTTCACAATGTGGGAACACTGATTCAAACTTGTTTAACTAAATAAATTCTAACTAAATGCTCACCAAAGAAAAAAAAAATTGCTGATTTGCAACAACAAAAATTTGCAAAAACAAAAAGAGTACGCACTACGTTAACACAACAATAAACTGTTTAAAAAAAAAAACTAAATAAAAACTGTACCCAAAATTTAAAAAACTGACTCAAAAAAGGTATAGGTTACACAAAATGTATAAAATGAAATAAATATAAAAAACTATAAAACACCTTACTCTTAACTTTTTGTACGTTGGTAATGTAGGTATTAACTGCACCACACTGCACAATAAAAATTTAGTTAGGTACTCCGTTGTTTCCACCAAAAAAAATGCCACTAGCTTGTTGATTATTTTTGTTGTAAATTTACTAAGGGATAAAAAAAACTTTAGTAGAGAACTTTTTCATGAATTATAAAAATGGAACAATTAGTAATTTCACCAAGAAAACACAATAAATGAAAACAATATCAACTGTAGCACAGCCAAACAAGTAATAAGAGATTTAATTTTCCAATGAAATTCTTTTTTTTTATGTAAAACAACACGTATCGGCGCCAATTGTTTCAATATTTCACGAATTTAACAGAAGGTATTTATGATGATTAGGAAGACGAATTATAATCATTAAAAACCGCGACTTAGGATTATACGAATCCCATTAATTATTCAATAATATAATAAACGAATTAGTTTAATTATTTTGTGCAACCGGCGCACGCGAAAGTTAAAAACGAAATGATAAACGTCAGTCAAATCGTCGAAAGACGAATGAAGGGGAGGTAGAGAAAACGAAATATTGCAACACACAGCAACAACTATGCAGCCAACGTTCAGCTGGGGTGCGTTCGTCGAATTTAATATGAACAAAAAAACAGTAAACAACTCGAATTGAATAAAAAAAGAACTGGGTGTTAAAAAAAGAATAGTACGTTTGTGCGTATGTATGTATAATAGAGAAGAATTATTAAATTTATGTTGTAAGTACAGTGACGTACTTACGTGGTAGGGTGGGTGCCAGGAAACTTTTTTTATGGTCGTTTGCCTTGACCGGGTGCTGAAAATGTCGTCTTCAATTTATGAAGGAAACACAAAGTATTATTTCCAATGGGAAGTTAAAAATATTTGTATTGATAAATAATGTCTGGAAAACCATGGCCTTCGCCTGGATTAAAAACCAGAATCTTTTCGCTATGAAGTTATTTATAAAATGATGTATATTTGAAATGTCGAAGGACAATTTCAAAGAAACAACAAAAAAAAATAAAACAAAGGAAAATTTCAAAAGGGTAGACCGCAATCACTAGGTCCCGTAATAATGGACAAAGAAGATAACTACTTTAAACACTGGGTCACGAGTCCCACAATTTAGGGATATAAGAAAAACGAGTAAACCAAAAGCCAACCGAATCTATTTCTACAAAACTTTTTAAACGAGAACTTAATGAAACACTCTACTTATCTTTTGAATTAAATCCTTTTCTTTGTAACTCCTTTTTCCTTCCTGCTTCTTTTCTCAAGTTTGCCCTCTCTGGCGATCAATCACTCCTTTCCTTAAAGCGAGTTCCTTCTTTCCTTTTATCAACAAACTCCCTTTTTAAACACTTTCAAAACTATTTCAATTTCACAAACTAAATTCTAAAACTTCCTTTAGTTGGCGTTGTCCCAAAACTTGACGAATCCAAGGCCGTATCTGGACATATTCACAATAACTTTTGAGAAAAATAAAGAAACGATAAAAAGTTGAAAATACAATTCTGAGCATTCTCTCAGCTACTCTACATTATTAATTCTAACTTTTTGAAAATGTTTCGAAAAAGAACTATACAATTCCTGAACAACTTTATAAATATTTTTGAGGAAACGAAGTAGGAAGGCAAATACTGAAATTAAACTACCTAACGCGCAATCTACTATTCGGTGGACCTTTGTGCAGATTTGGGGGAATTGGGGATAAGCGTTTAGCACTCCATTCTTTGGTGTCGGTCTATGTTATTTACTTTAAAGTTATGTGATTTAGGATGGGCTCATAGCCTTGTTTAAAAAAAAAAAAAATTTAAATTTAGGATGTATGTTGTTGTGTTGTTTATAATCTCCATGTAAAATATATGTGAGTGTAGGTTCCGTATAAAAGAACAATGAATGTAGGTTGGGGTTCGCTGCTCAGTAAAGATGGTGTTCGAGTCTCCAGCCCGTCTGCTGGCTCAACACGAAAGAATCCATCAGAAAGATTCGGATACCTAAACTGTCATCCTCTGAGAACCACTCTCTCAAATTCTGAGGACAACGGACTCAAAAGTGTGGGTCGAAAAATGGGAATGGTTGGGATAGTGGGGAAAACAGACATTGAGAGTTTGACTATGACCAAACAACATAGTCCGACGAATGTTTTAAGAACTGATAAGGAATGGTTTTTGTTGCGGGAAATCTTACTGTGACAAATGTGCGAGTGCAAGTAATGTAAAGTACTAATCCGATCGCGTTTTTATTTTATTTTCACCATTCCATTTTAAAAATCTTTAAATCTCGGTAAATTCGGTGCGCGAAACAAATTCGGTTTAGTGGGAAACAAAAAGTATTAATATTAGTCCTATCCTATACTTACCTGACCTACCTCAAAAATCCTCTTTTACCTACCTGTCTAAAAAGATAAAAAAAAGAAAGAAAAAAAAAATTGATAGTACCTGCCCTGTTAATACTTACCTCCTGAAAAGAAAAAAAAAAAAATAGTGAAAATATAAAATCAAACTAAAAAAAAATGAGTCTGGTGTCGACCCACACTAGTACCTTCCCATTGGTGCACTTGAAAACCATATACATATTTACCTAAGTGGTAGGTGATAGAGTATATATTATATAGTGTCATAATTTTGGGTTTTTTGGATAATCAGTATATAGGTAGGTTTAGATATAGAGATACAGGGCAAAATGTGAAATTGCCTATATTTTGTACTTTTTTTTCCTAACTCTTCTCGGTATAGAGGTAGGTATATATTATTTAAGCTAATTATTTCAAAACAGACTATTGGCTTAAAAAAAAATACAAAAATCAAGGGAGTGTACTTAAAAAAAAACTGATGGTTTTAAAGAATATAAAAAGGCAAATTAGGTGTCATAAGCAAAATTCTGATTTTGTAGCGATTTTGAGTGTAAGAATTTTTCGAATTAAAACATTTTTGAAAAGTTGTTTCTTGCAACATTTTGGTTTTTAGCTTTTTTAGGGGTGGTTTTAAAAATCTCAAAATAACACAACATTTAAGTGGTCGGTGCGTGTGGGTAACTTCCCTACCACGTAAAAAAAAGTTGTTTCGAAACATTAACAAGTCTCGGATATGGATGATTTTAAAGTTGACGACCCCAGCAAATGAAACAAGTACAATGAATTTCGGATCTGCACGTGGAACGTCCTGTCCTTATACAGAACACGTGCAGCCGAACAATTAGTGGAGAAGCTGGACAGGCTAAAGGCTGACGTAACAGCCATCCAGGAAGTGCGATGGGATGGAGAGGGCATACGGAGACTGAAAACGTGTGACATCTACTACGGCGGGTGCTTGAAGGAACAGGGTCAGCGGCTCTTTGGTTGTGGTTTTGTGATAAGAGGAAGACTTAGGCAAGAAGTCTCGGGCTTCCGAAGTGTAAGCGAGCGCCTGGTCACAATCCGCATCAAAGGCAAATTTAAGAACATTTCGCTGATCTGTGTTCACGCCCCCATGAAGGGAGAGAGGACTCAACCAAAGAAGCATTCTACGATCTCCTGGAGACAACGTATGATATGTGCCCGAAGTTCGATGTGAAGATCATTCTCGGTGACTTCAACGCAAGATTCGGAAAGGAGGGCATCTTTGGTTCGATAGCCGGAGGACACAGCCTACACGACGAAACTTCCGGCAACGGACACAGGCTGGCAGACTTTGCGGCGGGGCGAAATGTCATCATCTCAAGCACCTACTTCCCACACCTCAATATACACAAGGGGACTTGGCGGTCGCGTGATCAACTAACCGTCAACCAAATCGACCACGTTGCGATAGACGCGAGACATGCTTCCAGTATCTTAGACGTCCGAACGTTCCGAGGGGCCAACATTGACTCGGATCACTACCTGGTGGTAGCTAGACTACGTATGCGGATATCCATGACGCGACAACGCAGAGCAGATGCTGTGAAAAGATTCGATGTCGAGAAGCTTAAATCGCAAGAGACCGCCAGAACTTTTGCAGACCACGTAACACTTAATCTCTCAGGAGGTCCGCCACCAGCATCAAGTGCAGAGGACCAGTGGGAACACTGTCAACAAGCCATCAGAAGTGCCGCCTCTGATGTGCTGGGTTTCACTAGGCGAATACAACGAAACTCCTGTTTCGATGAAGAGTGCTGGCTAGCGCATGAAGCTAAGGACGAGGCCTACCAGGCAATGCTGCAGACTCGAACAAGAGCTGCTGAGAGAGTGGCCAGGGAGCTCTACGGGCTGAAACGAAAAGAGGAACGCCGACTTCTCAGGAGGAAAAAGAGAGAGCACGAGAAGCGGGCGGTAGAGTCTATTGAGGGTTGTAGTGGTAGGGGAGATGTTCGAAAATTTTATCAGAGGGTGAAGCGATCCACCCAAGGATTCAAGGCTAGAACGGAAGCCTGCCGAGATGAGAGTGGGAATATGGTAGTAGACACACAGTCAGTGCTGAGGATCTGGAAAGAACACTTTTCTAGACTGCTTAATGGCGAATACAGCTAAGATGCCGCTAATATGCAGAACGCTCCATTCAACTTGGACGATGATGGCCAAGAGTTCTGTCCACCCGACATAACCGAAGTGCGGCTGGCGATATCCAAACTTAAGTCGTACAAGGCTGCTGGTGCATTTTTTTAAATCACCGGGAGATGAATTGGCTAGGAGCATACACCAGCTCATCTGCAAATTCGGTCGGAGGAAAGTATGCCCGATGAATGGAACCTCGGTATAGTGTGCCCCATCCATAAAAAGGGAGCTGTTCTGAAATGCACTAACTACAGAGGAATTAGTCTCCTAAACGTCGCTTATAAAATCTCGTCGGCCATCCTGTGTGACCGCTTAAAACCTTTTATCAACGATCTGATCGGCCCCTATCAGTGCGGTTTTAGGCCAGGCAAGTCAACCGTCGATCAAATGTTCACACTCCGACAGATTTTAGAAAAATCCCGGGAATTCCAGATCGATACACACCAACTTTTTATCGATTTTAAAGTCGCGTATGATAGCGTGAAAAGGGACGAATTATACAGAGCCATGTCGAGTCTCGGCATCCCTGTTAAACTCGTCCGCCTGTGCATGATGTCGATTGAGAAATCTCGCTGCTCCGTCAAAATTGGTAAGAACACCCTCGATTCCTTTGATGTTGAGAAAGGATTGAGGCAAGGTGACGCATTATCATGCAACCTATTCAACATCGTTCTTGAAGCCATTGTACGCAACGTACATGTTCAATTGCTTGCATATGCGGATGACATAGACATTGTCCGCAGAACGAAGCGAGCTGTGGCAGGGGCATTTGCGATCATTGAATCGGAGGCGGCTAGAATGGGATTGGCGGTTAATGAGGACAAGACGAAGTATATGCTGTCATCGAGAGAGGAATCTCAACATCGTCGACTCGGGAAAAATATCACGATGGACAGATATAACTTCGAAGTTGTCAAGGACTTTTTCTACCTGGGCTCCACTATTACATCGCAGAATGACATCAGTGCAGAGATCAAGCGAAGAATTACTCTTGCCAACCGCTGTTTCTTCGGTCTAAGAAGGCATTCGATTAGTAAGGCCCTCTCTCAGAGAACCAAGGAGACTTTATACAAAACCCTAATCATCCCGATCCTGCTTTATGGGTCAGAAGCATAGACACTGAAAGATTCGGATAAAAATCTGCTAGGGTGCTTTGAGATGAAGATTCTTCGTGTGATTTTCGGTCCGGTGTGTATCGAAGGAGTATGGAGGAGAAGATTTAACGACGAGCTATACGGGCTATACAGCGACGTTGACCTGGTCAAAAAGCTGAAAATACAGCGGCCGGATGGCTGGGGCACGTGGACCGTATGGACAGCAACGCACCTGCCCGACGAGTCTTCGAATCCAACCCCGATGGGGTACGCAGCAGAGGTAGAATGAAGACATGAAAGCACTCGGTGTGCGCAACTAGAAGCGGCTAGCTAGGGGCAGAGCTGGCTGGAGGGGCTTGATAGTTGAGGCCGAAGCCCATCCTGGACTGTGAGCGCCATCAAAAGTTAAGTAAAAGTAAGTAAGTTAGGTGGTATAGGTATATATTTTTGGTAGAATTTAGAAACCGATATCATTGTTTGTTTTTCAAAATATTTGAGTTGTAAAAATTTTTTTAAGAATTTTTAGTTTTTGTTCCAGTTTTTTTGCTTTAAAAAAAACAGTTTATTGAATATTTTTAAAAAAATTATCAGTTGATGTTGACTACGTCATTATATTTAAAAAAAATAGACTGGTTTCGGAATCATTTTTTGTTCTTGAAATATTTGAGACGAAAATTATTTTTGACTGTTTTTCTTAGTTTACAAAAAAAGTGCCTGTTAATTTTTTTTTAATATTTACCAATTTGGTATTGTGTAATTATGTGTAAATTAAAATTAGTCTGAAGTGAATATCTTATTCCAATCTCGAGATATTCCAGATAAATGACATTTTACAGCTACTTTTTAAATTGCTGTAGTAAAAAAATGGTTTATTGAATTTGTTAGAAAACCTTTTCAGCACGTTATGACTATATTATCTGTAAAATAAAATCCATCCGAAGCTGATATCTTTATTCATTCTCGAGATATGGTGGACGAAAAAAGTACGTACATACACATATACAGACATCTTGCTAAAAACGACGAATTATAATTCTCTCTGATTCTCTGATTCAAACGTGAAGGTATGTCAAAATTTTCAATTCCAAAAATCTCTCCAATTACAATAACTTCCAATGGGAAGTTAAAAAAGAAAGTAAAAGGAAAAAAAAGTCGATATTCATTTTAGCTACATGAAAGGGCTTTGAAGATATCAGCCCCTTTATAAAACTTAATGTCCTTTCCTTACTCAGATACCCCGGAATTCGTGCGCACGGATCTTCGTGGTTCCTGAATAATAAACAACTGTAAGTAATGTTTTTCTTATTGTTTGATTGATGAATTATATTATTGTATTATATTTAAAATTTATACCTGATATTTTGAAAATCCGTTTCCTAAATTTATAAAAAAGAAAGATACACTAACAAAAAAAAAAGAGAAACAGAAACAAAATTTGTTTTGAAAAAGAATATCGTTACCTTACGAATTACCTTACACTCACTGTCCTGAATATCCTACTTACCTTTCTTGATACTTATTTTTTTTTCAAACCAATATATGAATATATGAAACAGAAAATTGTTCTTTCGTTTTATCGCACGGATTAATACTAAAATAACAATATTGTTATTAGTTTCACTTAAATGTAATACTACCAGTACTTAAATTAAAATTCATTTTTCATACTTGATACTTACTCTAGTTCTTATTCATAATACACTGAAAAAAAAAAACTTTACAAACCTTTAATTGTAATGAACAATTTTTTTTTATTCTTGCAATCAATTTATTATACCTTAACATTTGTTCGCTTTCACCGTATACCACAAAAAAATCTTTACTCACCTTTAATTGTAATACAAAATTTTTTTCTTAATTATACCTTGACATAAACTTTTTTTATTTGTAATGAAAAGAAAAACAAATTTAGCATTTACTTTTAACCATTCCAACATGGTGCTTTTCGCATATAGTTAGACAAAAAAATTCGAATGTTCCACTTTTTGAAGTTACACGGTAAATAAATAATGTACACATGTTTACTGTACCACGTTTAGTTTTTTATTGAACTTGAGGATTTTCTTTTAATTTAAACATGATTTGGTAAACGTTGGCTATTTCGGCGATGGAGATATAGACGAATAGAGTAGATTGAAAAAGTTTTTTTGTTAGGGGCCATCTATAAAAATTCCGGCTGTGGATGGGCATGGAGCCCTGACTCATGAGTCAGTGGTGTAGGGTGGGTACAGCCAGGGTCAACAACACCAACCCATGTCTTTTTTTTGTAACCCTTGTCCCGTCTTCCCTCTTCCACTTCCCATAATCTAGCAGGTTTCCTGCATATTTCCCAATACAAGTATGCTTTCGGCAGTTACACCAGCCAATTTATTTTGAATACAGTTTTACAATTTCCTAATAAGGGATGAACTACCCCTTAGCCTCCTGTCCCAAAGTTCCTGACACGGCATGACACACGTTTGAATCATGCCACAGTGACTTCTTGGTCTCAACCCCAATATCCTACTTCTAGTCGTCTCCATAATCATATAAAGATTGTGGTAGATGCAAGCTTAAAAGACACACAAAAGTCTCTTTTCAAAGATTTACCCGGTCTTATTCAACAGAACGTGGAACAAAGCATGAAAACCGTGTTACCCCCGAAAGAATCCATTACCGAAAACGAAAGGCAACAATTGCATCCACAACCTCACCGTCCAGTGCATAATGCTAATGTTGCGGCCCATTCTAGTAATCTATCAGCAAGCTCTCGTATTCGTGAACTCCCTAATAATTTAAACAGACCTCCTCAAAACTCGAAAAATGTTTAAGATTTTCCCGGACCAAACCGGCGGGAATCTTTTCATCATCATCCTAACTATCAAAATCGTAGACATGGTTTTAAGGAATATAAAAAGGCAAATTAAGTGTCAATGCAAAATTTTGATTTTGTAGCGATTTTGAGTGTAAGAATTTTTCGAATTAAAACATTTTTGAAAAGTTGTTTCTTGCAACATTTTCATTTTTAGCTTTTTTATGGGTGGTTTTAAAAATCTCAAAATTACACAACATGGTATAGGTGGTATAGGTATATATTTTTGGTAGAATTTTGAAACCGACATCATTGTTTGTTTTTCAAAATATTTGAGTTGTAAAAAATTTTTTAAGAATTTATAATAGTTTTTGTTCCAGTTTTTTTGCTCTAAAAAAAAAAGTTTATTGAATATTTTAAAAAAAAATTATCACTTGTTGACTACGTCATTATATGTAAAAAAAAATAGACTGTGTTTGAAATCATTTTTTGTTCTTGAAATATTTGAGACGAAAATTATTTTTCACCTGTTTTTCTTAGTTTAAAAAAAAAGTGTCTGTTAATTTTTTTTTAATATTTACCAATTTGATATTGTGTAATTATGTGTAAATTAAAATTAGTCTGAAGTGAATATCTTATTCCGTTCTCGAGATATTCCAAATAAATGACATTTTACAGCTCCTTTTTAAATTGCTGTAGTAAAAAAACTGTTAATGAATTTGTTAGAAAACCTTTTCAGCACGTTATGACAATATTATCTGTAAAATAAAATCTATCCGAGGTCGATATCTTTATTCATTCTCGAGATATGGTGGACGAAAAAATGTACCCCGAACGTACGTACATACACACATACAGACATCTTGCTAAAAACGATGAATTCTGATTTTAGAGATCTCAAACTTGAAGATATGTCAAAATTTTCAATTCGACAAATCGCTCCAATTACAATAACTTCCCATGGGAAGTTAAAAAAGAAAGTTAAAGAAAAAAAAAGTCGATATTCATTTTAGCTACATGAAAGAGCTTTGAAGATATCAGCCCCTTTATAAAACTTAATTTCCTTTCCTTACTCAGATACCCCGGACTTCGTGCGCACGGATTTTCGTGGTTCCTGAATAATAAACAACTGTAAGTAATGTTTTTCTTATTGTTTGATTGATGAATGATATTATTATATTATATTTAAAATTTATATCTGATATTTTCAAAATCCTTTTCCTAAATTTATAAAAAAGAAAGATACACTAAAAAAAAAAGAGAAACAGAGCCAACATTTTTTTTGAAAAAGGATATTATTACCAAACGAATTACCTTACACTCACTGTCCTGAATATCCTACTTACCTTTCTTGATACTTATTTTTTTTTCAAACCAATATATGAATATATGAAACAGAAAATTGTTCTTTCGTTTTATCGCACCGATTAATACTAAAATAACAATATTGTTATTAGTTTCACTTAAATGTAATACAACCTGTACTTACCTTAAATTAAAATTGATTTTTCATACTTGATACTTACTCTAGCTCTTATTCATAATTCACTGAAAAAAACAAATCTTTACAAACCTTTAATTGTAATGAACAATTTTTTTTTATTCTTGCAATCTATTTATTATACCTTAACATTTGTTCGCTTTCATCGTATACTACACAAAAATCTTTACTCACCTTCAATTGTAATATAAAAAATTTTTCTTAATTATACCTTGACATAAACTTTTTTATTTGTAATGAAAAGAAAAACAAATTTTGCATTTACTTTTAACCATTCCAACATGGTGCTTTTCGCATATAGTTAAAAAAAAAATTCTAATGTTCCACTTTTTGAAGTTACACGGTAAAGAAATAATGTACATATGTATACTGTACCACGTTTAGTTTTTTTTATTGAACTTGAGGATTTTCTTTTAATTTGAACATGATTTGGTAAACGTTGGCTATTTCGGCGATGGAGATATAGACGAATAGAGTAGATTGAAAAAATGTTTTGTTAGGGGCCGTCTATAAAAATTCCGGCTTTGGATGGCCATGGAGCCCTGACACGAGTCAGTGGTGTAGGGTGCGTATAGCCATGGTCAACAACACCGACCCATATGTCTTTTTTTTGTAACCCTTGTCCCGTCTTCCCTCTTCCACTTCCTATAATATAGCATGTTTCCTGCATATTTCCCAATACAAGTTTGCTTTCGGCAGTTACACCAGCCAATTTGTTTTGAATAGAGTTTTACAATTTCCTAATAAGGGATGAAGGACCCCTTTGCCTCCTTTCCCCAAGTTCCTGACACGGCATGAATTTCAGGTTTGACACACGTTTGAACAATGCCACAGTGACTTCTCAGTCTCAAACCCAATATCCTACTTCTAGTCGTCTCCATAATCATATAAGGAGTGTGGTAGATGCAAGCTTAAAAGACAAACAAAAGTCTCTTTTCAAAGATTTACCCCGGTCTTATTCAACAGAACGTGGAACAAAGCATGAAAACCTTATTACCCCCGAAAGAACCCATTACCGAAAACGAAAGGCAACAATTGCATCCACAAGCTCACCGTCCAGTGCATAATGCTAATTTATCGGCTATTCTAGCAATCTATCAGCAAGCTCTCGTATTCGTGACCTCCCTAATAATTTAAACAGACCTCCTCAAAACTCGAAAAATTTTCAAGATTTTCCCGGACCAAACCGGCGGGAATCTTTTCATAATCATCCTAACTATCAAAATCGTAGACATTTTGAAGTTGATAGGAATGATCCATATCTTCAAAACGACCCCGAGTCTATTTTGGTCAATCCGATCCGATTCATGACAATCGTTATTAATCGAATTATAATCGCTCTGACCCAAATAGAATTGACCAACCACGGAATTTTGATTCATTTTTTCGTCATCCCCCGGATTTTAGTAACCATGGTTACGATCCGAGATATCCAACTGATTGGCGACAAGATTTCCGATTTTCTCTTGACAGACCTCATTCACGCCGTCTTGAGCCTTCGTGGAACGTCCATTTTGAAGATACGCCCAAATGTATGCCCATTAGAGAATTTGTATCTCGCGTCGATATCTTACAGGACAAAAACAGAAAATTGCCCTTGGGAGGAAGTGCTTCGTAATTTTCACCATTTGTTATCCGGAAACGCTTCCGATTGGTTTTTTGACATTTTGAGTACCTACGCGATCGTCGCCGAGTCGATTGGGCGACGCTTAAAAATGCCCTGTTAAAACAATTCCAGAGATACAAAAGTGATCTCGAAATTTTAAAAGCCATTATGGATAGTAAACAATCCCCACAAGAATCTTTCGATGAATTTTACACGGCTATAATAAACTTAAAAAGACAATTACGTGAGCCCATGGAAGACGCGGACCTTGTTCCTATTTTACGAAATAACCTAAATGCCCGTCTTATGGCTTTCATTTATCCGATGAGTATTTACACCTTTGATCATTTCCAAGATGAATGTCGACGAACAGAGAAAATGTTGCAAGCACGTTATGCTTCACAAAATCGTACCAACATTGTAAGAAACGTACATGAAGTACACTGGCCAACAGGAACTTATACTGACGAAACGTTTTTCGAACCAGATCCTAAAAACCTTCCCGCCTTTTCTTTTAATCGTCCGACAAATCAAGATAAAAACCCTTTAAGCACTATTAAGTGCTATATTTGCAAAGAAATAGGTCATCATTCGACCAATTGTCCTTCTAAGATAAATAAAAATATCTACTGCTATCGTTGCGGTTCAGAAAATTTCACAGTACGTGATTGTCCGAATTGTAATGTGAGCAAGGGAAACTCGAAAACGAGCGTGATTCCGCCTGGGGAGTCGCGTTCGACCCAAACGTACCCAGTTTAAACTTGTTCAAGCCCAAAATGAAGGACTGAATGTCCAATCCCTGGAGAGTAGTGAAGAGCCAAGTTGAAGGTAAGGGTCAACTGCTTGTGATCAGCATCGACACCAGTCAGTTGAGACCATCATCAAAGCGAACCATTAGCTCCACTACAAATTCGACAAAATAGCGGTTTTTGGCTTGAAGAAAACAGCCTCTAGCTCCTACTTCGAACCGGAGAGAGGAATCAACACCAAGACATCCCTACCTACCAATGTCTCCAATTCCTGTCCACCCACTATCCAAGTCCTTGACACATCGCTACCCACACTCTCCCCCAGACCACCCATACCATCCTCCCCAACACCTATCTCTACGCCCACAACAATGGATGAACAATCGGTCAGGTAATGTCAATGGCAAACATGGAGCTGGGTCCAACAGACAATGAGATAGAGGGCATAGACCTCTTTCCAAGTCGAATGGACCACGACGAAGTGCTTCCCAGCGAGGAGGAAGAAGAACACCTTTTGGCATCTGCTAAAAATACACCCTAATGACTATACGCTATAATAAACCTAAAAAGACAATTACGTGAGCCCATGGAAGACGCGGACCTTGTTCCTATTTTACGAAATAACCTAAATGCCCGTCTTATGGCTTTCATTTATCCGATGACTATTTACACCTTGGAACATTTCCAAGATGAATGTCGACGAACAGAGAAAATGTTGCAAGCACGTTATGCTTCACAAAATCGTACCAACATTGTAAGAAACGTACATGAAGTACACTGGCCAACAGGAACTTATACTGACGAAACGTTTTTCGAACCAGATCCTAAAAACCTTCCCGCCTTTTCTTTTAATCGTCCGACAAATCAAGATAAAACCCTTTGAGCACTATTAAGTGCTATATTTGCAAAGAAATAGGTCATCATTCGACCAATTGTCCTTCTAAGATAAATAAAAATGTCTACTGCTATCGTTGCGGTTCAGAAAATTTCACAGTACGTGATTGTCCGAATTGTAATGTGAGCAAGGGAAACTCGAAAACGAGCGTGATTCCGCCTGGGGAGTCAAGTTCGACCCAAACGTACCCAGTTTAAACAAAAAAGATGCTTCGACAAACGCCTCCAATTCATCAGATGCTTGTCAAGATACCTCCTCAGTCTCGATGTTCACCGAGACTGATAACAATCAAAATTTATCAAAATTTATCAAAATCTCCCAATAGAGATTCCTCTGTTATGATCAATAATAACTATTCTCAATCACATTCCGAACCAATTTTGCCTCGTGAGCCTAGTGATGTTACAAAAGTCACCTCACCGCTCTCCAAAATTAGACCTGACAAAAAGACGATACCTTTATATAAAAAGTCATTTGAAGAAAGACTTTTAAATTACGAAAAGATTCGAAACCGCATCTTTAACTCAGAAGAAGTAACTCAACCTGACATTCAACCGAAATTGCTTAAAGCCCGTCAAAGAAGTACAAAAAGATCCGCTCTCAGAACCCTTGTAGAAGAAACATCTCTAGGAGGAAGTTCTCAAGACCTCAGACCATATGTCAAAGTCTCCATAAAGGGGCGAGGAATGGCTGGTATACTTGATAGCGGTGCATCAATATCTTGTCTCGGCAATGGTTGTATGGAGAACATTCCCATTGCCACCTTAAAAGCAGAAGTAAAATCGGCTGACGGCAACGGTCAACAAGTTGTAGGACGTATATCCGTCCCGGTAGAATATGATAAAGTAGTAAAAACTCTCGACCTGTATCTGGCGCCCGATTTATTTCAACCCCTCTATCTTGGAGTGGACTTTTGGTCCAAATTTCAAATCGCCCCGCATATCATTAGCGAAATTTTCGGCTTCTCAGCGGATAACGAAAAAAGCGTAACTGAAAACATTGACCAAAAGCACTCTGAACTTCAGGGTGTCTCAGCTTTTATAAGCGAATTATTTTGTCCACCTGGTAGCAACGAGTCTGTCGAAGAAAAAATTGTAAAACCTAAACCGCCTGCGCACGAGCTCACCTTGGAGCAACAACACCGTTTAGAGTCACTGATTTCCCTATTACCTTCATTTGCAAAGCTTGGGTTCGGTAAAACCTCCCTTGAAGAGCACGTGATAGACACAGGAGACGCTAAACCGGTGAAGCAACGACATTACCCCATGTCACCAGTGAATCTGGAGATAGTAAATAGGGAGCTCGATCGCATGCTTTCTTTGGGATTAATGGAAGAGAGCCACAGTGCTTGGAGTTCGCCAATAATTCTTATCAAAAAACCTGGTAAGGATCGAGTATGTTTGGACTATCGCATGGTGAACTCTCTTACAAAGGGAGATGCGAACCCGCAACCTCCTCTGGAGAATCTGCTCAGCCAACTTGGAGATACTCATTATATGAATAGTGTGGATCTAAAAGATGCGTTTTGGCAGATCGCTCAAGAGAAGAAGTCAAGAGAGAAGACCGCATTTACTCTGCCAGGTCGACAATTGCATCAATTCACCGTCATGCCTTTTGGGTTGTGTAATGCACCTCAAAGGTTGTGTCGGTTAATTGATAAAGTGATCCCCTCGGCGCTTAGGGAATACTTGTTTGTTTATCTTGACGACCTTCTGATTATCTCCCCGGATTACGAAACCCATCTGTAAATTCTGACGTCGGTGGCGGATCACTTAAAAACTGCTAACCTTACTATCAACGTTGAAAAGTCCTTTTTTTTAAAGAATTGAAATACCTTGGATATATTATTGGACAAGGTCATGTTAAAGCCGACCCTGATAAGGTATCATCTATCAAAGAGTTTCCGCTACCAACGACTCAGAAACAGGTGAGGAGATTTATTGGTGTCTGTGGGTGGTATCGTCGCTACATCCGGAACTTTTCAGCTCTAACAGCACCCTTATCTGACTATTTTAAAAAAGGAACTAAATTCCCAATTTCTCCAGAGGCGATGAAATCTTTCGAGACTTTGAAAGAGGTCTTATCGTCTGCTCCACTTTTAAATACCCCTGATTTTACAAAACCATTTATGATTCAGTGCTATGCCTCGTCGAAAGGTATTGGCGCAGTTTTGTTTCAGCACAACGTTGAACAAAACGAAAAACCGATCGCCTCTTTTTCGGAAAAATTAAACGCTTGCCAACAAAAATATAGTCTCAGTGAACAGGAATGCCTCGCAGCAATACGAGCCATTCGTAAATTGAGGCCATATGTGCAAGAAAGCACCTTCACGGTAATTACCGACCACGCTAGCCTCAAATGGCTTATGAACCTAACAGACCTTAATGGCCGCCTAGCACGTTGGTGGTTGAAGCTGCAAGCCTATTCATTTCACATTTAACATGTCAAAGGAACATTAAATCTAGGTGTTAAGTGGACCGTGCCTATTGGATGGTTTTTAGTCAAGGGGTATACCGACTGTATTATAACAGTGCCTCTTTGAAACCAGGTCGAATCAAAGAGTAACCTAGACCTTACCATATAATGCGGAGCTCTGATATGACGGACCCCATTATTTCTCTAGCTACTCGTGGGAACAACATGCCAAAACAACAAAAACAAAAAAACAATCAAAATTACAAAAAATTCAACACTCCACGGGATGTTACCGCAAGTGAATCGGATGGAGAGAGATCTCCGACGAGAAGATCTGAGACCGGAATGTTGTAAGTACCTGAAGAGGATGCCTCACGGGACCTTACTAAACCGGGCAGTAGAAGGGACGTCAGCCTCGAATCAAGGGAGAATACCTCCTAGACAAGAGAAAGACGTCACCCCAGATGCAGATTCCACTGGCAAGGGGAGAATACCTCCCGTGCAGGTGAATACTGTAGAGTCTAAAGCCACAGAAGGCGCAAAAGATGGGAAACTACCATCCTCAAACGCCGCAAATCCACCAAAGAAGCCACAGAAACGGCATCGCCGAACTAACCCGCTTCCAAAACTGGGTGAACCAGGTGCCCTGGATGAGCCGTTTAGGAAGGGGTTAAGTGGAGCAGGCACCAAATGGTATGCCCGGTTCCTTGCTGAGGGTATGTCTCCGCAGGAAGCCCGGAAGAAGGTGGATGCGAGAACAGAATCACCCAATAGTGACAACAAAAGCTTGGGCGAGGGTAAGAGGAAAAGTAGCCAAATAACTCCGTCTCTAAGTCAAGAAGCCAAAAAACCAAAGACGACGGCTACATCTTGTGCAGAACCCAAATCCGCTAAGATTAATCCGGTTGATCACAGGATCTCCTACGCTGGTGCGGCCTTCAGCGTCAGAATTGCTGTCATGCCGAGGGACTATCCTCAGGTCACCCTGAATGCCGAAGAGTTGTCGGCACTTGAGGAGGCCATTATTGAGGAAGTTTCACTCGGCTGGGAGCACTGCACTTGGAAGGGCATCGAGCTGACTACGTGCATGGCTGACAAAATCCCGAAGATGCATACCATCACGATGTTCATGCGAAGAAGTATGGGGCAAGATGACAAGAAATCCTTGGCACTTTTTCAAGCCCAAAATGAAGGACTGAATGTCCAAGCCTGGAGAGTAGTGAAGAGCCAAGTTGAAGGTAAGGGTCAACTGCTTGTGATCAGCATCGACACCAGTCAGTTGAGACCATCATCAAAGCGAACCATTAGCTCCACTACAAATTCGGCAAAATAGCGGTTTTTGGCTTGAAGAAAACAGCCCCTAGCTCCTACTTCGAACCGGAGAGAGGAATCAACACCAAGACATCCCTACCTACCAATGTCTCCAACTCCTGTCCACCCACTATCCAAGTCCTTGACACATCACTACCCACACTCTCCCCCAGACCACCCATACCATCCTCCCCAACACCTATCTCTACGCCCACAACAATGGATGAACAATCGGTCTCCGGCAGCCAGGTAATGTCACTGGCAAACATGGAGCTGGGTCCAACAGACAATGAGATAGAGGGCAAAGACCTCTTTCCAAGTCAAATGGACCACGACGAAGTGCTTCCCAACGAGAAGGAAGAAGAACACCTTTTGGCAGATGAGGGGGCAGTCGCCCCCATCTGCTAAAAATACACCCTAATGACTATACGCGGGATCAGTACCAAGCTAGCCCAAGTGAACATCCACCATGCAAAGGCGGCATCAGCTGTTTTAGCGAGGAAGTTTACTGCGGACAACTTGCTCTGATCCAAGAGCCCTCCATCTACGGGGGTCAGGTAAGAGGGTTGACAAGTAACGACTCTAAGTTAATATGGGACACGAGGCATGACTCGCCCAGAGCTTGCATACAAATTAGAAATAATATAAATTTTATAGGTCTTTCAGATTTTATGACGAGGGACTTGGTCCCAATACAGGCCCAAATAAATATTGAGGGAAACTACCAAACGATGGTTGTAGTAGCAGCCTACTTCTTCGGTGACGAGGCCAACATTCCACCAGCCGAAGTACAAAGGCTAGTGGTTTACTGCAGCTGGTAAAAGCTGTCCTTGTTGGTAGGTTGTGACGCTAATGCCCACTACAATATATTGGGCAGCACTGACATAAAACAGAGGGGTGAGTACCTTTTAGACTATATGTTGGTAAAAAATCTAGAAATATTTATTGTAGGGAATACCCTTACTTTTGTTACTAAACTAGAAAAGAAGTTTTAGATATTACTTTCGGAACACCGAACGTAGGCCGTCTAATAAGGGATTGGAGAGTATCCAATGAACCTTCGATGTCTGATCACAGAACAATTGTGTTTTTTTTAGATGGCCTTCTCATAGAGTATACTTCTGGAAGGAACACTAAGCAAACAAACTGGGACCTATACAAAAACGTTCTTAAGTCAAATCTGGAACAAATAGGTCCAGTAAGTACGACAAATAGTCACCTTGAATTAGAATTTATAGCTAATGAGTTTAGTGGGGCTATACAGGAGGCTTTTGAAATCAGTTGCCCTCTTAAACCCATTAAAAGACAGAAAGACGCCCAATGGTGGAATTTAAATATGTCAAAATTAAGATCCAAGGTTAGAAAGCTCTTCAATGAGGCAAAAAGAACCGGGGAATGGGATAATTACACCGCAGAATTAACAAAATACAATAAAGAGATAAGAAAAGCCAAAAGAAATAGTTTCACTTCTTTCTGTGAGGGTATTTCCTCAACCCCTGCTGCGGCAAGACTACACAAAGCTCTTGCAAAGGACAATAACATCATTAGCACTTCGCTACAATGATAGGAGCTTCACCGAAAATGAAGAGCAGAGGGCCAGTCTAATACTTAATACGCACTTTCCAGGCAGCCTGCCATTGGTAGGAAACTCAGTAGAGAGAATACCTCTCAAACCTAATAGAGAAGATTGGAAAATTTCTGCAAATATTTGCTCAGGCAAAAGGATTGAGTGGGCGATTAGTACCTTTCAACCTTTTAAGTCACCAGGGGCAGATGGTATCTTCCCAGCCCTTTCGCCCTACCTCATTAGTATTCTATGAAGTAGTATTGCTCTTGGGTATATACCAAGACTATGGAGGAGAGCTAAGGTAATCTTTATTCTTAAAATTGGGAAAAAAAGATACAACCCATCCAAAGTCTTCCAGGCCAATAAGCTTAACATTCTTCGTACTGAAAACTTTAGAGAAAATAATAGACAACTTCATAAGAACAGAATAACCAGGCCTCTTAATCTGCGACAACATGCCACAGAAACCGCTCTTTTCGAGCTCAATAATACCTTACAATAAGCTTTAGATGCAAAGGAACCGCCATTAGCTGCCTTCCTAGATATAGAAGTTGCGTTCGATAACACCTCCCATGATTCCGTAAATAAAGCCCTTGTCAGGAAGTGTGTTCCCATCACCATAACCAGATGGATTAGGGAAATATTAGGTACCAGAACAGCAGAGGCACTAGCAGGAACGAACATACAGAGTGTCAGGGAGGGGTACTATCACCCTTGATGTGGAGCCTCGTAGTGGATGAACTGTAGGAAAGTCTTACGTCCCAAGGCATACGAGTCATCGCCTTCGCCGATGACATCGTTTTTGTGAAAGGTCGGGAAGATCGAAGAAACTCTATGTGATATAATCCAAAGAGGACTAAACTTTACAAGGAAATGGTGTCTATCTGTAGGGCTAAATATTAACCCCACAAAAACTACGATTGTACCATTTACCAAGAAAAGACTTCTACCACAAATGAAACCTATTCGGTTAGCTGGCGAAGTAATTGAAACGAAAATGGAGGTAAAATATCTAGGAATTACACTAGACAGTAAACTCCTCTGGAACAAGCATGTAGAAATAACCGTCGGGAAAGCCACAAAGGCCCTTATGATATGCAAGAGACTTGCAGAAAATTCTTGGGGTTGCAAGCCTAACATCCTTAGATGGATGCACACCATGATGGTAAGACCCATCACTTCCTATGGTGTGGTTGCTTGGCACAAACGAACCGAATTAGTAACTACTAGGAAAGCTCTAGAAAAATTACAAAGGCTCGCATGTTTATGCATAACTGGAGCCATGAGAACTTGCCGTACAGCAGCTATGGAGATTATTCTCCATCTATCCCCTCTTTACGAGGGTATTGTAAGTGCTGCAAAGGGAGCCATTATGAGATTTGCTAAGGAGGGAACGGCTACTGGAAAATGCATCAGTCTGAGGGAAAGAGACTGTATTCCGAAATCCTCAATAACAAATTTTATTGACATTCCAAGAGATGGTATGATTAAAAAATATAATTTCGTCAAAAACTTTCAAACCAAGCTAAGTTGCAAAAAAGACTGGGTAGGCGAAACAGTGAACTACACTTTCAATGCAAATACCATCAAGTGGTACACTGATGGATCGAGAACGACAGAAGGAACTGGTGCGGGAATTTTTGGGCCAAGAACCAAACTTTCCATACCGATGGGACAGTCTTCTAGCATATTTCAAGCTGAAGTTCAAGCGATAGGAGCATGCGCAGGTCGAAATCTCGAAAGAAATTACAAGAAACAGACAGCCAAGCCGCACTCAAAGCTCTGAGCTCCTACTCCATCAGCTCTAAGCTGGTATGGGAATGTGTAGGAAGGCTAAATGAACTCGGCAAAAATAACACTGTCACACTCCATTGGGTACCTGGCCACGTAGGTGTCCAGGGCAACGAAAAGGCAGACTCCCTAGCAAAAATAGGTGCAACAACTCCCTTAACGGGACCTGAACCATATTGCGGAGTAGGAGAAAATGTTAAAAGAAACAAAATCAAAAAAGAAGAGGAGGCAATAAGATCCAAAACTTGGAAAGAACTCCCAAAGCTAAGACAGGCTAAACCATTACTTGGGAATTATAACCAACAACGTGTTACAGACTGTATCAGTTTAGGAATTATAACGGGTCTCCTCACTGGGCACTGCAAACTAAAAAGACACCTTAGTATACTTGGCCTAGTAAGTAGTGCCACATGCAGATTCGGTGACACAGAGGAGGAAACGCCGGACCACATTCTCGGCAGATGTAGCACACTCATACATCAAAGAAAAAAATACCTGGGATGCTACCAGGTAGAAAAGAGCGACTAACCATCTCTTAAAATACTCCAATTCTTGAGAGGAATACATCTGGAGGAAGAGCTGTGAGATGAGCAGGCCTCATCCAGCTCTAGGTGGGGGGCACAATAGATCTCAAGGTCGCAGTGCAATATCCCTCAAATTTTCTATTCATTCATTCAACATTAAATCTAGTGCCGGATGCGTTATCCAGGATGCTTATGGATCAGCTAACATTATCGCCAATAACCGAATCACCTGAATTTAAATCACCCGAATACCTTGCTCCATCACATTTATTAGCAAAAACGATAAAAATCTGCCCGATTTAAAAATTCAAAATGGCATAGTTTACAAAAAAAATGGTCCTAGCCAAAACAGCAATGTAAATACAGACAGCCCTTGGAAACTTTGGTTACCAACTGGCTTAACCCACCAAATAATTGCCCAAAGCCATGAACCTCCTAATTGCGCCCATGGCGGCGTTCAAAAAACCCTTGAAAGAATTAAGGAAACCTATTTTTGGCCCAAAATGGCTCAGCAAGTGCGTAATTTTGTCAGTAATTGCACTAAATGTAAAGAAAATAAGTCCCCAAACTTTGTCATGAGACCTTCTATGGATTTCCATCAAAATATAGATATACCTTTCCAAAAAATCCATATATATTTTATGGGACCATGTGCAAAGCAAAAAGGGAAATCTATTTCTCTTTATCGCTTTAGATTATGTGAACACCCTTAGAACCGAACTCACGAGCAAAGAAAACAAAGCACCCGTACACTTTAAAGTCTAAAACTGAACTGATTTATTCCAATAAACTATATCTACATTACAATTATTTCTTATACCTAGATTTCATATATGTATATAAATTTTCTTAACTTATCTTATCTCTAGTTTGTTGTTATCCTAAACTAACATTAACAAGGTTTCAAGGTGAATAACGACGATGCGACGCATCCCTTGCTAATAAAATATAATGCTCGCAGATGGGTGTCATAAACACAATCTGCGAGATCATTTACTGTTCCTATGAAAAGGGATCGACGCGACACAGCGTCGCCGTCCACTTTGATCTTAGATATTTACAATATGTTTCTACAGTCATAAAAGTACCTATGAGTAATACTCGTATACATACATAAATACAAATATAAAAATATAGATAACTAAACATATTCCCGCCATTGACATCAATGCAAATGTGTCAATTCAAATGTTGAAAGGGTTATGCTGTCCTGTAGAAACATCAGTTGTTGGAGTTGGCAGAGTAGTTGCTGTTGATAATTAATTCTTAGTGGTGATTTCAAACAGTGTCTTGAGGTGATGCGATCGGATGCTGGTTTCAATGGAGAACCTTCGAATTTCTGGAAGTGACAATATCTTGGAATGTAGACTCGGTAGTGGGAACGAGTAGTGGGGATGAGATCTTGTCTTAGTTCTCTTCATCTCCAGCATTCACATTTAGGTTTAGCAAGATTTACTTGGCCCATTGAAGACGACATGGTTACATGATTCAAGTAGAATTAACATACCTCCAGGATATGTACGTTCCTTGCCTTTGTGGAAGCCCTTCTTCGTTGTAATCCCCATTTTATATTCACTAACATCGGTGAAGTGCAACCAAGGGAATACTCAGCCATTTGGCATTGAAGAAGCACAGACCTATGAGGTCAAGCAGGACATCTTGGTTGGTCAATTTATAGTTTGAACTCAACTAATTGAATACTTTCATTGGAGCCCTTTCCTTTGCTGTTACCATCATTATCATCATAAGGTATTATAACTTATATCATTCCCGTTATCATCTACATCATCGTTGGAGAATGTTGAACAATGCCGTAAAATCTATGAAGACTCACCTTTAGCGACCACTCAGCTTCGTTACCTGCCAACTCTTTAGTCCATAGAATTATTTATACATACATAATTATTTATAATAGAAGCAAAAGCAGTAAAATGAACATCCAATAAAAATATGATTTCGATATGTTAATACATTTTTTTGTTTTTAAGAAAAGTGTTTTTCAAAATTTCAAAATTTTGAAACATTAATTAGAATTAGAATTTTCTCTATATAATCTTTTTATTATTTAATCATAAAACAATTTTATTTAATAAATTTAAATTACATTGATTTAATACGTTTAATTTTTTATTAAGATTTGTATAACATATTATATGTTAATTATTTATTTCCTAGAAAATATTTTGTTTATTAATTGTCGATAATAGTTACCATATAGAATACACATTTTCAATAAATATATTTATATTTTATATACATAATATATCATAGTATTTAAATATTAAACTTTTAGGAAAAGGACAAACAATGTAAATCGCGCTTGTCGAAATCCCATTGCTTGTCCTTACGTCTAGAACACGACAAAGGCCAATTATGCAAAATATTGCCTTTGATTTTCTGCCCCTTTCCGAGAACACAGAAAATTGTATTAAAAAACAAAGTGATCAACATGGTGTTATTTTTCCCGGATAAATTATTAATTTTTGAAAATTTATTTAGTATTTTAACTTCTTTGTTACTGTCAATATGCAAACTACTGACTTTGTTTGAAAGGTTTGCCCTACACGTGACTGAGCAAATCTCAAGCCGACCCAGAAACAATTCAAAATCTATTTGATTAAAATATGTTTTCCATTTTATTTGTTTGTACCTATCAACCATTTTTGTTAGTTGCTTGCATAAGCTCGCCCTAAAACTTGAAGATAATTTGCGACTTGAAAATAGCTTTAAATTATTTGGATCACTCAGGATTTCATGAGATTGTTGTAAATTAGAACATCTATTATTGTAACAAGGCAGCATTTTCTTCGTCACTGAACCACTCAGGATTCAATTAAGATCTTTTTTATTGATTGGTGGATTATCTTCCATCGTTTGACCACTAAGGATCACATCCAGTTTTTCTTTAGAAGAAAAAACTTTCTTGCGAATAAGAGGATCACAGCACTGGCCTTACACAGCGTCGATCGTGGACATAAACCAGATTTTGACGGAGTGGAAATCCTAGAAATGGAGAAACATGTCTCCAAGCGGTACACTTTGGAAACACTTCATATCATAAATAACAAAAACAATATGAATCGTAAACAAGACAGCCAAAATATTTCATCGGTTTACTGCTAACTTCAACTAAACTTCATTTGTAGTGTTTTAAATAAAACAAAAACATTTTTCAAAGTAATTTTATTATTTCACAAACATTTTTTATTTGTATAGAATTTTCTTTTTCAAATTGTCTTTACAGTTTTCAGTACATTGTCATGTATTTATTATTTCTACTTTTATTGTTGATTTATCTATGTAAATTGTAAACATCTACCTAATGTAAGTTTGCTTAAGTGTTACACCAAATGTTCTCATGTGTATAATAAATTCAATTTATTTTTGTAAATAAAAGATCCCCTGAAGAAGATGGCAACCACGGTCGAAACGTCGGGAAAGGAAATGAAATTGTTTCATTAACATATCATTACGACCAAAACAGCCGAAAGAGATGCATTTTTAAATCTCCAACAACTATAATAGAATAAGAGGATCATCTACCACTGTTCGAACACTAAGGATCACATCCAGTTTAGAAGAACATAATTCTTTGCATATTGGTTGATCGTCTACCACCGTTGGATCACGAAGGATAACATCCAGTTCTTCCATAGACGAACAAACTTCCTTGAAAATTAGAGGATCATCTAGCACTCTTTGACTAATAAGGATCACATCCAGTTTTTCTTTAGAAGAACATAATTCTTTATATATTGGTGGATCATTTAACACCATTGAATCGTTTAGGATCACAACATTTTTATTGTTTTCAATAAATGAACTTTTGTTTGATTTCACCTCAAACGGTTTTCTCTTTGCGTGCTCTCCTGGAACATCCGGGAGGGTAGCAAGTGGAGTTTCAAATGAAAAATTTTTCCACCACCTCTCTTTTTACTCACTATTGTCACTCTTGCACAAGTCGTTGCCATTAAATAATGACCCTTGATCAAGATCATCTTTAAGATCCCGAACATTCGGGGACTTTACACTTGCAGTATAGCAAAAGCCAGTTGCGAAAGAGAATGTCAGTGAAAGTTTTTCATCTGAAGAGGGATATAACAAATTCATATATTCACTTTCCAGTGAATAATATGATTTGGTGTTTTCATCCTCGTTGCATCTTTGCAAATACTCATCACAAATTTTCTGAGCAAAAGTCTTAGACTTTCTAAGGGAAAGTTTTGTTTCGACTCCAATTTGGAAGTCCTCTAAGCAATCTTTAAATTCACGAAGAGCGAATTTAAATGTTCGCACTAATGCGGCAGTATTCAACACTGCCTTATTTCGGGTTGAATCAAATTTACTACCGATACAAATCTTGCCATACTGTTGGTCCTCGGACCATTAAAATGTATTTATTTATTATTTATTAAAATTTTTAACCGAAAGAACGACCGAATAAATTTGAAACGGTAAATTTAATTTAGAATTTTAATTTAGTGTTCAAAAGAAACACTAGGGTTACCATGAGAAATCTGAACACCCTTTCAAACGAACTCACTAGCAAAGAAAACAAAACACCCGTACACTTTAAAGTCTAAAACTGAACTGATTTATTCCAATAAACTATATCTACATTACAATTATTTCTTATACCTAGATTTCATATATGTATATACATTTTCTAAACTTATCTTATATCTAGTTTGTTATTATCCAAACTAACATTAACAAGGTTTCAAGGTGGATAACGACGATGCGACGCATCCCTTGCTAATAAAACATAATGCTCCCAGATGTGTGTCATAGACACAATCTGCGAGATCATTTACTGTTTCTATGAAATGGGATCGACGCGACACAGCGTCGCCGTCCACTTTGATCTTAGATATTTACAATATGTTTCTACAGTCATAAAAGTACATATGAGTAATACTTGTATACAAACATAAATACAAATATACAAATATAGATAACTAAACAGGGATTATGGGCGAGCTTTTTTCAAAACAGTGGCGAGTGTGTATACTTTTACGACACTGAATTGAGAAAACTGCCAATAAAAAATATTCTACACCACTGAATAACCTACAGGAATTGTTGTTGTAATGCCCTGCAAAATATCGTACACTCCACCATGACCGTCCTCATTGCATTCCCAAACCCCAAAGCACACTGGTCATATACTCATATAATTGTTTCGTTTCCACTCTGGCTGTGAGCTAAAAAAAATAAATATTCCAACAGAGTTACCTTACCCATTGAAAGCAATACAAAAGAGCTTTTTCAGTGGTTTTTATAAAAAAGTTTTCTGTTTTCAAGCTTTTGAGAACAGAATTAATTAAGGTGAGATATAATGCAAAGTACGGAAGGGGGCCTAAGGGGCTTGAGGCCTCCCCAAGCAATATGGTATACTGTGCTTAGATTTCATATATTATCGAAGAAAGTTTTTTTATTATTTTTAGTCCAAATTTTATTGTTCTTAATTTTGAACTTTAGCAGTATTTTCAATTTTAATTTAAAATAAAATCTATAGACATGGATGTCGTATTGAAATCATTAGTTCATACCACACGTAATATGGAAACCCAAACGAAATTCCCTTGCAATCAGTCAAATTTCGCAAAATGATTTCAAACATTTAATTTTTTCCTTTTTTTCCGATTTAAAAAAAAGCCGGAATGAAATAACGAATGCAGTGCACTAATTAACATAACAGATTCCTTTGATATCTTCTCTTTTTTATTGCTTTTTAGTGGTTAAATGCTTTAGTTATACCATTGGGTTTATACACATAGAGGAACCACGAACAAAAAGTGATAACCTCACTAGGTGTCGCTACAGACACAAAATCGGGATTTTAAATTTTTGTGGAACGCATAGATTGTCGCAAAAAAAAATCAACAAAACAGAGCAAGAAGAATAGTGTACGATAGGTATCTGTTTTATTTTGTGTTTTTTTTTTTTACGGATACTTATACACTCTTCCTTAGATTTTTTGTATAGATGCGCTTGTGCGTATAGATACATCATCTGTAGGTATGTATATTTTATAATATTATGTATATCAAAGCGTATAGAGTAAGAGGGACACAATTGTGGCTTGTGGGAAATGTAGGTACAGTGGATGACGGATATAAGAAACTCAAAAAATACAAAGAATTCCTTTCTTATATCCGTGTTTTCTTATATACAAAATTGTACATAAGAAAGAAAATTCCTTGTACAAATAAAATGTATGTAAGAAAGAAAATTCCTTGTATAAATAAAAATACATAAGAAATAAAATGTAACCACTGTCAATGTATAGGATTTGTTTCTAGTTCTGTTTAATGAATCTGTTCGGAACAGAAAAGTACAGAAAAAAACAGAAAAGATCAGAAAAGTACAAGATTGTGTGTTCCATGAATAAAAACCTTGCACTCAGCTGTTCTACTTTCTGGTCACTTTTGTGTTCCTTGGAGTTTTTCAGAACAGATGAGAACAATATATTCTGCACCTACTTTTTATGTCGTGCAAGTGTCAAAGAACAGCTGACTGACTTCTGTCAGAAGTCAGCATGAACAAAAGACAAGTTTTAATTGTGATTTTTGGTTGTTGATGTTGAACAGCTGACTAATTTCTGTCAGAAGTCAGCAAGAAAGACAAGTTTTAATTGTGATTATTGGTTTTGGATGTTTTTTCGAGGAAGTGAAAATAATATTTTCACTGCTGGTACGTTTCAACAGTTCAGAAATAAAGAAGTCGGAAATATCTGAAGAAATATCCGTCTTAAAATAAAAATTATTCTTAATTTATTCTAACCAAATCAATTTCAATTTGACACTATTCACAGCTGATTAGAACCTGTCAACTACAAAGTTGAACTGTTCTGTTCTAACTTGTTCTGACAGTTTGTACTGTTCTGTGATGTAGCTGTTCTGTTCTGATCTAGTTTTTATTCATTAAACAATTGATCTTCAATCTGTCATTTTTTTGGCCATTCAACAATGGTGGATTCAGAAATTTTGTGAAAATTAAACGGCGAATCATTTGAAAGTTTGGACGGGAAAGTTTCTTATAAAAGTTTAATTTTCTATGTAGTGAATGGATTTTGTATCAGAATAAGTTTCCTAAATCAGTGTCTTTCTTATAAACGTTTTTCTTATATGGGGTTTATTTAACATGTATCTTTATGGGAATGTGCATGGTGTTTTGGAATATCCGTCTTATAAGCGTGTTTTTCTTATATGAGACTTTCTTACATCCGTCATCTACTGTATGTTTTTTTTTTTTTTTGTCGATCTATGAACAGGTGTGTGCTATATCGCTATATGAAGACAATGTTTATAGTTTATGTAGTTGGTAGGTAGGTATTCAAGTCAATTAATAAGAAAATGTCAATAAAGCGGAAAAACGTCAATTGTCCTAACTTTCAAAGTGCAGCTCCGATTTTGATGATTTTTTTTTATGTTATTAGGTATTTTGAAGGAGTTATACGTGTGTGTTCAAATATACGAGTAGGTTTTTGGTATATAGGTATAGGTATATTTATATTTATTTTTGTTAGATATTTGGTTTCTCGGATATGGCTTCTACGATTTGGATGAAATTTTCAGAGTTTATTTTTATAAATAATAAAAAAAATTAAAAATTAGTTATAATAGAATCATCCCACAACCACACCCTATTTTCTTATTTCTTTGTTTAATGGAATAGACTCGTTTCTAGGGATCAAGCGTTTAAGATTAAATTTTCAAAGAAGGTATGAGCAAATTAAAAATTGAGGAATTGTTTTAAAAAGTAAGTTCGGAAATGGCTGCAACGACTTCTAAAAAATGTTCAGAGTTCGTTTTAATAAGCAAAAAAAAACAAATAGTTAAGCCCACTTTACTCTAGGTATATGCAAGCCAATGCGACCAGACAGAGATACAAACGTCCTATCTTCCCTGTACTGACAATTTTTGTTGAACAGAGTATAGTAATTGATTTTCTTGAAAAAGAAATTTTTCTGAAATGCGTAGTGCCACACAACGACAACGGGAAACAATTCGTTTCAAAAGAATTTAAAAACTTTTTTTCTAGGTATGGAACCAGACATATTAAAAATGCCCTATATTCTCCTCAGGAAAACGCCAGAGAGGGTAAATCGTTCCATTTTTTCGGCCATACGAACGTATCTAAAGGAAGACCAAAGAGATTGGGACTTGCACTTTCCGTAAATCCAACAAGCTTTGTGTACTTCCGTACACCAGTCGACAGGTATGTCACCTTTCTACGCCCTTTTTGGACGTCATATGATAACCCATGCAGAAGCATATCCAATTCTCAAACAGCTTAAATCTTTAAGTGATGGTGAGATTGAAGTACTGCCCTCTCCGAACGCATTGCAACTGATGCATGCAAAAATTAAAGAAAAATTACATGAAGCGTATACACGCAACCAAGACAATGCTAGGTCAGTTATACGCGTTTTCAAACCTGGTGAGGAAGTTTTTAGCAGAAATTTCGTAGTGAGTAACGCCTCTAGAAATTTCAATGTCAAATTATCAAACAAATTCGTCAAATGCCGAGTGGTAAGCCGAAATAATAATCTATATGAAATAGAAAACCTTCAAGGAAAGAGAATTAGTATTTACCTCGCAAAAGACCTACGTCGGTAAATCCAAAACCCATCATTCACGAATTTTATATAACCTACCAGTAACTTTTTCCTTCCTAAGTAAGCACTCAAAATTTCTTACCCCAGTCAAGTTTGATAAGAAGAACGGTCAATTTGATTTGACTTAACTAATTCCGAGTTTTACAATAATTCCAAGTTTCGTGTCGCAAGATATTCACTGTATCTAACCTCTCTATCCAAACAAATGAAAAGTTTTTTTTTTATCATATGTGTATTTTATGTCATTCAATATAATCAATGATAATATAACATAGGATGAATTTCATCGGGAAAACTTAATAAGTTAATTTGAAGTTTATCACTTTTTTTTCTATTCAACAAATTTCTCATAATTCATATTTCGCCGGCCGCTGACAACGAAATAGGAACGGACTCTTTTTAGAGCATGATTGCATCATGTGCAATCCGAGTAGACATTACTTTGACCTTTTGTATGACCTTTGTATTTGAGTGTTTGATTCACTCATGTACTTGAAATTGAATAATAAACTGAGCACCTAAAGCATCTCCACTCACTCAGATAAAAGGTTTTGTAGTACAACCTTCTATATACTTGTTTTTGCAGACATAATGTTTATTTACTAGGTGACCCAAACAAAAGTCTTTCGCACCTCTAACCCAATGACATGATTCCAAAACCCGGCGACTGATCTTAAGATATCTCCCCTAATCGTATTCGGTTCGAAAGAAAACAAAAAATTACAATTAATAAATTACCACTCCTAGACCACACATAAATTAAACTACTAAAACAGAAATGTAATTCGAAAGTTTTTATTTATTTTAAGAACAAATAAAAGCTATTACTAGTTATAGCCTAATATATAAATCAAGCAGATTTAATGTATGTATTTGATATGGATGGCAAATTAACTGAAAGTTGGTGTCTTCCATACTTAATGTGAACGAGTGGGATTGGTTAGCCGAAAGCAGTTCTCATAGATAGCTATTGAGATTGAACTAACGTACGTAGGGACAACTTTCCTCGGTTGAGTTGCCATCCATAATAGGTAATTACAACAAAAAAAGCACAATGATGTACCGATTTCAATACGGCCTTGTAAGGATGGATACCCCCATCCTTTTTCTTTATTCCGATCCAGCTGAAATAAGATCCTGGATCAATCAGACGGCTAATGACATCGATTCATCCCGAAAACCGATAGCTTATCTGATGAATGGTCATCAATCGTGCAAATTCGTGCCTAGTTCTTTTCGAACTTTGGATTCCTACACTCTATACACATGAGTATAGATGTGGGTAGCGTGAAATAGCAAACATCTCGTTTAATTAAAGTAGGTACTTCTAAAATAAAAAAAGGAATGTACTCAACAGATAAATTCTATGTGATATTCGGTGGTAAGGCTTACCTGGTTGCATACAAGAGATTCGAAAAGGCGCACATTACCAGTTCGAGTTTCGGAGATTTCCGAGATACCAACAATTTTCGAATCCGAACACACAATTCCATGTTATTTCTATTTATCAAATTTAAAAGCCCATTCCATGTTCAATAAAATAAAATAAAAAAATAATAATATTCAATAAATTCGCTACGCGCCGCCGTGTCACTAACAAAAAAAAAAAAAAAGTGCAATAGAAAAAATAAAAGTTCAATCGAAAAAAAAACAAAGTGCAATAAAACAATCAGTGCAACAAGAGCCATATACCTATATACACCACCAACCCTACCCGTTACAAGCCGCGCATCGATAAAACAAAAAAAAAAATAGCCTATATAACAAAAAAAAAATCATGTGCAAACTAAAATACAACAATGCGATGACAAAAAAAAAACAATAAACAGTGCAACGAGTGATAAACCCCTTTTTTCCTCCTCCGTTCTCCTCTCACAGTTGCATTAACTTGATCGTTATGTGTACTGTGTGTGAAGCTTCCCACATAGTGCATACATCGAGCAAGTAAGTCTGACGTCAGATAGATAGTTGTTATTTTTTCTAGTTTACCAGGGTTCGGATCAGTACTATTTGTCGCTAAGGCATAACACTAGTGACAAGTTGTACTGAAAAGTTCCAATTGGGAATTAGAATTAAATATTCATCTTAGGTAATTGTCTGACTTGTGTTTTCGTTAGCTTAGAGAATCGAAATGGTTGGTAGTTTTAGAGTTGATTTCAGCAACATTCGTGGGCTTAGAAGGAATTTTTATGACACATATGTTCACACTGCAAAAAACAGGCCAGCTGTTTTGGCACTGAGTGAAACTCAGATAGGTGAAAATTCTGATCATTCGGAATTTAATTTATTTGGGTATAACTTGGTGCCATTATTCTTTCCCCGTCATGGTCTTGCCGTTTACATAAGAAATGATGTTGCGTACCAACTTCAACCACAATATGGTCTGTGTTCTAACACAAACTTCAACTTCATGTAGTTAAAATTCAAGGTGAATAAGCGCATCATTCATACTTGTTTTCTTTATCGAAGTCCTAATCTGGACAGAAATTCAACTTGTAACGAATTTGATGCTCTGTCCGACTCCATTCAAAGAATTGTTGCCCATTACTCTCACACTGAAATCGTCATTGCGGGCGATTTCAATGTACACAATTCTAGTTGGCTTCGCTTTTCGGGTCAGACAACACCCGAAGGAAGGTATGTTGAGCTCTTTGCTGAGTTGAACCACCTGACTCAGCTTGTTGACGAGCCAACTCGAATACCGGATGTTACAGGTCAATCCGCCAACACCCTTGACTTTTTTCTTACCTCTGGCCCTGATAAATACACTATTAGTGTATCATCGCCTCTAGGCTCGTCAGACCATTGTGTCATATCTGCTAATTTCTCGTGCCAACAAATTTCAGTTAAAGAGAAAGCACCAACGAGAACCGTTTGGCAATACGAGAAAGCCACCTGGGACGGTCTCAACGGTTTCTTCAGTAACTTTAATTGGTCACTATGCTTCCTCGATAGTGGATAGTGACGTAGACGCCAGTGCAGATATGATCACAAATTTAATTCTTTGTGGAATGAGAAATTTTATCCCGAATAGGGTAAAATCTATCAAACCCAAAGAAAACTCGTGGTTTAATTCGAGCTGTAAAGAGGTTATTAGGGTCAGAGAAGTAAGTTTCCGTAGTTACAAAGCCAACCCTACTGAGGAAAACCGGAAAAAGTTTCAACAAGCCAGGAAGTCCTGTAATGACCATATTCGAAGAACCAAATTTTTGCAAGACCAAAAATTAAGGCAAAAAATTCTACAATGTCCCAATAGTAGTAAAAATTTTTGGTCATTTGCAAAGAACATACGAAATGCCACTTCGTCGTCGGTTCCAACGCTCGTCTTCAACGACACCCCTTTTGTCAGCTCGTTAGAGAAAGCCAATTTGCTTGCAGCACAGTTTGCTGTTAATTCGACGCTGCCAGAAAGTGTTATGACTCCTCCCGTACTTGAGAGCCCAAACGATTTTATGGGACGAATCTTCTTTCGCACTCGCGCAGTTGCCAGAGTCCTAAAAGATCTTGATATACACAAATCCGCTGGCTCGGATAGTATCCCTCCCATTGTTCTGAAGAGGTGTTCTTCAACGCTGGCAAAACCACTGCGTAAGCTTTTCCATCTATCCTATTCTACTGGTCTCTTTCCGAGTGGATGGAAAACAGCATTTGTCCAGCCAGTCCCTAAAAAAGGCGTATCTTCTTCACCCTCAAATTATCGTCCAATTGCACTTACGTCCCTTCTATCCAAGGTCATGGAAACGCTGATAAATTTTCAGCTCAAGAAATATCTCGAAGAACGAAAGCTTCTTAATGACCGGCAGTACGGCTTTCGAAGCAATTGGTCCACTGGTGATCTGATGGTATATCTCACCGAACAGTGGAACAAATCTTTACATCGTTTTGGAGAAAGTAAGATTATTGCACTTGATATTTCCAAAGCGTTTGATAGAGTTTGGCATCAAGCTCTCTTATCGAAAATACGCGCATTTGTTATCGATGAATCTCTTCTTCGTTGGATTAGAAATTACCTTTCGGACCGCTCAATACAAGTTGTATTAGACGGTTTCAAGTCTGAAATCCACAAAATAAATGCTGGTGTACCCCAGGGCTCGGTTTTGTCCCCGACTCTCTTCCTTATTTTCATAAATGATGTTTTATCTGAAACTTCTTATCCATTAAACTGTTTCGCTGACGACAGTACCCTCAGCTTTTCATATTCGTTTTTAGATTCACATCCATGTCCTTCGGATGTGGAACTCGAACGGCAGCGTATGATAAGCTCATTAAATTCTGATCTTGACAGCATTGTCCAATGGGGAATCAAAAACCGCGTGGTATTTAATGCTTTTAAAACTCAATGCTGTCTTCTGTCGTCCAAACAAAACCCACCCCCCATGCCACTATCCATGAGTGGCACTTGCATTGTGGAAACCGAAAAGCTTTCAGTACTCGGTATGTGTATCACAGACCACCTTGTGTGGAATGATCACATTTTTGATGTCGCCAAAAATGCTGCTAAGTGTTTGGGTTTTCTACGGCGATGCAAGAAATTTTTCACCCCATCTGATCTGGCTGTTATATATAAAGCCTTTATCCGTCCAAAACTCGAGTACAATTCCCATGTTTGGGCAGGTGCTCCATCAACCCACTTGTGTCGTTTGGATAGGATACAAAGAAGAGCTATGAAAATGATAGGTGACAGAAATATAACGGAAGCATTTGCAACTCTCGAACACCGCCGCAATGTTTCATGTCTTTCGTTGTTTTACCGTTATTTTTATAAGCAGTGCTCTACTGAAATAGCCAGTTGCATTCCGCCCCTAAAAGAATTTAACCGTAATACTCGTACTCTCAGGAATGCACATCAGTTTACCCTTGAGCCCAACTTCGGACGTACGGTCAAGTATAGAGATTCTTTTTTTAGCCGAACTACCCGAATGTGGAATGCTTTACCCGGCTCTATTTTTCCCTTCCATTTCGATATTCAAAGGTTCAAGACCAATGTGCATCGGCATCTCCTCTTTAATCCTTCCCTGTTTTCTTAACGCTCGCACTTCGCACTGTGTTTAATTTAACAATTTAAGGGTACTAAAAACCCCTTGAGTGCGCGTACTAAAAAAAAAAAGGTGTTTGGTCATCGCACAAAATAATTGAATAAGGAAGGTGGAGCACTTGGACTTCTTGAGGCAGCAGGCTGTCCGTCTGCACTTTTGAACAGGGAGAAGATAATCTTTGAGATCTGGGAAGCTTGAACTGATGAATGAAGGCGCCTCTTCGTTGAAATTTTTTTTTCTTGGTGTTCCAAGTCAGATGCTCTGTGGAAAGCTTAGCCCCGAAATATTACCGCTCCTGGTAGATTGAAGAGAGCTCATTTACACAATGAAAATTTTAGTTTGCTATAAAAGAGAATAAGAGTTTTTAATTTTCAAGGCTAACTATTAAATAAAAAAGGAGATTTTACCATGAAATCAAAACAAAACAACAGATTTATTCCGCTTTAGGTTGATTTCTTTGAAGTTTTGTCGAATCGTGGGTCGATGTAAATATATATTACCCACGGTATATCCGATTTTATTTTATTATGCTAAGACGTTAAAGGTGAACCGTTTGTCATGTCTCGTGACAATACAAAGTATTGTCCCCAATCCATTATTTTGTAGCGGATCGCCTAAAATGCAACAAAAAGTCAGTCCTCTTATCTGTGGTACGATTGCGGGCAACCGCAATTATAGTCGCCGCTCACGTGTAAACAGCCCGCACGGAATTCCATATGATCACACAAAAAAAGCGAATTGAGCAGCACTTTCATTTTTAAATTTCGTTCACTGAACGAAAGAAATTTTTTCGTCAAAGGAAGAAGATCTCGACCTAAACGGCCATTTTCGTTCTTTTTCCTTTCAACTCTCGAAGCGAACAGTTTACGGGATATAAAGTTGCCTCAAATTATAAAACCAAAACATTAAACCCCCAATAAGAAACAAAAAGAAAGACCAAAAAAGAACTTAAATACAAAAAGGATTAAAATTAAAACCAAAACCCCATAAATTCCCGGAAAACAGGTATGAGTGAAATTTCTATGAAAAAAAAGAAAACCTGAACCAAATGAAGATCTTTTATTTGTACAGGTTACGAGCCGTGCCACGTTGCACCAGGCACTTGTTGCCACTATCTCGCAAGCCACCCAGTATCCCGTCTTTGGTGGCCCATCATTTTGTGCACTGGAACAAGCGCGCACACAAAATAAGTCGATTGAAGCGCCACCCCCAAAGTTTTGGTGCACAGAATTGCCCATTTTGGTGCTGGTCATCTGCTCCCCGTCGTGTTGGAAACAACACAACATCAAAAGGGCACCGACATTTTCAGTTCGAGGACTGCTTTAAGCACACCCCCCCCCCTTTGTGTGCGTGCCTATGGAAAAAGTGCTTGTCAGTGGTAGCCAATTGTCCACTGCGACTACCGTACCCACGTGGATCGTCGAACATCCGTCGACGCCATGCGTCGCCGCTCGGCGTCATCAAGTTCCCCATTGACATCATCATCCTCACCGTCATCGTCGACACCCTCACCTTCTTTATTGTAGTGATCTCCAAAAATATTTGCATAATATAGAATAATTTTTCATTTTTTTATAAAACAAGAAACAAGATAGTTTTATTTTTAATCATTGTTCTTAATAACCAAAGGTTTTAAAACATTCGAAAAGTGTCATACGGCCAATGTGCGAATCTAAGTAATGTAAAGTACTAATCATCGCGGTTTTATTTTATTTTCACTATACCATTTTAAAAATCTTTAAATCTCGGTAAATTCGGTGCGCGAAACAAATTCGGTTAAGTGGGAAAAAAAATTATTAATTTTAGTCCTATCCTATACTTACTTGACCAAAAATCCTCTTGTATCTACCTGTCTAAAAAGATAAAAAAAAGAAACAAAAAGCAAATAAAAAAAAATGATAATACCTACCCTGTTAATACTTACCTCCTGAAAAGAAAAAAAAACATAGTGAAAATATAAATAGTCTAGGAAAATTGGTTTTTAAAAAATGACTTTACTTCGAGCAAATTCCGACAAAGCTGAATTTTAGTGGAGAGCTTCATTTTGTCGTTCTGAACAATTCCTTAAAAGTACCCTAAATTTGGAGTGGAACAAAAAATTTTAGGGGAGGGGAAAGGGGGTAAGGTTCTGAATTACTCGAAAACTTTAGGTTCTTTTGAAAAAAGTTGTAGGTACACATTGTAGCCCATGTGATTCTATACAAAAAAGGTTATATCACTTGTTTTCGTACAATTGACAGATTTGGAGAAAAACGGTCGAAAACAGTGGAGTACGGTACATTTAGTCAACAAAATTTAATAAAACCATACTTTTGGGTGGGGAAATTTTTTATTTTTGGTTATGTTTGGACAAACTATTTCTACTAGAAAAAACTGTTTTTAGAGTGGTACCGGAAGGGAAATGTCGCCATGTTCAACAGCTTGATTGTGTTTCGTTTTGATTTAGAACTCCCAAGAAAATTTTTTTTTCCCAATATGATATAAGAACAACTTATAGACAGCATAATTATCTACAAAATGACATATAAATGACTTTTTTGCGCCAATTCTTTCTTAAGTTACAGCGGTCCAAAGTTCAATTTTTCGTCAAAATGGGGGTTAGAAGGACTTTTTCTGAGATATCTCAAATACCTTTGGTTTTTTTGGATAATTCTTATGTACTTTTTTATAGTGCTCTTTATTACCATTGAAATGAGCTCTATACCACGTATATCGGATAAATGATGTTCCGTTAATCCAACGTCAAAATACACACTGCGAGAGTAAGTAAACTAAAAAATATCTTTTTTTGTATACCTTATAATACCTGACAACTAAAATTTATAAAACCAACCTACTAGGATATCGCCCACTGGCAGAAATTCAACCACCACATTGACAGACTCTAGTGTCAAACAATTAAATCAGACTTAGGTAGGTACATACCTACCTACATGCCTACTCGTATGATAATTTTGAATTAAAAGTCAAAGCAAATAAACCTAACTACCCTGAAAATCAAACAAATAAACTTTAAGCCAAAGACAGGAAATTAGTTTTTATATTCTGTACCTAAGTATACAACCTACCTAGCTACCACCAATCACTTAACTACCTCAACATTGCATAGAAATTCTCCTTTATTCATTAACGAATTTACCTACCTACCACCAAGCACTTAACTACCTCAACATTGCATAGAAATTCTCCCTTTATTCATTCAATTATTTTCATACCTACCTATACATAGGTATATATTATGAATGGACCTATATTCGTCGGCATAATAAATTGTTGTAAATTTCTTTGCAAAAAATTTCAAGTCAAACTCAAATCATGCAAGCAACCTAGTTATTAATAAAACCTACCATTCATAATTTATACGAATATTATCTACTTGTGTAGGAATATTTTCCTTTCCCGCAAAAAAATATGCTCAAAATCTTGCACTTGCAACAAATTTCACGGCAAATAAGAAATCTTTGCAAGACAATTTAATATAAAAACTACCCTCAATAAAATACGATTGCATATATACCTACAAATATTCTTTCACAACATGACCATATTATTCTTTCCCGCATTAAAATCAACCTACCCTTGATAATATACGAATGCATACCTCCACTCCACGCATTATCCTTTCCCGCAAAAAAAAAACTATATTCCTTGCTTCAAGGTTGATGACAACGACGACGCAAAAAGCTAACTTACATGTATGTATGTCTACTTCTCTTCTCGAGCTAAATTGGCGCCACCAACGAAGCATTGTTGCACTAAAAAATGTTGTCCATGATAGTACTATAGTTTTCATAAACAAGGATTTACTCTATTCAATGCACGAACCATTCGCATCCATTAGTTAAAAATCTAAACAAAATGGTGTGTATCCGTACGTAAGTTGTATCCGGTTCCCAAATCAAATTTTACCCCTGCCGAGAGCTAAGATGTTTACACATCAAAAAGTATTTTTTTTTGTTCAAGGGAATAGGTAGGTACACTTTAGTAAATTACAAAACGTGCTGGTCAAAAGAAATTAAACAATGCTTTATACAAAAAATGGCACAAAATTTTAAACAACCTATTGTTAAGGGCTTAACATTTTATAGCTTGAACCAAATCAGTTGGCCAACGGTCGGTTACGCAGAGAGAGGATTTAAGATAACAAAAATGGTGCGCAAGATATTTAATGAGTAAAGATTATTCCTTAAATTTTACGATGCCCAACTCAACTTTCTTTTTCTTTAAAATTAAAATGAGATTTTCTTGTAACTATTCCACTGTGATTATTTAGGCTCTTTTGGTCTATTTGTAACAAATGCGAATAAAAACAACCTTATTCCATTATTTTCCCAACGTTTCGTGAGTATTCCTCACTTCTTCAGGGGTTATATTTATTCAATCTAATAAACAAAATTAATTAAGTTTATAAATAATAAAACAACATCTTTTTCTCTCTTACCTGATTGTTACAAAATTACATACTCTGCTTCATATATCCTACTATTGCATCATTCCCGGAGACGGCACTGACACAAAATTGAACATAAAAACAAATAAATAATAAATTAAGAACGATCTAGCAAAAAATAATCAAATACAAAATTAACGATGACACTTATATCACAGTTGAGCTCCAGCTCAGGTACTTTTATTAAATTGCTACAGCATAGCTTTGTTTAATGCAGTCGGTGTCTTCTTTTGTGTTCATCGTTCGTTTTATTTGTTGCTGGATTCTAAGACTCTCAAGAGTAAGTCTTGTATTGAATTTGCTCTCCTTGTCCAGAATTTTTACATTTTTAAAATACACCGAGTGTCCGCTTCTTGCTATATGCTGCGAAAGTCTCTTTATGTTTTCTTACGTCCGCTTCGTCTTCCGCTAGTCTAGTTGATAAATTTCTCTTTGTTTGTCCTGTTCCAGTGCATTTAATTTCATAAACCACGTTATGTTGTTGCTGTTTATTAATTTTCAATTTGGTATTTGTGAAAATTGATTTGAGTGTCTTTTTTCATAATTTGATGTAAGCTTCTGCTATCAGTTAGCTTAGGTACATATGGTACTGCGTAAAACTTTTTGGTGTTGTTGGTAGTTATTTTTTTGTCTGTATTATTGTTGTTGTTATTGCAAAGGTTTGCTTCTAATTTGTTTGTTCTTGTTTTTAGTAGGTTGTTTATTATATAATTTGGATAGTCATTTAATTTTAGAATTGTTTTTATTTTTCTTTTGTTGTCTATTTCATATCTTTCGTCACTAAGTTCAAAGACTTTGTTGATGAAATTGGATGCTGTACTTAATTTTCGTTTTGTTGGTTGGGTGGAGTGGAAATTTATCTTTCGCCCTGATGCAGTTTCTTTGGAGTACCAGTTGTATATTATTTTGTTGTTTTCTCTATGTAATAGTATGTCTAGGTATGGAAGGCTATTGTTGTTTTACAAATTTAGCTGGTTAAGAATTTTGTCTTTATCTTTAACTTCGATGACGGCAAAAATGTCATCCACATATTTTGCAATAAATTTGAATTGTATACCTATTTTGTTGAGCTGTTCTATCGTGTCATCTAGAAGATTGTCCAGGATAATGTCCGCTACCGTTGGAGAAAGTGGATTTCCCATCGGCATTCCAAACGTTTGTAGATAAAACTTGTCATCAAATTGGAAGTAATTGTTGTCACGAAGACAGAATTCAAGGAGTTTATTGAAATTTTGTTTAGGTATTTTGGTGTGGTCTTTTATTGTGGTCCATTCTTTCAAAATGTTTTGTATGGCTAAATAAGTAGGTATATTGTTGAATGGTGAAATAACATCAAAAGATACCATAACATCATTATCATCTAGGATTACCTCTTGTAGTTTATCTTTTAATTGAAAGGAATTCTTGATGTTATATTTTTCCGAGACCATGTTTTTTATAATTGTTCCAATATATTTGGATAAACCAAAACAAGGAACGTTCATTGAATATGATATTGGACGAAGTGGAAGACCTGGTTTGTGTATCTTCGGGAGACCATATAACCTTGGAGCTATGGCTGCTGAGCAGTGTAATTTATATTTTTGAAACTTATCAATATATTCATTTTTGAACAAATCACTTATTAATGTGTTATTGGTTGTTTGTAATTTTTGTGTTAGATCGACTCTTACTGTTTTGTATGTGTTTTTGTCTTCAAGAAGTTCATTCATTTTTTCATCATAATCTTTTTAGTACATTATGACTGTTTTGTTACCTTTGTCAGCTTTCGTAACTATAATATTCTTTTTATGTTTAGACAAAAATTGTGTTGTTGTTTTGTGTATTTTCACAATGAACTTTTCTTTTGGTGTGTTTTTAATTCCTCTTTTGTAATCTGCTATTTTATTGGCAATTTTGGATCTGGTACCTTCTTTTTCTGGTTCATCCTCTATAGTTTGTATAGTTTGTTCTATATTCGCTATAATGTGTATGGGAGACAAATTCTTTGAAGTGATAGGTAAAGCAAATTTATCTACTAAGGAAAGTAATCACTTTACTTCATTAGGAAACTCTATATTTGTTTTGTTTACAAACCATTCAAAAACCATTCTTCATTGAATGTTATCCCAATTTATTTGACTTGCCTTTCTTTGAGTTTATCAATTTTAGAAGAATGTGTTTCTTTAGTTTGTTTTGATATAAAATTAAATAGATAAGCTTGTTTTGTTATGAATGTGTTATATTCGTACTCTTTGAGAACGGATTTCATTTTATTGTTTGTGTGGAATATGTTTTTTTCTATTATTTTTATGTTAAGATTAGTTTGTGTTATTTCTAGGTTTTGCAAAATGCAATTGGGTTAAACATAAAAAAGGACCAGTCATTGATAAATAGTAATGGGATCATTGATTGTTTCTATGCTCTATGGTCTTATGATTTGTGGCTTAGCAACAGATATGTTCCGGGGGCGATGTTGAAGAAGAAAATCGCAACTGCCCTCTCTTACCTTCATTTTCCTAACCTTATCCAATTCATTGTCAAAGTTCTGCATTTTGTCTTCAATTTTCTCGAACTGTTTTTCCACGTTTTCAACACGTTCATCAAGGGCCATGAATTTATTTTCAAATGAATTAAGCTTAATTTCGATTAGGTTTTTCTGGTCGTCTTGAAGGTTCCTTTGCTCGTGTTGTTGTTCCTCTAGAAGATTCTTTTGTTCTTTTTGCTGATGTTCTAGAAGATTCTTTTGTTCACTGCGTTGTTCTTCTTACCGCTCAAGAAGATTCTTTTGTTCATTCTGTTGCTCATTTCTTTGTTCTTCAAACCGGGCAAGCAGCTGAGCCATCATATTGGTCATGTCTAAGCTTGTACTTACTTGCTCTTCCGACATTTCAATTTCAAATAGAAACGTGTCTGGATTTTCACCGTGTTGCCTTAAATCTTCCCGCAGACGAATAATGAGGTCGTTTTTCGTTCCAGCAGAAGGAAGGCCTCATCTGTTCTGTTCTGCCTTAAGTTCAACACAATTCCATGCATTCAAAATTTTACTCATTTTGTGTCTATTTTTATTCTTATATTTTTTATATATCAATTTTCACAAGCACCTTTATTATTTGTTTACTTATTCATACACTTTATCAATTTTCACCATTAATTATCTGAATCCACAGATAAAATAAGTTTTATTCCACTTTACTGACACCAATGTTATATTTTTCCAAGGGTTCCCAAATAAAACTTTTTTTTTTTTTTTATTCAAACTGAACAACAATTACTTTACAAAATAAAACACCTTTATTTCACTTCAAATACTTTACTTCTAATACTTTCATTATAAACAAGCACAACTCTTAATTCACTATTTTACACCGACGTTTATGCGTTCCCTTTCAAAATCAAACTGAGGTCTTCGGACTGGTGGCCGTGTATTTATATCCGAGAAAAAAGCTACTAGAATCTTCTAGGGGTTCTGGAGTGGGCTGGAATATGCTTCTCCTCCACAAGTCTCCATAAGTAGCTCAAAAGCTCTCAAAAGTTTCGTTCAATTAATTATAGCAGTTTCAGTGGTTTAAGTATTGGGTAACATAAGAGTGGTTTAGTTATTGGATAACATTAGTTAATCTTTTGTTCAAAGATGGCGCTTCTAATTTATTCTGTTATAAAAGAATAAAAGATGTCGTTGCTTGCATAAATGGGCATATTCACCACAATGCCCCCCTCTTAGGTTTAATCGTCCCGATTTAATCCATTACTCCCATCACAACCGTTAAAGCGATGTAAACGGTCACAGTGGACTACCTTGAGCTTGCAACTTAACCCTCTCTGAATGCAGTAAACCACATCATTGATTCGCTTCACGACGGTGTATGGGCCTTCCCAGTTTTGTTGAATTTTTGGTGACAGTCCTTTTTGTCGATGGGGATTGTAAAACCACACCATGTCTCCTTCTTGGAATCTAATCGTTGTTGAACGAGCATCGTACCGTTTTTTTCATCCTATCACTGGCTATTTTTATGGTTTACCTTGTCCGCTGATAAATGTTAATGAGTCTTTCTTTGAGGTTATCGATATATTCATCTGGTTTTCCCGGATACATAGTACAGCATCCAAATTTTACTTCACTATTGAGTAATGTTGTGCCGAACAGGACCTCCGATGGTGTATGTCCTGTTGAACTATGAACCGCACTTCGATAGGCCATCAAAAACAGTGGTATATGGCGGTCCCAGTCTCGTTGGTAGTCACCTACAACCTTGGACAGATGTTCCTTAAGCGTCCTGTTGAATCGTTCGACCATTCCATTAGATTGCGGATGAAGCGGTGTTGTCCTCGTCTTCTTGATGCCAAGGAGATAGCAAACCTCCTTGAAGATGTTATATTCGAAGTTCCTTCCTTGGTCAGAACGCAATTCCAAAGGAACACCGAACCTGCTCACGCAATTGAATACAATCTGATCAACCACTGTTTTGGCTTCTTGGTTTGGGATGGCAAATGCCTCAGGCCACTTGCTGAAGTAATCCATGACTACAAGGATGTATCGGTTTCCGCTGTTGGTCTCCGGAAATGGACCTGGGACATCTACAGCTATTCTCTCGAAATGCGTGCCCACATTGTACTGCTGCATTTTACTTTGAAGTTTTCTACCTGGACCCTTTGTAGCAGCACAAGTATCACATTTTCGGCACCACTTTTCGACATCATCTCTTCCATGTAGCCAGTAGAGCCGTTATCGTATATTTTCCAGCGCTTTGTTCACCTCCAGATGCTCCATCATGCATCTCTCGAAGAACATCATAAACCTTTGACCTGGGCACGATTAACTGCATCACATACGATTTGCCATCTGCAGACTCCCATTTACGCCTTAGTACTCCTTCTTGGACATGTGCCCAATATTCTTTGAGGGCTGGACTTCTATCGGAGGGGTCACCCCATTCTGTTTTTTCTTCGTGCGCTTTCCATGCAAGAATGGGATCTATATCTGTGTCTTCTTGTTGGGCAGTTCTCAGTTCTTCATTGCTCCAACCGTAAATGGGACCGGCTCTTATTCGCTGGATGGCAACTGTGTCTTTCTCTTCTTGACGCGTGCAATACTTACAGTCCTGCTAACACGGTCATCGAGACAATGCATCTGCGTTTGTGTGCAACTTTACTTTGCGATGTTGAATTTGGTAGTCGTATGTCTGTAGTCTCTCGATCCACCACTTGACCTTTGGGAGTTTTGAAGTTCAGAAGCCAATAAAGCGCACCATGATCTGTTCGAAGGAGGAACTTCTGTCCATAGATGTACTTATGGAAGTGCTTTGTTGCCAAAATCAAAGCTGGAAGTTCCCTTCTGGTCACGCAGTAATTGCACTCTGGCCTCGAAAGTACCTTACTGTAGTAGGCGACGACTTTTTCTTCTCCGTCATGAACTTGCGACAGTACAGCTCCAATTCCAACGTTACTGGCATCGGCGTCGATGATGAAAGGTTTTCTAGGGGTCGGATAGGTCGGCACAGGAGCATTACACAAACGTAGCTTGAGGTCCTGAAAACTTTTCTCGCACTCACCTGACCATTTGAACGGCTTCCCCTTTTCAGTAAGTTGATGCAAGCTCTTAGCGATTCCAGCAAAGTCCTTCACAAAGTGCCGATAATATGTGGCTAGACCAAGAAAGCTACGGAGTTGGTGTTTATCCTGTGGTGTTGGCCAATTCTCCACAGTGTCAACTTTTTCAGGATCAGTCTTTACTCCTTGTGATGAGATGATATGTCCCAAGTATTTAACTTCGGTCTTGAAAAGCGCACATTTCTCTGGATTTAATTTTAAGTGTGCTTCTCGAAGCCTCTGGAATACGGCCCATAAACGATGACAACGTCCAAATATCCAAGGCCTGATTTCCAGGTAAGTCCTTTTAGAACACACTCCATTAGACGCTCAAATGTTGCCGGAGCGTTGTAAAGTCCGAATGGCATAACTTTAAACTGCCACAGACCATTTCCTGTAGAGAAAGCTGTCTTCTCGCGATCTTCTGGATGGATTTCTACCTGCCAGTAGTAGCCACTCTTTAAGTCCACCGTCGAGAACCATTGAGCTTCTGCCATTGCATCCAACGATCGCTGATTCTGGGCAAAGGGTAGCTGTCTTTCTTTGTCACATCTTTCAGCCTACGGTAGTCCACACAAAACCGGGTGCTTCCATCCTTCTTTTTGACAAGAACCACTGGTGATGTCTAAGGGTTTTGGAATTTTCGATTAGCCCATCTTTCTTCATTTTCGATATCATATTTTCAACTTTGGCTTGTTTGGCTAATGGGAGAAGTCTTGCTGGCTGACGAATCGGTCTAGCGTCACCTGTGTCGATTCGATGCTGCACCAGTTGTGTTCGACCATACTGCCCACTCGGTGAAGAAAATATATCAGCGTACTCATGAAGAAGGCTTCCAGATTGGATGGCTTCAGAATTTTGGCTTTCATGGAGTTGAACTGTTCGGGTTCCATAGAGTTGTCTGTGTTTAATTCTGTGATCTTGGTTATTGCGGACATATATTCGCATTTTCCAACTATTTCTCCTTTCCTGAGCTTGACTTCGTACGGTTTGATGTTCAGTATCCGTACGGGTACCATGTTGTTCGTTGGTTCCACAAGAGTCTTCCCTAAGATGATGTTTTGGGAAGATTGCTCAGAATCTGGTTCCACCATGAGGTATTGATGGCTACCTAAATCGCCCTCTAGTTTTATCCAAACAAACACTTCTGAAGAGGCAGTCAAGCATATGTCTTCTTTGATAATAGTTCTTAGAGTCGATGAGTTTTCGTTGCGTAAACCATACGAATGTCTATATTTTGGTATTTCAGCACTTGCTTACCGATATCCCGAATCAATCCGTGCTCTTTTATAAAGTCGATTCCAATTATGCATTCGTCACATATATCTGCTACCAAAAATAGATGCGAAATCACTAGTTCTGCCAAACGGATTTTGAGACGAACTTCTCCATTCACTCTTGCTGTCTCACCCGTCGCAGTTTTCAGACGGTAGCTATTGGTGTTATGTAGCCATGTCATCTTGACCAAGTCTCTTCGTACAATAAAGGCTTTTGCACCAGTGTCAATTGTAGCCACGTGTTTCTTACCATTTACTGTTGCGTCCACTGTCAGACTCTTATTGTTTCGTTTAGTCTGCGAGACTTGAATGGTGGTTCTGGGGCCATCGATACCAGAAACCAGCTTCTGCCCCTCGAAGTTGGTTATTACTCGTTTCCCGGCTGGGAAACAGGGCGAGCAGGAGCGTTGATTTTATTGTTTACCTGTTCGCGGGTATTATTTCTGCTTCCACAATGTTGACAGGTGACTCTTCTTGGTGGCAATCTGAACTGGCGCTGGGAATGTCCCGTCTTGTTGTAATTCCAGCATCGAGCAAGTCCTTCTCGCTGCCTTCTTTGTAAAACAGCTCTCTGACAAGAACATTCCTCAACTTCAAGTTCTCTTACCCGATGAACTCCTGAGGAAGCCTGTTCTGATGCTTCCATAGTAAGAGCGAACGCTAATGCTTCAGAAAACGTGCTTTTTCCAGCAGTTCGAATTGCTCGCCGGAGATTGATGTCGGAAACGGCACGGACAAAAGCCTCCGTTGCTAGCTGGTTAGTAATTTCATCTCCTGCAGTCGGGTATGCTAGATGCGCCAACCGTTCAATGTCGGCTTGGAGTTGTTGCAGACTTTCTCCTCTTTCTTTTCTGGATTCTAGTATTGAGTTGGACGCAGGGGCGGCTACGGCGGTATCAGCCATATCAATTATATGGGGCCCCCGAACAGAGATAATTTTGTACGAAACTGAAATACATTTGAAAAAAAATTAATAAATAAAAAATAGAGAGTTACGAATTTATTGTATTGGTCTCGTTTTTTTTTTCTTTTTCCGAAATCATTAACCCTGTGTCCAAAGCCTTAGAGAATAAAGACAAATGTTCTAGGTTCGAGTCCTGCTGGTATCCAACTTTTTTTCTTTTTATTTTTGTAGATAAGAAATTAAAATGATAAAAATATAAATATCGAATACTTATTTCAAGCATATGATGGGTTTCCATCAACATATAATTAATTAACAACTCATAAAAACAATAATTGTGTTCATCAAATTCAAACCCTACAAATGCAACTTACTAGTTAGCAAAAGTTTTAAAATTTTGGAATAGATAGTAAATTGCTAAATACTTAGGACATTGTTAACTAGTAAAATAAACTAAACAATAGGTTGTTTAAAATTTTGCGCCAATAATTTATAAAAAGCAAGTATTTTACTAATGCCGTTTTTCATTGGACGTCCGGAAGCGTTCAGAAGCGTCCCGAAGTCTTCTGAAACCATTCCATTGGCACAAAAAATACGCTTCTGACGATTCTGAGAAGATAAATTCGATTCTGGATTTCAGATCAGAATCCACTCAAGAAGCACTAATACATTCAAACTCAAACATCACAACAAACTGCAATGTACTACATGTTTTTTTTAACTTTCCATTTTAATTTAATTTGCATCCAAAATCAAAGTTTTTGGAAAATTTTTATCAACAGATTAAGAAAAAATCAAACAAAAAATATTATTTGGAAGTTCTGAGTTGATACACCGTGTTATACATTTCACTTTTTGTGCGGTAGCAAATAATTTTTATTTGACGATCACCTATACAGACACCAAACCCCAGAATTGAGTAGAAGCATCTTGGACTGTTCCATTGGATTTCAGAACGAGTGAAGCCTTGAGTGAAACCAATGGAAAACGGCATAAGTAATCTTTTAAATAGACTTAGAGAATTAAAAAAATCAAAAATCATTCTTAAGTTTGCTTATCAAGTCAAGAGATTTAGGAAAAGAGCGGGGGGTAGCAACTGTTTTTAAAAATAAAAGAAGGAAAATAACGAAACGCTTTTTCGGACCCGGAATCGCTTTATCGGACCCGGAATCTTATATTGATTTCTCAAACTGAACAAAGATCTCAGAGCCTCTATGATCTTAGTATTTTATTTGAAGTTTTACAACCAGGAAAACTTTTATCCTTTTCAAATAAAAAAATTGAAAAGAAGGCAGGAAAAATGGTTGCTAAATAAAATGAGGACCTGTCAGTTGGTCTTTTTGAACAACTAAATGCTAAAAATGAAGTTTTACAACCAGAAAAACTTTTATCCTTTTCAAATAAAAAAATTGAAAAGGAAGCAGGAAAAATGGTTGCTAAATAAAATGAGGATCTGTCAGTTGATCTTTTTGAACAACTAAATGCTTTGAAATTCAGAAAATTCAGTCAACTAATAGGGCCCATACACGACACAGACTCGTCGCTGCAGATCTTAAATCTTTGCAAACATGCCTTCGCCACACACGGTGCAGACAATCTGCACAGACATTAGTTTGTATCGTGTCGTCGTAGTCGAAGGGTCGGAAAAATGGGGGATACCGGATACTGATTGTGCTGCTTTTATCATTGATTTGACAATAAAAACAAAAAAAATATGAATCAAAGACAAAAAAAAAAGAATTTAGAGCAAGGAATTGTTTAAAAAAAATTCTTTCACTGTTGTTTTTCATGTTTTTCCACAAATGTTCTCGCTCGTCTGTGCACAGTTTCCCATATTTCCAAAATTTTGTATTCACGCAGACAGCCGCTGCAAACAGTCGACATGGATACACACGACGCAGGCGATCTGCGCAGATTTGTGCACAACAACAAAATGTATTGGTCTGCAGCGACGTGTCTGTGTCGTGTATGGGCCTCATAAGGAACTCACAGAGTTATTGGTAATTAAATACAATAGCCTTTCCATACAGTTTTCTAGAAGTAATAACGGCATGCCTTTTATTTTTGACGCTTCCGGTAACGACAGAAACAAATGAGAGAACATTCTCTTAGCTAAAAATAATAAAAAATTATTTAAGAACTTCTATGGGACAAGAACGGACTTAGTGATCATGTCCATAGAAGTTAAAAAGCTTTAAAAATTAAAATCGTCGTCAGAAAAGGTTGATTATATTAATAAATTTGGAGAATCAAAAGCAAGAACAGTCTTTATTTGAGTTTTTTTTTACTGTTAGTTTAAGATTTATAGCACCTACATTTATGTATGTACCTATTTAAAGATCATATGTATGTACCATCAAATATACGCGAGTTGTTATTGTGAGTGTTTTTGTTTGTTTTGTAAAAATAGTTTTTTGTTTAATTTGTAATTTTGTATGGGGCCCCCAAATAATTCTTGATACGGGGCCACTTGAGGGCTAGCTACGCCACTCTTGGACGCGAAAGACGTGGCCATCACCAAAGCGTTTGTCAATGGCCTGAACAAGGGCACTGAAGCTGCCGTTCTTGTCTGCTGGTAAGGTTTGCAATAGTTCAGCAGCAGAACCTCTAAGCGCAAGCGTCAGGGCAATAAACTGTCTTCGTCATCCCAGCCATTTGTTATTGCGGCTGCCTCAAAGTGCTCCTTGTAGATTGACCAAGAAGAAAATCGAAACTGCCCTCTCTTACCTTCATTTTCCTAACCTTATCTAATTCATTGTCAAAGTTCTGCATTTTGTCTTCAATTTTCTCGATCTGTTTTTCGACGTTTTCAACACGTTCATCAAGAGCTATGAAATTATTTTCAAATGAATTAAGCTTACTTTCGATTAGGGTTTTCTGGTCGTCTAGACTCTAGAAGGTTCCTTTGCTCGTTGCGTTGTTCCTCTAGAAGATTCTTTTGTTCTTTTTGCTGTTCTTCTAGAAGATTCTTTTGTTCACTACGTTGTTCTTCTAACCACTCAAGAAGATTCTTTCGTTCATTCTTTTGCTCATTTCTTTGTTCTTCAATATATATTGGTCATGTCTAAACTTGTAATTACTTGCTCTTCCGACATTTCAATTTAAAATAGAAACGTGTCTGGATTTTCACCGTGTTGCCTTAAATCTTCCTGCAGACGAATAATGGGGTCGTTTTTCGTTCCAGCAGTAGGAAGGCCTCGTCTGTTCAGTTCTGCCTTAAGTTCAATGCATTCACAATTTTACCCATTTTGTTTCTATTATTATTCTTATATTTTTTTTGTATGTGAATTTTCACAAGCACCTTTATTATTTGTTTACTTATTCATACACTTTATCAATTTTCACCATTAATTATCTGAATGCACAGATAAAATAAGTTTTATTCCACTTAACTGACACCAATGTTATATTTTGCCAAGGGTTCCCAAATAAAACTTATTTTTTTTTTTATTCAAACTGAACAACAATTACTTTACAAAATAAAACACCTTTATTTCACTTCAAATACTTTACTTCTAATACTTTCATTATAAACAAGCACAACTCTTAATTCACTATTTTACACCGACGTTTATGCGTTCCCTTTCAAAATCAAACTGAGGTCTTCGGACTGGTGGCCGTGTATTTATATCCGAGAAAAAAGCTACTAGAATCTTCTAGGGGTTCTGGAGTGGGCTGGAATATGCTTCTCCTCCACAAGTCTCCACAAGTAGCTCAAAAGCTCTCAAAAGTTTCGTTCAATTAATTATAGCAGTTTCAGTGGTTTAAGTTTTAGAGTGTTTAGTTATTGGATAACATTAGTTAATCTTTTGTTCAAAGATGGTGCTACTAATTTATTCTGTTATAAAAGAATAAAAGATGTCGTTGCTTGCATAAATGGGCATATTCACCACATTGCCCCCCTCTTAGGTTTAATCGTCCCGATTTAATCCATTACTCCCATCACAACCGTTAAAGCGATGTAAACGGTCACAGTGGACTACCTTGAGCTTGCAACTTAACCCTCTCTGAATGCAGTAAACCACATCATTGATTCGCTTCACGACGGTGTATGGGCCTTCCCAGTTTTGTTGAATTTTTGGTGACAGTCCTTTTTGTCGATGGGGATTGTAAGACCACACCAGGTCTCCTTCTTGGAATCCAATCGTTGTTGAACGAGCATCGTACCGTTTTTTTCATCCTATTACTGGCTATTTTTATGGTTTACCTTGTCCGCTGATAAATGTTAATGAGCCTTTCTTTGAGGTTATCGATATATTCATCTGGTTTTCCCGGATACATAGTACAGCATCCAAATTTTACTTCACTATTGAGTAATGTTGTGCCGAACAGGACCTCCGATGGTGTATGTCCTGTTGAACTATGAACCGCACTTCGATAGGCCATCAAAAACAGTGGAATATGGCGGTCCCAGTCTCGTTGGTAGTCACCTACAACCTTTCCTTAAGCGTCCTGTTGAATCGTTCGACCATTCCATTAGATTGCGGATGAAGCGGTGTTGTCCTCGTCTTTTTGATGCCAAGGAGATAGCAAACCTCCTTGAAGATGTTATATTCGAAGTTCCTTCCTTGGTCAGAACACAATTCCAAAGGAACACCGAACCTGCTCACGCAATTGAATACAATTTGATCAACCACTGTTTTGGCTTCTTGGTTTGGAATGGCAAATGCCTCAGGCCACTTGCTGAAGTAATCCATGACTACAAGGATGTATCGGTTTCCGCTGTTGGTCTCCGGAAACGGACCTGGGACATCTACAGCTATTCTCTCGAAATGCGTGCCTACATTGTACTGCTGCATTTTACTTTGAAGTTTTCTACCTGGACCCTTTGTAGCAGCACAAGTATCACATTTTCGGCACCACTTTTCGACATCATCTCTTCCATGTAGCCAGTAGAGCCGTTATCGTATATTTTCCAGCGCTTTGTTCACCTCCAGATGCTCCATCATGCATCTCTCGAAGAACATCATAAACCTTTGACCTGGGCACGATTAACTGCATCACATACGATTTGCCATCTGCAGATTCCCATTTACGCCTTAGTACTCCTTCTTGGACATGAAGAGAGTCCCACTGTGCTCAATATTCTTTGAGAGCTGGACTTCTATCGGAGAGGTCACCCCATTCTGTTTTTTCTTCGTGCGCTTTCCATGCAAGAATGGGCTCTATATCTGTGTCTTCTTGTTGGGCAGTTCTCAGATCTTCATTGCTCCAACCGTAAATGGGACCGGCTCTTATTCGCTGGATGGCAACTGTGTCCTTCTCTTCTTGACGCGTGCAATACTTACAGTCCTGTTAACACGGTCATCGAGACAATGCATCTGCGTTTGTGTGCAACTTTACTTTGCGATGTTGAATTTGGTAGTCGTATGTCTGTAGTCTCTCGATCCACCACTTGACCTTTGGGAGTTTTGAAGTTCAGAAGCCAATTAAGCGCACCATGATCTGTTCGAAGGAGGAACTTCTGTCCATAGATGTACTTATGGAAGTGCTTTGTTGCCAAAATCAAAGCTAGAAGTTCCCTTCTGGTCACGCAGTAATTGCACTCTGGCCTCGAAAGTACCTTACTGTAGTAGGCGACGACTTTTTCTTCTCCGTCATGAACTTGCGACAGTACAGCTCCAATTCCAACGTTACTGGCATCGGCGTCGATGATGAAAGGTTTTCTAGGGGTTGGATAGGTCGGCACAGGAGCATTACACAAACGCAGCTTGAGGTCCTGAAAACTTTTCTCGCACTCACCTGACCATTTGAACGGCTTCCCCTTTTCAGTAAGTTGATGCAAGCTCTTAGCGATTCCAGCAAAGTCCTTCACAAAGTGCCGATAATATGTGGCTAGACCAAGAAAGCTACGGAGTTGGTGTTTATCCTGTGGTGTTGGCCAATTCTCCACAGTGTCAACTTTTTCAGGATCAGTCTTTACTCCTTGTGATGAGATGATATGTCCCAAGTATTTAACTTCGGTCTTGAAAAGCGCACATTTCTCTGGATTTAATTTTAAGTGTGCTTCTCGAAGCCTCTGGAATACGGCCCATAAACGATGACAACGTCCAAATATCCAAGGCCTGATTTCCAGGTAAGTCCTTTTAGAACACACTCCATTAGACGCTCAAATGTTGCCGGAGCGTTGTAAAGTCCGAATGGCATAACTTTAAACTGCCACAGACCATTTCCTGTAGAGAAAGCTGTCTTCTCGCGATCTTCTGGATGGATTTCTACCTGCCAGTAGTAGCCACTCTTTAAGTCCACCGTCGAGAACCATTGAGCTTCTGCCATTGCATCCAACGATCGCTGATTCTGGGCAAAGGGTAGCTGTCTTTCTTTGTCACATCTTTCAGCCTACGGTAGTCCACACAAAACCGGGTGCTTCCATCCTTCTTTTTGACAAGAACCACTGGTGATATCTAAGGGTTTTGGAATTTTCGATTAGCCCATATTTCTTCATTTTCGATATCATATTTTCAACTTTGGCTTGTTTGGCTAATGGGAGAAGTCTTGCTGGCTGACGAATCGGTCTAGCGTCACCTGTGTCGATTCGATGCTGCACCAGTTGTGTTCGACCATACTGCCCACTCGGTGAAGAAAATATATCAGCGTACTCATGAAGAAGGCTTCCAGATTGGATGGCTTCAGAATTTTGGCTTTCATGGAGTTGAACTGTTCGGGGTCCATAGAGTTGTCTGTGTTTAATTCTGTGATCTTGGTTATTGCGGACATATATTCGCATTTTCCAACTATTTCTCCTTTCCTGAGCTTGACTTCGTACGGTTTGATGTTCAGTATCCGTACGGGTACCATGTTGTTCGTTGGTTCCACAAGAGTCTTCCCTAAGATGATGTTTTGGGAAGATTGCTCAGAATCTGGTTCCACCATGAGGTATTGATGGCTACCTAAATCGCCCTCTAGTTTTATCCAAACAAACACTTCTGAAGAGGCAGTCAAGCATATGTCTTCTTTGATAATAGTTCTTAGAGTCGATGAGTTTTCGTTGCGTAAACCATACGAATGTCTATATTTTGGAATTTCAGCACTTGCTTACCGATATCCCGAATCAATCCGTGCTCTTTTATAAAGTCGATTCCAATTATGCATTCGTCACATATATCTGCTACCAAAAATAGATGCGAAATCACTAGTTCTGCCAAACGGATTTTGAGACGAACTTCTCCATTCACTCTTGCTGTCTCACCCGTCGCAGTTTTAAGACGGTAGCTATTGGTGTTATGTAGCCATGTCATCTTGACCAAGTCTCTTCGTACAATAAAGGCTTTTGCACCAGTGTCAATTGTAGCCACGTGTTTCTTACCATTTACTGTTGCGTCCACTGTCAGACTCTTATTGTTTCGTTTAGTCTGCGAGACTTGAATGGTGGTTCTGGGGCCATCGATACCAGAAACCAGCTTCTGCCCCTCGAAGTTGGTTATTACTCGTTTCCCGGCTGGGAAACAGGGCGAGCAGGAGCGTTGATTTTATTGTTTACCTGTTTGCGGGTATTATTTCTGCTTCCACAATGTTGACAGGTGACTCTTCTTGGTGGCAATCTGAACTGGCGCTGGGAATGTCCCGCCTTGTTGTAATTCCAGCATCGAGCAAGTCCTTCTCGCTGCCTTCTTTGTAATACAGCTCTCTGACAAGAACATTCCTCAACTTCAAGTTCTCTTACCCAATGAACTCCTGAGGAAGCCTGTTCTGATGCTTCCATAGTAAGAGCGAACGCTAATGCTTCAGAAAACGTGCTTTTTCCAGCAGTTCGAATTGCTCGCCGGAGATTGATGTCGGAAACGGCACGGACAAAAGCCTCCGTTGCTAGCTGGTTGGTAATTTCATCTCCTGCAGTCGGGTATGCTAGATGCGCCAACCGTTCAATGTCGGCTTGGAGTTGTTGCAGACTTTCTCCTCTTTTCTGGATTCTAGTATTGAGTTGGACGCAGGGGCGGCTACGGCGGTATCAGCCATATCAATTATATGGGGCCCCCGAACAGAGATAATTTTGTACGAATCTGAAATACATTTCTCGTCTCGTTTTTTTTTTTCTTTTTCCGAAATCATTAACCCTGTGTCCAAAGCCTTAGAGAATAAAGACAAATGTTCTAGGTTCGAGTCCTGCTGGTATCCAACTTTTTTTCTTTTTATTTTTGTAGATAAGAAATTAAAATGATAAAAATATAAATATCGAATACTTATTTCAAGCATATGATGGGTTTCCATCAACATATAATTAATTAACAACTCATAAAAACAATAATTGTGTTCATCAAATTCAAACCCTACAAATGCAACTTACTAGTTAGCAAAAGTTTTAAAATTTTGGAATAGATAGTAAATTGCTAAATACTTAGGACATTGTTAACTAGTAAAATAAACTAAACAATAGGTTGTTTAAAATTTTGCGCCAATAATTTATAAAAAGCAAGTATTTTACTAATGCCGTTTTTCATTGGACGTCCGGAAGCGTTCAGAAGCGTCCCGAAGTCTTCTGAAACCATTCCATTGGCACAAAAAATACGCTTCTGACGATTCTGAGAAGATAAATTCGATTCTGGATTTCAGATCAGAATCCGCTCAAGAAGCACTAATACATTCAAACTCAAACATCACAACAAACTGCAATGTACTACATGTTTTTTTTAACTTTCCATTTTAATTTAATTTGCATCCAAAATCAAAGTTTTTGGAAAATTTTTATCAACAGATTAAGAAAAAATCAAACAAAGAATATTATTTGGAAGTTCTGAGTTGATACACCGTGTTATACATTTCACTTTTTGTGCGGTAGCAAATAATTTTTATTTGACGATCACCTATACAGACACCAAACCCCAGAATTGAGTAGAAGCATCTTGGACTGTTCCATTGGATTTCAGAACGAGTGAAGCCTTGAGTGAAACCAATGGAAAACGGCATAAGTAATCTTTTAAATAGACTTAGAGAATTAAAAAAATCAAAAATCATTCTTAAGTTTGCTTATCAAGTCAAGAGATTTAGGAAAAGAGCGGGGGGTAACAACTGTTTTTAAAAATAAAAGAAGGAAAATAACGAAACGCTTTTTCGACGAATTATCAGAAGATGGGAGAATATCGGACCCGGAATCTTATATTGATTTCTCAAACTGAACAAAGATCTCAGAGCCTCTATGATCTTAGTATTTTATTTGAAGTTTTACAACCAGAAAAACTTTTATCTTTTTCAAATAAAAAAATCGAAAAGGAAGCAGGAAAAATGGTTGCTAAATAAAATGAGGACCTGTCAGTTGATCTTTTTGAACAACTAAATGCTTTGAAATTCAGAAAATTCAGTCAACTAATAGGGCCCATACACGACACAGACTCATCGCTGCAGATCTTAAATCTGTGCAAACATGCCTTCGCCACACACGGTGCAGACAATCTGCACAGACATTAGTTTGTATCGTGTCGTCGTAGTCGTCGGGTCGGAAAAATGGGGGATACCGGATACTGATTGTGCTGCTTTTATCATTGATTTGACAATAAAAACAATAAAAACAATATAAATCAAAGACAAAAAAAAAAAGAATTAAGAGCAAGGAATTGTTTAAAAAAAATTCTTTCACTGTTGTTTTTCATGTTTTTCCACAAATGTTCTCGCTCGTCTGTGCACAGTTTCCCATACACAACACAGACATGTCGTTGCAGACCAACGACATGTGTGCGTGTTTTCCAAAAATTTTGTATTCACGCAGACAGCCGCGGCAAACAGTCGACATGGATACACACGACGCAGGCGATCTGCGCAGATTTGTGCACAACAAAATGTATTGGCCTGCAGCGACGTGTCTGTGTCGTGTATGGGCCCCATAAGGAACTCACAGAGTTATTGGTAATTAAATACAATAGCCTTTCATACAGTTTTCCGGAAGTAATAACGGCATGCCTTTTATTTTTGACGCTTCCGGTAACGACAGAAACATTCTCATAGCTAAAAATAATAAAAAATTATTTAAGAACTTCTATGGGACAAGAACGGACTTAGTGATCATGTCTATAGAAGTTAAAAAGCTTTAAAAATTAAAATCGTCGTCAGAAAAGGTTGATTTAATTAATAAATTTGGAGAAACAAAAGCAAGAACAGTCTTTATTTGAGTTTTTTTTTTACTGTTAGTTTAAGATTTATAGCACCTACATTTATGTATGTACCTATTTAAAGACCATATGTATGTACCATCAAATATACGTGAGTTGTTATTGTGAGTGTTTTTGTTTGTTTTGTAAAAATAGTTTTTTGTTTAATTTGTAATTTTGGATGGGGCCCCCAAATAATTCTTGATACGGGGCCACTTGAGGGCTAGCTACTCCACTCTTGGACGCGAAAGACGTGGCCATCACCAAAGCGTTTGTCAATGGCCTGAACAAGGGCACTGAAGTTGCCGTTCTTGTCTGCTGGTTAGGTTTGCAATAGTTCAGCAGCAGAACCACTAAGCGCAAGCGTCAGGGCAATAAACTTGTCTTCGTCATCCCAGCCATTTGTTGTTGCAGCTGCCTCAAAGTGCTCCTTGTAGATTGACCAAGAAGAAAATCGAAACTGCCCTTACCTTCATTTTCCTAACCTTATCTAATTCATTGTCAAAGTTCTGCATTTTGTCTTCAATTTTCTCGAACTGTGTTTCTACGTTTTCAACACGTTCATCAAGAGCCATGAATTAATTTTCAAATGAATTAAACTTACTTTCGATTAGGGTTTTCTGGTCGTCTAGACTCTAGAAGGTTCCTTTGCTCGTTGCGTTGTTCCTCTAGAAGATTCTTTTGTTCTCTTTGCTGTTCTTTTAGAAGATTCTTTTGTTCACTAGGTTGTTCTTCTAACCACTCAAAACCACTTTTGCTCATTTCTTTGTTCTTCAATATATATTGGTCATGTCTAAGCTTGTAATTACTTGCTCTTCCGACATTTCAATTTGAAATAGAAACGTGTCTGGATTTTCACCGTGTTGCCTTAAATCTTCCTGCAGACGAATAATGGGGTCGTTTTTCGTTCCAGCAGTAGGAAGGCCTCGTCTGTTCAGTTCTGCCTTAAGTTCAATGCATTCACAATTTTACCCATTTTGTTTCTATTATTATTCTTATATTTTTTTGTATGTGAATTTTCACAAGCACCTTTATTATTTGTTTACTTATTCATACACTTTATCAATTTTCACCATTAATTATGTGAATGCACAGATAAAATAAGTTTTATTCCACTTTACTGACACCAATGTTATATTTTGCCAAGTGTTCCCAAATAAAACTTATTTTTTTTTTTATTCAAACTGAACAACAATTACTTTACAAAATAAAACACCTTTATTTCACTTCAAATTCTTTACTTCTAATACTTTCATTATAAACAAGCACAACTCTTAATTCACTATTTTACACCGACGTTTATGCGTTCCCTTTCAAAATCAAACTGAGGTCTTCGGACTGGTGGCCGTGTTTTTTTTTTTTTTTTTTATATTTAGCGCGCGCTACAGGGGTTGTGAATACCCTTAAAGTAAAAAACACAGCACGAGCGATTAGGTAGGTTGGAGGGGATTTGAAAGGAGAAACCGATGTACATTGGTTTTGAATGTCTGTATATCACAATGGGAGGGGAAGATAGAGCTGGGTAGAGCATTCCACATTCGTGTAGTGCGACTAAAGAAAGAAAGTACTTAACAGTACGTCCGAAGTTGGGCTCAAGGGTAAACTGATAGGCATTCCTGAAAGCGCGAGTATTACGGTTCAATTGTTTAAGGGGAGGAATGCAACTGGCTATTTCACTAGAGCAATGTTTGTTAAAATAGCGGTAAAACAACGAAAGGCATGAAACATTTCGACGGTGCTCCAGAGATGTAAACGTTTCCGTTATAGTTCTTTCACCAATCGTTTTAGGAGCTCTCTTTTGAATTCTATCCAATATACTCAATTGGGTTATTGGAGCACCTGCCCAAATATGGGAGTTGTACTCAAGTTTTGGACGAATAAAGGCTTTGTAGATCACAGCCAGATCAGAGGCGGAGAAAAATTTCTTGCATCGACGGAGAAAACCTAAACACCTAGCAGCATTTTTGGCGATGTCAAATATGTGATCATTCCACAAAAGGTGGTCTGTGACGCACATACCGAGGACTGAAAGCTGTTCAGTTTCCTCTATGCAAGTGCCGCTCATGGATAGCAGCATTGGGGGTGGGTTCCGCTTTAACGACAGGAGACAGCATTGAGTTTTTGAAGCATTAAATTCTACACGGTTTTTTATTCCCCACTGGACAATACTGTCGAGATCAGAATTTAATGAGCTTATCATACGCTGCCGTTCAAGTCCCACATCCGAAGGACATGGATGTGAATCAAGAAACGAATATGAAAAGCTGAGGGTACTGTCGTCAGCAAAACAGTTTAATGGATTAGAAGTTTCAGATAAGAGATCGTTTATGAATATTAGGAAGAGGGTCGAAGACAAAACGGAGCCCTGGGGCACACCAGCATTTATTTTGACTTGACTTGAAACCGTCCAATACAACTTGTATTGAGCGGTCCGAAAGGTAATTTCTAATCCAACGAAGTAGGGATTCATCGATACCTAATGCACGCATTTTCGATAAGAGAGCTTGATGACAAACTCTATCAAATGCTTTTGAAATATCAAGTGCAATAATCTTACTTTCTCCAAAACGATGTAAAGATTTAAGCCACTGTTCGGTGAGATATACCATCAGATCACCGTCCACTGGTGATCTTTTTTGCTTGCTTTGAAAGCCGTACTGCCGGTCATTAAGAAGCTTTCGTTCTTCGAGATATTTCTTAAGCTGAAAATAAATCAGCGTTTCCATGACCTTGGAAAGAAGGGACGTAAGCGCAATTGGTCGATAGTTGGAGGGGGAAGAAGACACGCCTTTTTTAGGGACAGGCTGGACAAATGCTGTTTTCCATCCACTCGGAAAGAGACCAGTAGAGTAGGACAGATGGAAAAGCTTACGCAGTGGTTTTGCCAGCGGTGAAGAACACCTCTTCAGAACAATGGGAGGGATATTATCCGGGCCAGCGGATTTGTGAGCGTCGAGATCTTTTAGAACGCTAGCAACTGCACGAGTGCGAAAGAAGATTTGTCCCATAAAATCATTTACGCTCTCAAGTACAGGAGGAGTCATAACACTTTCTGGCTGCGTCGAATTAACAGCAAACTGTGCTGGCAGCAAATTGATTTTATCTTGCGAACTGACAAAAGGAGTATCATTGAAGACGAGCGTTGGAACCGAGGACGAGGTGGTGTTTCGTATGTTTTTTACAAATGACGAAACATTTTTACTACCTTTGGGACATTGTAGTATTTTTTGCCGTAACTTTTGATCATGTAAAAATTTGGTTCGTCGAATATGAACGTTACAGGTCTTTCTAGCTTGTTGAAACTTTTTCCGGTTTTCCTCAGTAGGGTTGGCTTTATAACAACGGAAGCTTACTTCTCTGATCCTGATAACCTCTTTACAGCTCGAATCAAACCATGAGTTTTCTTTGGGTTTGATAGATTTTACCCTATTCGGGATAAAATTTCTCATTCCACAATGAATTAAATTTGTGATCATATCTGTACTGGCATCTACGTCACTATTGAGGAAGCATAGTGACCAGTTAAAGCTCCTGAAAAAATCATTGAGACCGTCCCAGTTGGCCTTCTCATATTGCCAAATGGTTCTCTTGGGAGTTTTTTCTCTAACTGGATTTTGTTGGCATGAGAAATTTGCAGATATGACACAATGGTCTGATGTGCCTAGAGGCGATAATATACTAATAGTGTATTTATCAGGGTCAGAGGTAAGGAACAAGTCTAGAGTGTTAGCAGATTGACCTGCAACGTCAGGAATCCGAGTAGGCTCGTCAACAAGCTGAGTTAAGTTGTTTAACTCTGAAAAAATCTCGGCGTACCTTCCTTCGGGTGTTGTCTGACCCGAATACCGTAGCCACGAAGAATTATGTACATTGAAATCGCCCGTAACAACGATTTCACTGTGCGGAAAATGGGAAATAATTCTCTGGATGGAGTCGGATAGTGCATTTAGTGTATTTATATCCGAAAAAAAAGCTCCTAGAATCTTTTTTCTAGAATCTTATTTCTAAGGAAATATTTATTTATGCTGAAGTTGCGCTAATGGAATCATCCAGATATACATAATGCGTTGTATTTGAATTAGGGAAACGAAATAAATTCTTTGAATCTCACTTCACTTCACTTAACTATTCACTTCATAATTCACAAATTATTAACGCATAAAGCCTTGACTACATAGACCTACTTTTGTACAAAAGTGAGAAATAAATATCTTTGCTGAAGACACCTGCTTGCAAAAAACAATGGAAAACTGTGCATGGTGGTTTAATTTATGTGTTAGAACAATTTTTGTATGGTTTCTTGCATGCATGTTTCTTTAGCGAGCATTTTAATTTCTCACTTTTGTACAATAGTAGGTCTATGTAGTTAAGGCTTAACTCATGCCGTTTCTTTAAAACACAAATCAATATTAAAAATATACATACCTTACAAAATCCTTAACATCGAGACTGAACTATTATTGTCCGATGTTGAAATTTTCTAGCTATACGCTACTGCCTACATGTCAATTTTATTTTTATCTCTACACCTTAAAAATTTGTCTCGAGAAAAAAGGTGTGGAGATAAAATTTTTCTTTGCTTCGATCTGCATACTAGGCTTTAGCAATAAAAGCAAATAGTCGTGAATTAGTATAATAAGTTTCATTAGGCCGTCATACACTGGTGTAATTTTGAACCAAATCTGGGGGAAAATTTGGTAGGAAATAAACTAATTTAGTTTATATTAGATTATTTTGATTCTGTTTGAAAACAAGACATTTTTTTTTACTAGTTGAATTCAATTGCCGCCATTGATAAATCAGAGAATAATTTATTTTTCCTTTTTTTTTAACAACATGCCAGAAAGACTTAAGGTCTTTTAAATGCAACCTGAATTTCATTGCACTAGTGAGGAGGAATAGAAGGAAAAGAAAAACAATTTGTTGGCACTTTAGTTTTTGTAAGCATGATACAAACACTGTAAGGGTCGCGAACTTTTTTTTACAAAAATCAAACTACGATGTTTTTTATCTTTATTTTTTAAGTAGGTATATTATATATCTCTAACTATGGCTCCGAATTCCCAACGAAGCGCTGAAGCTAGGGGCGCAGCTACCGCGGTATCATCCGTATCAATTATACGGGGCCCCCGAGATACGGGGGCCCCGAACCGAGGTAAGTTTGTAAAGAACTGAAATACATCGAAATACATTAATTAAATAAAAAAAATCTCTTTTCTTGGCAGGTATTTTTAGCGATATTACAACTTAATTTAGTTTCAATAAAAAAAGAGGAACGTAATGAAAGTAAAAATATAATTAACATTTTAGAGAGCTTCAAATTCATTGTGTTGGTCTCGTTATTTTCTTCTTTATTCTAAATCATTAACCATGTGCCCAAAGCCTTACAGCATAAAGACGATGATTTACAAAAACCAAGTATTTTACTAAGTAATCTTTTAAATAGATTAAGAGAATTAAGAAATCAAAAATCATTCTTAAGTTTGCTTATCGAGTCCAGAGATTTAGGAAAAGAGTGGGGGGTAACAACTGTTTTTAAAAATAAAAGATGGACAATAACGAAACCCTTTTTTGATGAATTATCAGAAGATGAAAGAATATCAGACCCGCAATCTTAATTCAAAGTCAATGTTAACAATTGCTGCTTAGATATATTAATTTCTCAAACTGAACAAAGATATCAGAGCCTCTATGATCTAAGTAAATTATTTGAAGTTTTACAACCAAAAAAACTTTTATCCTTTTCAAATGAAAAAAATTAAAAAGAAAGCGGGAAAACTGGTTGCTAAATACAATGAGAAACTGTCAGTTGATATTTTTGATGATTAATAAATTTGCGGAAACAAAGGCAAGAAAAGTTTTTATTTGAGTTTTTTGTTACTATTAGTTTAAGTTTTATAGCACCTACATTTATGTATGTACCTATGTAAAGACCATGGGGCGTATTCATAGTCATTTTAGACCTGGGTCTAAGTTAAACATAGGTTTGGTTGAATTTTCGGACGTTGATTCTATTTTTTTAAGTTTATAATTTCAAAATATTTGAAGCTACTTGTGTAGTATACCAAGTTAATTATCTTATCAAAATATAAAACCAACGATTTGTAATTAAATCGGTCTGTATTCATTGAGCCAAAATTGTCTTAAACTGCAGTTTAGTTTAACCTGGGTCTATCTACGACTATGAATATGCCCCCATGGATCTGCCATTAAATATACTGGATTTGTTATTGTAATAGTTTTTGTTTGTTTTGTAAAAATTGTTTTTTGTTTGATTTTTAATTTTGGAAAGGGGCCCTACTAATTATTGATACGGGGCCCCTCGAGGGCTAGTTACCACGTTAGCCACATATTAATATTTTAAATCGAACAACGATTTTTGTTTTTAATTAACACTCCTTTTCAACAGAAAAGGAACACGGATTTTCAAGTGCAAAATGCCATTTTTTTTCCAAACTGGTGAGCGAAACTATAATTTATAGTAATAGTAATCGATTGATTGCAATTTAAGCTAGCGGATCTAGAAAAATAATTTAAAAACCTTTTGTATTTCCCATTATAATTGGCTCCCAAAGTGTTGAACATAGAAAAAATGTGTGAGTATTTTTCCGATTTTTCGTTTAGGAGCTTCCGATTTTAGCTTATTATCTTAGCAGCGTTAGCCAGTCAGTAAGTCAGGGATGAGCGTAAAGAAATATATTATTTAAAGTAAAAAAAATAAACCATTATTGAATAATTTCTCATCACTTTTTAATGTTTGAATACAAAAATCGGGTGGCACAACGGCTCATGTAGAACCAGGGCCTAGTGACTAACAACTCGCAACCATTCCTGTGTGCGCCTGTCGACAGGAATGGACGGGACCTACAATTTTAGGCCGAATCCGAACCGAAGACGAGAAGCACTTATTCGTGACAATTGATACTCTTGGAGGATTTGTCAATTCCTCGCAAGCCCTGAAAAAAATCTTTTTAGTTTTTTAGGTGGACGAGGCTGGGAAGTGATCCCAGACCTCCAGCGTGACAGTCGAACGCACTAACCATTACGCTACGGGCTACTTTTTAATGTTTAAGCAAGTAAAAAAAGGTATTTATTTTTACATGAAAATGTTTTTTTTTCCTGCAAACATGTTTTTTATTTTGTAAAAAAGTTAATTTTTTTTTTGTAAAAAAGTTCATTTTTCTTTATAAAAAGTTATTTTTTTGTAAAAAATAACTTTTTATAAGTGTTTTTTTGTACAAAAGTTAATTTTGCAATTTTTCGCAAAAAAAAATATTTTTTTTTTTGTAAAAAAGTTATTTTATTTTGTAAAAAAGTTAATTTAGCAATTTTTTGCAAAACAGTTGATATTTTTTAGTAAAAAATTTATTTTTTTTTTAAGTTAATTTTTTTTTGTAAAATAGATAATTTTTTTTTTGCTAAAAAGTAAATTTTTTTTTGTTAAAAATTTATTTTTTTTTATAAAAAAGATAATTTTATTTGCAAAAAAGTTAATTTTTTTTTGTAAAAAAGTTATTTTTTTTAGTAAAAAAGTTAATTTTTTTTTTTAAAAGAGATAATTTTTTTTCTTTTATTTATTTATTCAGCAATTTCTTTTGTTTATTTCGTTAAGTACTAACGATACATTATTTTTTTTTTTTTAAATTATAACAAAAAAACAAAAAGAAAACTTACATCTAATGAACATTATGGATTATTATGACTAAAAAACATTTTTCTTAAGTTAAATGATTTTACATTGTCATTGCTGGAATTAATTATATTTGAATTTTTGTTGTAAATATTAATTAAAAGATTTAAAGGACTATTAGCCCCGTAGTTTGATCTACTGTAAATGTTAGAAATTGGCAACTGCCTTCTCAAACTATGTTGATTAGCAATGAAATTTAATCGACAGAGGATCAATGGAGCTGAAATCGATCCATTGATTATCCCGACAATAAAACAAAATTGTAGATACGCTCTGTGACTCGTTAGAGATGGAAGATTTATTAGTTGAATACGTTGAGCGTAAGGTGGCAAGGTAATTCGATTCGACCATGGTAGAAATCTTAAGCAAAATCTCATAAATCTTCTTTGAACGGACTCCAATCTATTTATATGAACCGCATAATATGGCGCCCATATAACACAACCATCAGTGGCGATTCCTCTCAGTTAGCAGGTTTATCGCCGCTAAACCAAGAATTTAAATGAATAAATTATATAATGTAATGTTGCAATAATGATAATGATTAGGTAATTGTTATAATCAATACCATAAATAGAAGAAAAAAACCCACCTACCTACCTATTTTCAAATCATATTTTCCTTCACACAAGACAAAACTCCCATCTTCTTATCTGCCTCAGCGTTACAATATGCGATACCAAAACCAAATTCTCTAAAAAGAGCATTGATATAATATAAAAAAAAATAGATACCTACCTAACCTACCCACATTGTTCTAACACAATACACAACTAAAAACTCTCATACAACAAGTCTCCCTTGAAAGCTTACAACATCCGCGCTACCAAATTGCATACAATTTTTAATAATATCTATTCAAAATACAAATACAAACACAAATACCATACAATCTATAATACAAGAGCGTTTTACTACACATGTCCTAAGCAAAGCCCAGCTAAATAAATGAAAGCGTAAGGATGCGATAAAGCACGATACGGTATGCAAGCAGCTCCAGGTACCTACCTACTTACATTTTGGGTTCGTTTTTGTCATCTCCTTTTTTACTTTCGTATTATGTTTCTAGGCAAATGCGGTAGGAAGGATGAATGTGAATGCGTGTGCTTATTGTTTTATTATTAGTGTTCTTTGATTGAGTAAACATCCAAAAAGTTCTTTTAGCACAGTCAATAATTCAAAAAAAAGTGCTCAATTGGCAAAGCACGATGTAGTTTTATATTTTTGATATGTTGTTGGAGCATGTTAGAGTAGTCTGTATATAAGTTTGCAACTTTGAAAAACCTGTGCTCGCTGCAGGAAAAATTAAACAGTGAAAAAAACGCTAAATTCATCCCATTTTTTCCGACATTTTCCTTTATAACTTTGTGAAATATGCAACTAAGGAAAAAACCGTCAACTATAAACTTGTTTGTTATAAAATGTTCTACAAGACCACATCAGTTCTAAATTCATGCATGTTATATTTGTCTCTTGCTATCTAACCAAGAACTAAAAAAAAATCAGAAAAACTAAGTTATTTTGAAGCAATCAAAAAATAGGTCAAAAAATGTCCAATCGTGCTAAAAATTTGTAATCAAATATTTTAGAGTATAACAAGATGAAATTCGAAAATTCGATCCAAATTGGTCAAATAATTTTGGCAAGAAACGTGATGTTAACTAAGTGCAACAAGCAATGTTTGCATCACTGCTGTGGTCAAAGTAGGACACTTAAGTTGGCACTGATTTTTTTGTTCATGTACTTGGAACCCTTAAGTATGATAAAATATAGTTATGATATTTATATCTTTTTGCAACTTTGATAACAATTTTAAAACTCCCGAAAATTGTACACTTGGCATGTAAATATGTAATTTCATGAACATTTTCGAAACTTTTAAATTCGCTACCAAAGTTGCTTAAAAAAAGATATAAATATTATAGCTATATTTTATGATAGTTAAGGGTTCCAAGTACGTGTACAAAATTTAGTGCCAACTTAAGTGTCCTACTTTGACCACAACAATGATGCAAACATTGCGTGTTGCACTTAATTAACATTATGTTTCTTGACATAACTATTTGACCGATCTGGATCGAATTTTCAAATTTCGTCTTATATTACTCTAGACTATTTGATTCCAAATTTTAAGCAGAATTAGATAATTTTTGACTTATTTTTTGATTGCTTCAAAATAACTTAGTTTTTCATGGTTAAATAGCAACACAAATATAACATGCATGAATTTAAAACTGATGTGGGCTTGTAGAAAATTTTATAACAAACAAGTTTATAGTGGACATTTTTTTACTTAATTGCATATTTCCAAAGTTATAAAGGAAAATGTCGGAAAAAATGGGCTGATTTTAGCGTTTTTTTCACTGTCGCATTTTTCCTGCAGCGAGCACAGGTTTTCGAGCTGCAAACTTAGATACAGACTACTCTAACATACCCTAACAACATATCAGCAATGCAGAACTGCATCGCGCTTTGCGAATTTATTGTCAAATTGACTGGGCTATTTGCGAAATAAACATAAACAGTTGATTTGTATTGAATCCTAAAAGTGCGAAATTAGTTAATTATTTTATATTTGCGTGGATTTTAAATGTGAGTAAATATATTTGTAGATTGTGGTGCTTTGAAATATGAGAGTGCGACATTGTTTTTTTTTTTGGAGAAGTGAGATGGAAGTAAATGCATATATGATTAGAACCTAGAAATAATATTATTATAATAAAATAGATCATAGTTAAATAATCGTCAATTTATTTTGGCATAAAGGCGCTAGTAGTATCTTTTATCGGGTGACCGCTAACGTGAAATTTGTTTACATAGCTTTGAACGTAAACTAAATTGTTTAAAGATAGGTACATACATACCTTCATACATTAATGTGGGTAGGTAAGGTTAAATTTAAGATTTTTTGCAACGCAAACCATATAAATATAGGATGTAGATATTTATATTTATATAATTGTTATAGAAAGTGACGATTTTTATGAAAAAGTCATCGAAAATGTTGTGTGCGTCGAACGACGAAGCGAATTTATGTATCGATAAATTTTTAAACTTTTATTTTGTATCATTTATTAATGTTTTGTATTAATTGTCGTTATCAATAAAAATAAAAAAAAAATATGAATTTTTTTATTTTAACCTTCCCTAGACCACGTAGCTAAACCAATACTAAGGACCAGGATTCGCCACTGACAACCATACTCTAAGATAAAAAAAATGAGACATAGAGAGTTTTTAGAACATAAGGATCACGAAATTCTCTAGCAAATCTTTAAATAAAACCGAGAGTCCTGTTAGCTTTTTTAATAATGTAGTCAAAATGGTCAACAATAGTTAATTTTGAGTCCAACACTATCCCAAGGTCAGTAAAACTGGACAGGTTACTAAGTGGTGACAAATTAATCACATAATTATAGACAGTCACATTTTTCTTGCGTGTAAAACACATTGTTTTACACATGTCAATAATTAAAACTAAACCATTAATATTGCACCATTCCCAGAAACTTTGAAGGTCACAGATCACAGTCTTCTACAGAGTTGATTGTACGAAAAATTTTTACATCATCGGCATATATAAGAGACATAAAATTAACTAGCACGGACGGAAGATCGTTGATAAATAGTACAAATAGTAATGGGCCAAGATGGCTGACCTGATGAACACCGCAGTTAACAGTAATACATTTAGAACGTTCACTCTTGAAAACAACACTATATAACCTTTCTTTGAGATATGAAGATATCCATAGTACAAATCAGTGTTGGCCCAAAGTTAATCTGAGTAACGATTAAAAATTAATGATTAATTATTAACCATAATCATTAATCATTAATTTGATTACTTGATTAAGTATTTACTATTTCCAAATGATGGTAGACTGAGCTAAGAAAAACTGTTAAATTCAGATTTTTCGGGCTAGATTTTGAAAAAGTTATTATTATCAGATTTTATTTAGTTGGTTATCGTATATACAAAAGCTTACAAAAAAAAACAGAGATCGAAAGTAAATCTCAACCTTTTTAAAGGTCTTCAAATATCACACACCTGCTCAAATTTTTGTTTCTAATGGTCACTTAAATTTTTTTTTGTTAAAAATTTATTTTTTTTTGTAAAAAAGATAATTTTATTTGCAAAAAAGTTAATTTTTTTTGTAAAAAAGTTATTTTTTTTTAGTAAAAAAGTTAATTTTTTTTTTTAAAGAGATAATTTTTTTTCTTTTATTTATTTATTCAGCAATTTCTTTTGTTTATTTCGTTAAGTACTAACGATACATTATTTTTTTTTTTTAAATTATAACAAAAAAAACAAAAAGAAAACTTACATCTAATGTACATTATGGATTATTATGACTAAAAAATATTTTTCTTAAGTTAAATGATTTTACATTGTCATTGCTGGAATTAATTATATTTGAATTTTTGTTGTAAATATTAATTAAAAGATTTAAAGGACTATTAGCCCCGTAGTTTGATCTACTGTAAATGTAAGAAATTGGCAACTGCCTTCTCAAACTATGTTGATTAACAATGAAATTTAATCGACAGAGGATCAATGGAGCTGTAATCGATCCATTGATTATCCCGACAATAAAACAAAATTGTAGATACGCTCTGTGACTCGTTAGAGATGGAAGATTTATTAGTTGAATACGTTGAGCGTAAGGTGGCAAGGTAATTCGATTCGACCATGGTAGAAATCTTAAGCAAAATCTCATAAATCTTCTTTGAACGGACTCCAATCTATTTATATGAACCGCATAATATGGCACCCATATAACACAACCATCAGTGGCGATTCCTCTCAGTTAGCAGGTTTATCGCCGCTAAACCAAGAATTTAAATGAATAAATTATATAATGTAATGTTGCAATAATGATAATGATTAGGTAATTGTTATAATCAATACCATAAATAGAAGAAAAAAACCCACCTACCTACCTATTTTCAAATCATATTTTCCTTCACACAAGACAAAACTCCCATCTTCCTATCTGCCTCAGCGTTACAATATGCGATACCAAAACCAAATTCTCTAAAAAGAGCATTGATATAATATAAAAAAAAATAGATACCTACCTAACCTACCGACATTGTTCTAACACAATACACAACACAAAACTCTCATACAACAAGTCTCCCTTGAAAGCTTACAACATCCGCGCTACCAAATTGCATACAATTTTTAATAATATCTATTCAAAATACAAATACAAACACAAATACCATACAATCTATAATACAAGAGCGTTTTACTACACATGTCCTAAGCAAAGCCCAGCTAAATAAATGAAAGCGTAAGGATGCGATAGAGCACGATACGGTATGCAAGCAGCTCCAGGTACCTACCTACTTACATTTTGGGTTCGTTTTTGTCATCTCCTTTTTTACTTTCGTATTATGTTTCTAGGCAAATGCGGTAGGAAGGATGAATGTGAATGCGTGTGCTTATTGTTTTATTATTAGTGTTCTTTGATTGAGTAAACATCCAAAAAGTTCTTTTAGCACAGTCAATAATTCAAAAAAAAGTGCTCAATTGGCAAAGCACGATGTAGTTTTATATTTTTGATATGTTGTTGGAGCATGTTAGAGTAGTCTGTATATAAGTTTGCAACTTTGAAAAACCTGTGCTCGCTGCAGGAAAAATTCAACAGTGAAAAAAACGCTAAATTCATCCCATTTTTTCCGACATTTTCCTTTATAACTTTGTGAAATATGCAACTAAGGAAAAAACCGTCAACTATAAACTTGTTTGTTATAAAATTTTCTACGAGACCACATCAGTTCTAAATTCATGCATGTTATATTTGTCTCTTGCTATCTAACCAAGAACTAAAAAAAAATCAGAAAAACTAAGTTATTTTGAAGCAATCAAAAAATAGGTCAAAAAATGTCCAATCGTGCTAAAAATTTGTAATCAAATATTTTAGAGTATAACAAGATGAAATTCGAAAATTCGATCCAAATTGGTCAAATAATTTTGGCAAGAAACGTGATGTTAACTAAGTGCAACAAGCAATGTTTGCATCACTGCTGTGGTCAAAGTAGGACACTTAAGTTGGCACTGATTTTTTTGTTCATGTACTTGGAACCCTTAAGTATGATAAAATATAGTTATGATATTTATATCTTTTTGCAACTTTGATAACAATTTTAAAACTCCCGAAAATTGTACACTTGGCATGTAAATATGTAATTTCGTGAACATTTTCGAAACTTTTAAATTCGATACCAAAGTTGCTTAAAAAAAGATATAAATATTATAGCTATATTTTATGATAGTTAAGGGTTCCAAGTACGTGTACAAAATTTAGTGCCAACTTAAGTGTCCTACTTTGACCACAACAATGATGCAAACATTGCGTGTTGCACTTAATTAACATTATGTTTCTTGACATAACTATTTGACCGATCTGGATCGAATTTTCAAATTTCGTCTTATATTACTCTAGACTATTTGATTCCAAATTTTAAGCAGAATTAGATAATTTTTGACTTATTTTTTGATTGCTTCAAAATAACTTAGTTTTTCATGGTTAAATAGCAACACAAATATAACATGCATGAATTTAAAACTGATGTGGGCTTGTAGAAAATTTTATAACAAACAAGTTTATAGTGGACATTTTTTTACTTAATTGCATATTTCCAAAGTTATAAAGGAAAATGTCGGAAAAAATGGGCTGATTTTAGCGTTTTTTTCACTGTCGCATTTTTCCTGCAGCGAGCACAGGTTTTCGAGCTGCAAACTTAGATACAGACTACTCTAACATACCCTAACAACATATCAGCAATGCAGAACTGCATCGCGCTTTGCGAATTTATTGTCAAATTGACTGGGCTATTTGCGAAATAAACATAAACAGTTGATTTGTATTGAATCCTAAAAGTGCGAAATTAGTTAATTATTTTATATTTGCGTGGATTTTAAATGTGAGTAAATATATTTGTAGATTGTGGTGCTTTGAAATATGAGAGTGCGACATTGTTTTTTTTTTTGGAGAAGTGAGATGGAAGTAAATGCATATATGATTAGAACCTAGAAATAATATTATTATAATAAAATAGATCATAGTTAAATAATCGTCAATTTATTTTGGCATAAAGGCGCTAGTAGTATCTTTTATCGGGTGACCGCTAACGTGAAATTTGTTTACATAGCTTTGAACGTAAACTAAATTGTTTAAAGATAGGTACATACATACCTTCATACATTAATGTGGGTAGGTAAGGTTAAATTTAAGATTTTTTGCAACGCAAACCATATAAATATAGGATGTAGATATTTATATTTATATAATTGTTATAGAAAGTGACGATTTTTATGAAAAAGTCATCGAAAATGTTGTGTGCGTCGAACGACGAAGCGAATTTATGTATCGATAAATTTTTAAACTTTTATTTTGTATCATTTATTAATGTTTTTTATTAATTGTCGTTATCAATAAAATTAAAAAAAAAATATGATTTTTTTTTTATTTTAACCTTCCCTAGACCACGTAGCTAAACCAATACTAAGGACCAGGATTCGCCACTGACAACCGTACTCTAAGATAAAAAAATGAGACATAGAGAGTTTTTAGAACATAAGGATCACGAAATTCTCTAGAAAATCTTAAAATAAAACCGAGAGTCCTGTTAGCTTTTTTAATAATGTAGTCAAAATGGTCAACAATAGTTAATTTTGAGTCCAACACTATCCCAAGGTCAGTAAAACTGGACAGGTTACTAAGTGGTGACAAATTAATCACATAATTATAGACAGTCACATTTTTCTTGCGTGTAAAACACATTGTTTTACACATGTCAATATTTAAAACTAAACCATTAATATTGCACCATTCCCAGAAACTTTGAAGGTCACAGATCACAGTCTTCTACAGAGTTGATTGTACGAAAAATTTTTACATCATCGGCATATATAAGAGACATAGAATTAACTAGGACGGACGGAAGATCGTTGATAAATAGTACAAATAGTAATGGGCCAAGATGGCTGACCTGATGAACACCGCAGTTAACAGTAAAACATTTAGAACGTTCACTCTTGAAAACAACACTATATAACCTATCTTTGAGATATGAAGATATCCATAGTACAAATCAGTGTTGGCCCAAAGTTAATCTGAGTAACGATTAAAAATTAATGATTAATTATTAATCATAATCATTAATCATTAATTTGATTACTTGATTAAGTATTTACTATTTCCAAATAATGGTAGACTGAGCTAAGAAAAACTGTTAAATTCAGATTTTTCGGGCTAGATTTTGAAAAAGTTATTATTATCAGATTTTATTTAGTTGGTTATCGTATATACAAAAGCTTACAAAAAAAAACAGAGATCGAAAGTAAATCTCAACCTTTTTAAAGGTCTTCAAATATCACACACCTGCTCAAATTTTTGTTTCTAATGGTCACTTAAATTTTTTTTTGTTAAAAATTTATTTTTTTTTGTAAAAAAGATAATTTTATTTGCAAATAAGTTAATTTTTTTTTGTAAAAAAGTTATTTTTTTTTAGTAGAAAAGTTAATTTTTTTTTAAAAGAGATAATTTTTTTTCTTTTATTTATTTATTCAGCAATTTCTTTTGTTTATTTCGTTAAGTACTAACGATACATTATTTTTTTTTTTTAAATTATAACAAAAAAACAAAAAGAAAACTTACATCTAATGTACATTATGGATTATTATGACTAAAAAATATTTTTCTTAAGTTAAATGATTTTACATTGTCATTGCTGGAATTAATTATATTTGAATTTTTGTTGTAAATATTAATTAAAAGATTTAAAGGACTATTAGCCCCGTAGTTTGATCTACTGTAAATGTAAGAAATTGGCAACTGCCTTCTCAAACTATGTTGATTAACAATGAAATTTAATCGACAGAGGATCAATGGAGCTGTAATCGATCCATTGATTATCCCGACAATAAAACAAAATTGTAGATACGCTCTGTGACTCGTTAGAGATGGAAGATTTATTAGTTGAATACGTTGAGCGTAAGGTGGCAAGGTAATTCGATTCGACCATGGTAGAAATCTTAAGCAAAATCTCATAAATCTTCTTTGAACGGACTCCAATCTATTTATATGAACCGCATAATATGGCGCCCATATAACACAACCATCAGTGGCGATTCCTCTCAGTTAGCAGGTTTATCGCCGCTAAACCAAGAATTTAAATGAATAAATTATATAATGTAATGTTGCAATAATGATAATGATTAGGTAATTGTTATAATCAATACCATAAATAGAAGAAAAAAACCCACCTACCTACCTATTTTCAAATCATATTTTCCTTCACACAAGACAAAACTCCCATCTTCTTATCTGCCTCAGCGTTACAATATGCGATACCAAAACCAAATTCTCTAAAAAGAGCATTGATATAATATAAAAAAAATAGATACCTACCTAACCTACCCACATTGTTCTAACACAATACACAACACAAAACTCTCATACAACAAGTCTCCCTTGAAAGCTTACAACATCCGCGCTACCAAATTGCATACAATTTTTAATAATATCTATTCAAAATACAAATACAAACACAAATACCATACAATCTATAATACAAGAGCGTTTTACTACACATGTCCTAAGCAAAGCCCAGCTTAATAAATGAAAGCGTAAGGATGCGATAAAGCACGATACGGTATGCAAGCAGCTCCAGGTACCTACCTACTTACATTTTGGGTTCGTTTTTGTCAACTCCTTTTTTACTTTCGTATTATGTTTCTAGGCAAATGCGGTAGGAAGGATGAATGTGAATGCGTGTGCTTATTGTTTTATTATTAGTGTTCTTTGATTGAGTAAACATCCAAAAAGTTCTTTTAGCACAGTCAATAATTCAAAAAAAAGTGCTCAATTGGCAAAGCACGATGTAGTTTTATATTTTTGATATGTTGTTGGAGCATGTTAGAGTAGTCTGTATATAAGTTTGCAACTTTGAAAAACCTGTGCTCGCTGCAGGAAAAATTCAACAGTGAAAAAAACGCTAAATTCATCCCATTTTTTCCGACATTTTCCTTTACAACTTTGTGAAATATGCAACTAAGGAAAAAACCGTCAACTATAAACTTGTTTGTTATAAAATTTTCTACAAGACCACATCAGTTCTAAATTCATGCATGTTATATTTGTCTCTTGCTATCTAACCAAGAACTAAAAAAAAATCAGAAAAACTAAGTTATTTTGAAGCAATCAAAAAATAGGTCAAAAAATGTCCAGTCGTGCTAAAAATTTGTAATCAAATATTTTAGAGTATAACAAGATGAAATTCGAAAATTCGATCCAAATTGGTCAAATAATTTTGGCAAGAAACGTGATGTTAACTAAGTGCAACAAGCAATGTTTGCATCACTGCTGTGGTCAAAGTAGGACACTTAAGTTGGCACTGATTTTTTTGTTCATGTACTTGGAACCCTTAAGTATGATAAAATATAGTTATGATATTTATATCTTTTTGCAACTTTGATAACAATTTTAAAACTCCCGAAAATTGTACACTTGGCATGTAAATATGTAATTTCGTGAACATTTTCGAAACTTTTAAATTCGCTACCAAAGTTGCTTAAAAAAAGATATAAATATTATAGCTATATTTTATGATAGTTAAGGGTTCCAAGTACGTGTACAAAATTTAGTGCCAACTTAAGTGTCCTACTTTGACCACAACAATGATGCAAACATTGCGTGTTGCACTTAATTAACATTATGTTTCTTGACATAACTATTTGACCGATCTGGATCGAATTTTCAAATTTCGTCTTATATTACTCTAGACTATTTGATTCCAAATTTTAAGCAGAATTAGATAATTTTTGACTTATTTTTTGATTGCTTCAAAATAACTTAGTTTTTCATGGTTAAATAGCAACACAAATATAACATTCATGAATTTAAAACTGATGTGGGCTTGTAGAAAATTTTATAACAAACAAGTTTATAGTGGACATTTTTTTACTTAATTGCATATTTCCAAAGTTATAAAGGAAAATGTCGGAAAAAATGGGCTGATTTTAGCGTTTTTTTCACTGTCGCATTTTTCCTGCAGCGAGCACAGGTTTTCGAGCTGCAAACTTAGATACAGACTACTTTAACATACCCTAACAACATATCAGCAATGCAGAACTGCATCGCGCTTTGCGAATTTATTGTCAAATTGACTGGGCTGTTTGCGAAATAAACATAAACAGTTGATTTGTATTGAATCCTAAAAGTGCGAAATTAGTTAATTATTTTATATTTGCGTGGATTTTAAATGTGAGTAAATATATTTGTAGATTGTGGTGCTTTGAAATATGAGAGTGCGACATTGTTTTTTTTTTTGGAGAAGTGAGATGGAAGTAAATGCATATATGATTAGAACCTAGAAATAATATTATTATAATAAAATAGATCATAGTTAAATAATCGTCAATTTATTTTGGCATAAAGGCGCTAGTAGTTTCTTTTATCGGGTGACCGCTAACGTGAAATTTGTTTACATAGCTTTGAACGTAAACTAAATTGTTTAAAGATAGGTACATACATACCTTCATACATTAATGTGGGTAGGTAAGGTTAAATTTAAGATTGTTTGCAACGCAAACCATATAAATATAGGATGTAGATATTTATATTTATATAATTGTTATAGAAAGTGACGACTTTTATGAAAAAGTCATCGAAAATGTTGTGTGCGTCGAACGACGAAGCGAATTTATGTATCGATAAATTTTTAAACTTTTATTTTGTATCATTTATTAATGTTTTTTTATTAATTGTCGTTATCAATAAAATTAAAAAAAAAATATGATTTTTATTTTAACCTTCCCTAGATTACGTAGCTAAACCAATACTAAGGACCAGGATTCGCCACTGACAACCATACTCTAAGATAAAAAAATGATACATAGAGAGTTTTTAGAACATAAGGATCACAAAATTCTCTAGCAAATCTTTAAATAAAACCGAGAGTCCTGTTAGCTTTTTTAATAATGTAGTCAAAATGGTCAACAATAGTTAATTTTGAGTCCAACACTATCCCAAGGTCAGTAAAACTGGACAGGTTACTAAGTGGTGACAAATTAATCACATAATTATAGACAGTCACATTTTTCTTGCGTGTAAAACACATTGTTTTACACATGTCAATATTTAAAACTAAACCATTAATATTGCACCATTCCCAGAAACTTTGAAGGTCACAGATCACAGTCTTCTACAGAGTTGATTGTACGAAAAATTTTTACATCATCGGCATATATAAGAGACATAGAATTAACTAGAACGGACGGAAGATCGTTGATAAATAGTACAAATAGTAATGGGCCAAGATGGCTGACCTGATGAACACCGCAGTTAACAGTAAAACATTTAGAACGTTCACTCTTGAAAACAACACTATATAACCTATCTTTGAGATATGAAGATATCCATAGTACAAATCAGTGTTGGCCCAAAGTTAATCTGAGTAACGATTAAAAATTAATGATTAATTATTAATCATAATCATTAATCATTAATTTGATTACTTGATTAAGTATTTACTATTTCCAAATGATGGTAGACTGAGCTAAGAAAAACTGTTAAATTCAGATTTTTCGGGCTAGATTTTGAAAAAGTTATTATTATCAGATTTTATTTAGTTTGTTATCGTATATACAAAAGCTTACAAAAAAAAACAGAGATCGAAAGTAAATCTCAACCTTTTTAAAGGTCTTCAAATATCACACACCTGCTCAAATTTTTGTTTCTAATGGTCACTTAAATTTTTTTTTGTTAAAAATTTATTTTTTTTTGTAAAAAAGATAATTTTATTTGCAAAAAAGTTAATTTTTTTTTGTAAAAAAGTTATTTTTTTTTAGTAAAAAAGTTAATTTTTTTTTAAAAAGAGATAATTTTTTTTCTTTTATTTATTTATTCAGCAATTTCTTTTGTTTATTTCGTTAAGTACTAACGATACATTATTTTTTTTTTTTTAAATTATAACAAAAAAACAAAAAGAAAACTTACATCTAATGTACATTATGGATTATTATGACTAAAAAATATTTTTCTTAAGTTAAATGATTTTACATTGTCATTGCTGGAATTAATTATATTTGAATTTTTGTTGTAAATATTAATTAAAAGATTTAAAGGACTATTAGCCCCGTAGTTTGATCTACTGTAAATGTAAGAAATTGGCAACTGCCTTCTCAAACTATGTTGATTAACAATGAAATTTAATCGACAGAGGATCAATGTCGCTGTAATCGATCCATTGATTATCCCGACAATAAAACAAAATTGTAGATACGCTCTGTGACTCGTTAGAGATGGAAGATTTATTAGTTGAATACGTTGAGCGTAAGGTGGCAAGGTAATTCGATTCGACCATGGTAGAAATCTTAAGCAAAATCTCATAAATCTTCTTTGAACGGACTCCAATCTATTTATATGAACCGCATAATATGGCGCCCATATAACACAACCATCAGTGGCGATTCCTCTCAGTTAGCAGGTTTATCGCCGCTAAACCAAGAATTTAAATGAATAAATTATATAATGTAATGTTGCAATAATGATAATGATTAGGTAATTGTTATAATCAATACCATAAATAGAAGAAAAAAACCCACCTACCTACCTATTTTCAAATCATATTTTCCTTCACACAAGACAAAACTCCCATCTTCTTATCTGCCTCAGCGTTACAATATGCGATACCAAAACCGAATTCTCTAAAAAGAGCATTGATATAATATAAAAAAAATAGATACCTACCTAACCTACCCACATTGTTCTAACACAATACACAACACAAAACTCTCATACAACAAGTCTCCCTTGAAAGCTTACAACATCCGCGCTACCAAATTGCATACAATTTTTAATAATATCTATTCAAAATACAAATACAAACACAAATACCATACAATCTATAATACAAGAGCGTTTTACTACACATGTCCTAAGCAAAGCCCAGCTAAATAAATGAAAGCGTAAGGATGCGATAGAGCACGATACGGTATGCAAGCAGCTCCAGGTACCTACCTACTTACATTTTGGGTTCGTTTTTGTCATCTCCTTTTTTACTTTCGTATTATGTTTCTAGGCAAATGCGGTAGGAAGGATGAATGTGAATGCGTGTGCTTATTGTTTTATTATTAGTGTTCTTTGATTGAGTAAACATCCAAAAAGTTCTTTTAGCACAGTCAATAATTCAAAAAAAAGTGCTCAATTGGCAAAGCACGATGTAGTTTTATATTTTTGATATGTTGTTGGAGCATGTTAGAGTAGTCTGTATATAAGTTTGTAACTTTGAAAAACCTGTGCTCGCTGCAGGAAAAATTCAACAGTGAAAAAAACGCTAAATTCATCCCATTTTTTCCGACATTTTCCTTTATAACTTTGTGAAATATGCAACTAAGGAAAAAACCGTCAACTATAAACTTGTTTGTTATAAAATTTTCTACAAGACCACATCAGTTCTAAATTCATGCATGTTATATTTGTCTCTTGCTATCTAACCAAGAACTAAAAAAAAATCAGAAAAACTAAGTTATTTTGAAGCAATCAAAAAATAGGTCAAAAAATGTCCAATCGTGCTAAAAATTTGTAATCAAATATTTTAGAGTATAACAAGATGAAATTCGAAAATTCGATCCAAATTGGTCAAATAATTTTGGCAAGAAACGTGATGTTAACTAAGTGCAACAAGCAATGTTTGCATCACTGCTGTGGTCAAAGTAGGACACTTAAGTTGGCACTGATTTTTTTGTTCATGTACTTGGAACCCTTAAGTATGATAAAATATAGTTATGATATTTATATCTTTTTGCAACTTTGATAACAATTTTAAAACTCCCGAAAATTGTACACTTGGCATGTAAATATGTAATTTCGTGAACATTTTCGAAACTTTTAAATTCGCTACCAAAGTTGCTTAAAAAAAGATATAAATATTATAGCTATATTTTATGATAGTTAAGGGTTCCAAGTACGTGTACAAAATTTAGTGCCAACTTAAGTGTCCTACTTTGACCACAACAATGATGCAAACATTGCGTGTTGCACTTAATTAACATTATGTTTCTTGACATAACTATTTGACCGATCTGGATCGAATTTTCAAATTTCGTCTTATATTACTCTAGACTATTTGATTCCAAATTTTAAGCAGAATTAGATAATTTTTGACTTATTTTTTGATTGCTTCAAAATAACTTAGTTTTTCATGGTTAAATAGCAACACAAATATAACATTCATGAATTTAAAACTGATGTGGGCTTGTAGAAAATTTTATAACAAACAAGTTTATAGTGGACATTTTTTTACTTAATTGCATATTTCCAAAGTTATAAAGGAAAATGTCGGAAAAAATGGGCTGATTTTAGCGTTTTTTTCACTGTCGCATTTTTCCTGCAGCGAGCACAGGTTTTCGAGCTGCAAACTTAGATACAGACTACTCTAACATACCCTAACAACATATCAGCAATGCAGAACTGCATCGCGCTTTGCGAATTTATTGTCAAATTGACTGGGCTATTTGCGAAATAAACATAAACAGTTGATTTGTATTGAATCCTAAAAGTGCGAAATTAGTTAATTATTTTATATTTGCGTGGATTTTAAATGTGAGTAAATATATTTGTAGATTGTGGTGCTTTGAAATATGAGAGTGCGACATTGTTTTTTTTTTGGAGAAGTGAGATGGAAGTAAATGCATATATGATTAGAACCTAGAAATAATATTATTATAATAAAATAGATCATAGTTAAATAATCGTCAATTTATTTTGGCATAAAGGCGCTAGTAGTATCTTTTATCGGGTGACCGCTAACGTGAAATTTGTTTACATAGCTTTGAACGTAAACTAAATTGTTTAAAGATAGGTACATACATACCTTCATACATTAATGTGGGTAGGTAAGGTTAAATTTAAGATTTTTTGCAACGCAAACCATATAAATATAGGATGTAGATATTTATATTTATATAATTGTTATAGAAAGTGACGATTTTTATGAAAAAGTCATCGAAAATGTTGTGTGCGTCGAACGACGAAGCGAATTTATGTATCGATAAATTTTTAAACTTTTATTTTGTATCATTTATTAATGTTTTTTATTAATTGTCGTTATCAATAAAATTAAAAAAAAAATATGATTTTTTTTTTATTTTAACCTTCCCTAGACCACGTAGCTAAACCAATACTAAGGACCAGGATTCGCCACTGACAACCATACTCTAAGATAAAAAAATGATACATAGAGAGTTTTTAGAACATAAGGATCACAAAATTCTCTAGCAAATCTTTAAATAAAACCGAGAGTCCTGTTAGCTTTTTTAATAATGTAGTCAAAATGGTCAACAATAGTTAATTTTGAGTCCAACACTATCCCAAGGTCAGTAAAACTGGACAGGTTACTAAGTGGTGACAAATTAATCACATAATTATAGACAGTCACATTTTTCTTGCGTGTAAAACACATTGTTTTACACATGTCAATATTTAAAACTAAACCATTAATATTGCACCATTCCCAGAAACTTTGAAGGTCACAGATCACAGTCTTCTACAGAGTTGATTGTACGAAAAATTTTTACATCATCGGCATATATAAGAGACATAAAATTAACTAGGACGGACGGAAGATCGTTGATAAATAGTACAAATAGTAATGGGCCAAGATGGCTGACCTGATGAACACCGCAGTTAACAGTAAAACATTTAGAACGTTCACTCTTGAAAACAACACTATATAACCTATCTTTGAGATATGAAGATATCCATAGTACAAATCAGTGTTGGCCCAAAGTTAATCTGAGTAACGATTAAAAATTAATGATTAATTATTAATCATAATCATTAATCATTAATTTGATTACTTGATTAAGTATTTACTATTTCTAAATGATGGTAGACTGAGCTAAGAAAAACTGTTAAATTCAGATTTTTCGGGCTAGATTTTGAAAAAGTTATTATTATCAGATTTTATTTAGTTGGTTATCATATATACAAAAGCTTACAAAAAAAAACAGAGATCGAAAGTAAATCTCAACCTTTTTAAAGGTCTTCAAATATCACACACCTGCTCAAATTTTTGTTTCTAATGGTCACTTAACAACCATGTAATTCAAAAATAATTTTGTTTGGTTTCGCTCAGTGATAAACTTGTATTTACATTTTTTTAGGAGAGAAAGTAATAAAACTCGTTTAGGGATTTTTATTTTGTATTGAAAAAGAAAAAAAAATTAGTCAGTATATAAATCTTGCACATGATTTTGGTGTATTTTTTAATGCTTGTTTTTATAAGACTTAAACCAAAGACGCGAAATGATAGAATTAAGTAACAAAAAAATATTTTCGCATCAGTGTGGTGCAAGAAAATGTTTTTTGGTCTATTTCAATGAAATTGACACAGTTTCAACCTGTGTATGATAGAATTATCGAAGAAAAAGATATTCTTGTCTTGGACACCAATTTATCAGCAAATTATGACACCATATACAATTTAAGGGCATCCTTTTTTTTTACTCTTTACAGTTAGTTTCAAAAAAGAGCAAACAGTATGAGATTTTTTAGACAAACAGGCTAACAATATTCTTGTAAATTTTCGAATTCATTCATCAAACTGTTTACCCATACCTTATGGTCAAATTTGTTCGCAGTAATTAAAGCAACAAATTCTTTAAGCTAAGCATTATGAAATCATCACCAAAATGAAAATAAATACCACAATTTTCGTTGACTTTTTCTAAGATTTGCATTCTTTAGAGACTTCAAATGAAAAAAAATAAAATTTGAAAAAAACTTATATTTTTATTTTTAATTCAGATGTTTTTGTTTGATTTTTTTTTTTTGCAAGTATAGTTTTTAATCAAGTTAATCAATTAATGATAATTGATTAAAGATTAACGCCATAAATCATGATTAAGATAAATTTTCAAATCATGATTATTTTAATCATGATTAATTTAGTCTGATTAAAATTAATCAAATTAATTAATTGATTAAATCAATTAATGCCAACACTGGTACAAATCTGTAGTTGAGACCCATATTTTGCAGTTTTCTTAAAAGTATATGGTGGCTAAGTTTGTCAAATGCTTTGCTAAAGTCAGTAAAAATACAATCAACTTGTTGTTTGTTTTTCAAACGCGTCAATACAAAATGTAGTAAACTGTAACAAATTTGTTATAGTGGATTTCTTTTTAACAAAGCCATGTTGGTTGTCACATAAAACGGAGGAACAGTGAAAAGACAAAATATCACAAATAATAGATTCAAACATTTTGGGTATAGCAGATAGTTTAGCAATTGGTCTATAATTTAAAACCAGATTTTTTTTACCTTTCTAAGTAGTAGGAATTAAGAATGCATTTTTCCAAAAGGTCGCAAATTTACAGCTATTTATAGACTGTTTGAAAAGTAAACATAACGGATACGACATATATGTTGCACATTTTTTTAACATAAGAGCGGGGAAACCATCAGGACCAGGACTTAAACAATCCTCTAATTTTTTAATATACTCAAATATAATATATTTTTTGTAAAAGAGTTAATTTTTTTTTGTAAAAAAGTCAATTTTGGTTGGAAAAAAGTTTTTTTTTTTTTTTTTTTTGTAAAAAAAGTTAAAAAAAAAAAAATATCCCCCAAAACCTAAAAAGCTTATGTTGCAACTTTGAACGGTTTAAGCCGTAGGTTGTCGTCGCCGTCCTGTCTCAACCTCACCAAAAAAGGCACCACAAACCAAACCTTAAAATCATAACAGTTGTACAATGCCTTAAGAAACTGCATTTTTCACAATTATACTAATAGTCCATAATATATATGTAGTATGTCGCTGATAATTTTCCCGACACTATTTAATGCACAAACCGTCGGCTTCGTTGGTGTATTACTATACCCAACCACATTACCGACATTTACCACATAAACTCAATCTACTCTATTCAATGCACGAACACTTCGCATCCATTAGGCCCCAGTTATAGCTATCATTGAAAACCATCATTGAAAAAGTTAATTGTTGATTTTGAGACCCTTCGAAAGATTAATTATTGAATATTTTAATGCAGAAAAGTAGCTTACGACTTCAAAATTATTTCTCCTCCAAAAAAAATTGATTTTGAGCCATATCTTCCCCATAACGTAACTTATAATTATTTCAATGATCATTGGTAAGGTAGTTTATTATTGAAAAATTGAAAGTCATTTTATGAGAAAAGTTGTATCAAATTGTATTTCGTTTTAGGCCCCAGTTATAGCTATCATTGAAAAAGTTAACTGTTGATTTTGAGACCTTTCGAAAGTTTAATCATTGAATATTTTAATGCAGAAATATAGCTTAGACTTTTAAATTATTTCACCTTCAAAAAAAATTCATTTTGGCCCATATCTTCCCCATAACGTAACTTTTAATTTTTTCAATGATAATGATAAGGTAGTTCATCATTGAAAAATTAAAAGTTACGTTATGGGGAAGATATGGGTCAAAATGAATTTTTTTGACGGAGAAATAATTTTGAAGTCGTAAGCTTTATTTAATTTTTTTTTGGAGGAGAAATAATTTTGAAGTCGTAAGATATATTTCTGCATTTAAATATTCAATGATTAAACTTTCGAAGGGTCTCAAAATCAACAGACAACTTTTTCAATGATGGTTTTCAATGATAGCTATAACTGGCCCCTTAGGTGCCAGTTATAGCTATCATTGAAAACCATCATTGAAAAAGTTGGCTGTTGATTTTGAGACCTTTCGAAAGTTTAATCATTGAATATTTTAATGCAGAAATATAGCTTATGACTTCAAAATTATTTCTCCTTCAAAAAAAATTCATTTTGACCCATATCTTCCCCATAACGTAACTTTTAATTTTTCAATGATGAACTACCTTACCAATGATCATTGAAAAAATTAAAAGTTACGTTATGGGGAAGATATGGGTCAAAATGAATTTTTTTTGAAGGTGAAATAATTTAAAAGTCGTAAGCTATATTTCTGCATTAAAATATTCAATGACTAAACTTTCGAAAGGTCTCAAAATCAACAGTTAACTTTTTCAATGATGGTTTTCAATGATAGCTATAACTGGGCCCTTACGTAGAAATAATTATTAAGTCAATTAGCTTTACTTGAAAACCATCATTGAAAATTTTAATTGTCAATTTTGAGAGGTTTTGAAGAAAAAATGAATGATAATTTTGATGCCAAAGTAAAGCTAATTGACTTAATAATTATTTCTAGGTTAAACAAAATTCAATTTTGCACAACTTTTCGCATAAAATTACTTTTAATTTTTCAATGATGAACTACCTTACCGTTGATTATTGAAAAAATTAAAAGTTACGTTAGGCCCCAGTTATAGCTATCATTGAAAACCATCATTGAAAAAGTTAGCTGTTTATTTTGAGACCCTTGGAAGATTTAATCATTAAATATTTTAATGCAGAAATGTAAACTACGACTTCAAAATTATTTCTCCTCCAAAAAAAAAAATCATTTTGACCCATATATTCCCCATAACGTAACTTTTAATTTTTTCAATGATCATTGGTAAGGTAGTTCATCATTGAAAAATTAAAAGTAATTTTATGAGAAAAGTTGTACCAAATAAAATTTTTTTTTACCTAGAAATAAATATTAAGTCAATAAGCTTTACTTTGGCATCGAAATAATCATATATTTTAACTTCAAAATCTCTCAAAATTGACAATTAATATTTTCAATGATGGTTTCCAATGATAGCTATAACTGGGCCCTTATGGGGAAGATATGGGTCAAAATGAATTTTTTTTTGTAAGAGAAAAAATTTTGAAGTCGTAAGCTATATTTCTGCATTCAAATATTCAATGATTAAACTTTCGAAGGGTCACAAAATCAACAGACAACTTTTTCAATGATGGTTTTCAATGATAGCTATAACTGGGGCCTTAGGTGCCAGTTATAGCTGTCATTGAAAACCATCATTGAAAAAGTTAGCTGTTGATTTTGAGACTCTTCGGAAGTTTAATCATTGAATATTTTAATACAGAAATATAGCTTTCAACTTCAAAATTATTTCTCCTCCAAAAAATAATTCATTTTGACCCCATATCTTTCTCATAACGTAACTTTTAGTTTTTCAATGATCATTGGTAAGGTAGTTCGTCATTGACAAAATAAAAGTAATTTTATGAGAAAAGTTGTGCCAAATTGAATTTTGTTTTACAATAGAAATAATTATTAAGTAAATAAGCTTTACTTTGGCATCAAAATAATCATTTATTTATTCTTCATAATCTCTCGAAATTGATAATTAATATTTTCAATGATGGTTTTCAAAGAAAAGCTATAACTGGCCCCTTAGGCCCCAGTTATAGCTATCATTGAAAAGGTTAGCTTTTGATTTTGAGACCCTTCTAAAGTTTAATCATTGAATATTTTGATGCAGAAATATAGCTTACGACTTCAAAATTATTTCTCCTCCAAAAAAAATTAATTTTGATCTATATCTTCCCCATAACGTTTTAAATGAGAAAAGTTAATGAGAAAAGTTGTGCCAAATTGAATTTTGTTTTACATAGAAATAATTTTTAAGTCAATTAGCTTTAATTTGGCATCAAAATAATCATTTATTTTTTCTTCAAAATCTCTCAAAATTGAAAAACCATCATTGAAAATATTAATTGTCAATTTTGAGAGATTTTGAAGAAAAATATATGATTATTTTGATGCCAAAGTAAAGCTTATTGATTTAATAATTACTTCTAGGTAAAAACAAATTCAATTTTGCACAAGTTTGCTCATAAAATGACTTTTAATTTTTCACTGATGAACTACCTTACCAATGATCATTGAAAAAATTAAAAGTTACGCTATGGGGAAGATATGGGTGAAAATATTTTTTTGAAGGTGAAGGTGAAATAATTCAAAAGTCGTAAGCTATATTTCTGCATTAAAATATTCAATGATTAAACTTTCGAAAGGTCTCAAAATCAACAGTTAACTTTTTCAATGATGGTTTTCAATGATAGCTATAACTGGGGCCTTAGTTAGGGGCCAGTTATAGCTATCATTGAAAACCATCATTGAAAAAGTTAACTGTTGATTTTGAGACCTTTCGAAAGTTTAATCATTGAATATTTTAATGCAGAAATATAGCTTACGACTTTTAAATTATTTCACCTTCAAAAAAAAATCATTTTGACCCATATCTTCCCCATAACGTAACTTTTAATTTTTTCAATGATCATTGGTAAGGTAGTTCATCATTGAAAAATTAAAATGATGGTTTTCAATGATAGCTATAACTGGCCCCTTACGAAGTGGGGAAGATATGGGTCAAAATGAATTTTTTTTGGAGGAGAAATAATTTAGAAGTCGTAAGGTATATTTCTGCATTAAAATATTCAATGATTAAACTTTACAAGTGTCTCAAAATCAACAGCTAACTTTTTCAATGATGGTTTTCAATGATAGCTATAACTGGGGCCTAAGGGCTCAGTTATAGCTATCATTGAAATTCATCATTGAAAAAGTCAGCTGTTGATTTTGAGACCCTTCGAAAGTTTAATCATTGAATATTTTAATGCAGAAATATAGCTTACGACTTCAAAATTATTTCTCTTCAAAAAAAAATTCATTTTGACCCATATCTTCCCCAGAACTTAACTTTTAATTTTTTCAATGATCATGGGTAAGGTAGTTCATCATTGAAAAATTAAAAGTAATTTTATGAGAATAGTTGTGCAAAATTGAATTTTGTTTAACCTAGAAATAATTATTAAGTCAATAAGCTTTACTTTGGCATCAAAATAATCATTCATTTTTTCTTCAAAATCTCTCAAAATTGACAATTAATATTTTCAATGATGGTTTCCAATGATAGCTATAACTGGGCCCTTATAGCTATCATTGGAAACCATAATTGAAAACATTAAAAGTCAATTTTGAGAGATTTTGAAGAAAAAATAAATGATTATTTTGATGCCAAAGTAAAGCTTATTGACTTAATAATTGTTTCCAGGTAAAACAAAATTCAATTTGGCACAACTTTTCTCTTAAAATGACTTTTAATTTTTCAATGATGAACTACCTTACCCATGATCATTGAAAAAATAAAAAGTTAAGTTCTGGGGAAGATATGGGTCAAAATGATTTTTTTTTGGAGGAGAAATAATTTTGAAGTCGTAGTCTATATTTCTGCATTAAAATATTTAATGATTAAATCTTCCAAGGGTCTCAAAATAAACAGCTAACTTTTTCAATGATGGTTTTCAATGATAGCTATAACTGAGCCCTTAGGCCCCAGTTATAGCTTTCATTGAAAACCATCATTGAAAAAGTTAGCTGTTGATTTTGAGACACTTGTAAAGTTTAATCATTGAATATTTTAATGCAGAAATATACCTTACGACTTCTAAATTATTTCTCCTCCAAAAAAAATTCATTTTGACCCATATCTTCCCCACTTCGTAAGGGGCCAGTTATAGCTATCATTGAAAATATTAATTGTCAATTTTGAGAGATTTTGAAGAAAAAATATATGATTATTTTGATGTCAAAATAAAGCTAATTGACTTAATAATTATTTCTAGTTAAAACAAAATTCAATTTGACACAATTTTTCTCATAAAATGACTTTTAATTTTTCAATGATGAACTACCTTACCAATGATCATTGAAAAAAATAAAAGTAACTTTATGGGGAAGATATGGGTCAAAATGACTTTGTTTTTTAGGAGAAACAATTTTGAAGTCGTAAGCTATATTCCTGCATTAAAATAATCAATGATTAAACTTTCGAAGGGTCTCAAAATCAACAGATAACCTTTTGAATGATGGTTTTCAATGAAAGCTATAACTGGCCCCTAACTTTTAATTTTTTCAATGATCATTGGTAAGGTAGTTCATCATTGAAAAATTAAAAATCATTTTATGAGAAAAGTTGTGCAAAATTGAATTTTGTTTTACCTAGAAATAAATATTGAGTAAATTAGCTTTACTTTGGCATCAAAATAATCACCTATTTTGTATTCAAAATTGACAATTAATATTTTCAATGATGGTTTTCAATGATAGCTATAACTGGGGCCTTAGGGCCCAGTTATAGCTCTCATTGAAAACCATCATTGAAAAAGTTAGATTTTGAGACCCTTCGAAAGTTTAATCATTGAATATTTTAATGCAGAAATATAGCTTACGACTTCAAAATTATTTCTGTTCAAAAAAAAATTCATTTTGACCCATATCTTCCCCAGAACTTAACTTTTAATTTTTCAATGATGAACTACCTTACCAATGATCATTGTAAAATTAAAAGTTACGTTATGGGGAAGATATGGGTCAAAATGAATTTTTTTTGAAGGAGAAATAATTTTGAAGTCGTAAGCTATATTTCTGCATTATAATATTCAATGATTATACTTTCGAAAGGTCTCAAAATCAACAGTTAACTTTTTCAATGTTGGTTTTCAATGATAGCTATAACTGAGCCCTTAGTTAAAAATCTAAACAAAATGGTGTGTAACCGTACGTCAGTTGTATCCGGTTCCCATATCAAATTTTACCCCTGCCGAGAGCTAAGATGTTTAATAGGTAGGTACACTTTAGTTAATTACAAAACGTGCTGGTCAAAAGAAATTAAACAATGCTTTATACAAAAAATATTGGCGCAAAATTTTAAACAACCTGTTGTTAAGGGCTTAACATTTTATAGCTTGAACCAAATCAGTTGGCCAACGGTCGGTTGCGCAGAGAGAGGATTTAAGAGAACAAAAATGGTGCGCAAGATATTTAATGTGTAAAGATTATTCCTTAAATTTTACAATGCCCAACTCAACTTTGTTTTTCTTTAAATTAAATGCAATAGGGTTAAACATAAAAAAGGACCAGTCATTGATAAAAAGTTAAGGGATTATTGATTGTTTCTATGCTCTATGATTTTATGATTTGTGGCTTAGCAACGGGGGCGATGTGTTTGTATTTATTTTATGCCGTTAGTGTTTATTTGATATATTTTTTGACCACTGGGGTTTTGGGAAAATATTAATAGATCAGTGTTTACGAGTTTTAATAATTTTGTTCCTACGAGTTTTTAAGAATTAATGTTTTCTTCAGAGAAAAAAGTTTAAACAACAAATAGTTTGAAGGAATAATTTACATTAATTTATTTTACTGTTAAATAATTATTATAAATTTGTATTTCAAAAATAAATATACAACATAATAATAAAGTATATATAAATAAATTTTAAGAACTAATGTCGGTTTCATAGTCTGTTGAAGAATCGTCACCTGGATTAATTATAATTGTTTCCGATATTGTGTCCCACGTCAGTCCATGCCCTTGTATCTGAGCTATGAATATAACTTTCGTCCAAGTAAATGATGTCATATCCTTTTATTCTATACTCCCTGATTATTCTCAGATACTTCACTCGCGTGAATTTAATATCATTTCTTTCACAAAAAAGATTGCGGTTGTTTTGCGATTTTTTGTAGGTAAATCCGTTCCTTCTTAGAATCCTGTTGAGAGATGTAATACTTAAGTTAAGGGTAGGTTCCCTTCAGAAGCCAACTCAAAACTCATATAAATGCCTTTCAATGTATTAGTGAAAGGGCGTTACTCTCTTCATTATCAAAGTCAAAATTTCGAATTTACAATTACTCTAACTTGCCTCTTGATCTTTTTTTCTCTCAGAGCGACGAATAGATTTACGCACAAGAAGCCAAGCAAAGAAATTCACACAGCAAGATATAGATGAACAACGTTGCATGATAAACAGGTTCTTTGTATGTCTAGTTAGGTAGATTTGTTGTTGTCTTTGGGGGCTAGAGTTTCTTATGGATTTAAATAAAACATTAATTTTCCTTTTTATTATAAGTAAAGAAAGAAGAAGAAATGTCAAAGGTCCAGTTAAGTGATCATAAGAAAAAACGATAATACCAGGAAATTATGTGTTGCACCAATAATTGCGGTTTGCTATTTTTCGATTAGTTTCGTTCACTTTTACTTTCGTAAAATAGAATTATAACAGTGAAAAGCGCTCACTGAAGTAAATGTTATAAGCCAACAGAAATTAGTTTTCCAAATTATCAAAAGGAGTCACCTATAATGCACTTAACTGATATAAATCTTCATTTTATTTTTTTGTATTAGGTACGCGCAGGTGAATATATAAAGTTAATTATAGGGGCATCATTTGATTTCCCTGTGTTTGTTTGTTTTATCCGACCACGTAAGTTTCTTTCAAAGAATAATTTTTTAACGTAATTTCGGGCAAATAAAAACTTTTATCCTCCATTTAAGAAAAAGGTTAGCACTCTTTTGAAGTAAACTCTTCTTAAAAATAGAAAAAAGTAAACCAAGAAACAAATGTGTAAATAGACAATTGAAAAATTCACAAGAAGATTTTTATTCCAATAACTTAATTTTACGAACAAACATATTTTTTTTATAATCGTGACTACGCATCTACCTTTCTCTTTTTCTAATCCAGTACTTTTGATGTTGTTACTGGTTGTAAAGGTGGTTTGTTTACATTTATCATTTACAAAGCAAAGAGTTTTAGCTATCTATTTTAATATATTTTCGGGTTGATTTATAAGCTTACACATTTTTTGATTCTATTTCAATCATAATATGGATACCCGTAGATATAAAAAAATTTGGTAAAACTAATTTTCATCTGGCTCTATTTTCGTTTTCTCTTATGGGAAATACATTGAACATCAAATCGAAAATAATTCTATCGCCTTTTGAAGCTTAAGCGCTTGAGATGCAGGTGGCGTGGAAAGCAACTTACCAGGTGTCAATAAAGCAAGTGGGTATTTTTGTTATCCATGGAGATGTTTTTTCCTAAATTTTTTTGTTAGTCGACATTTTCTAACAATTGAGAAGATTTTGTTTTGGTTTTTTTTGAGAATTCTTTTCGTGGAACTGGTAAATAAAAAAATAATCGGAGTAGTCTCACTAGTATTTTATTTCGGAACCTGGGGGAATTGCTTCGATATTGATGATTTTTTTTTGGAAATTTTAGGAGGTACTATATACAGTAGAGTGTCCGTTATTTCCCAAACTTTTTTTTTTTGGATAGCACACCCCGTCAATCGAAAGTGTATGCCGAAAGAAAAAAATATTGACCAACAAAATTTTTTCCCGAGGTCATTAACCCGTGCATCTAAGGTCATACTTTTCCCATACAAATTTGTATGGGAACTTTACACTTTTCGCATTTTATTTTTTTTCTCTGGAACTGTACTAGTTATTCTAAATTTTTTTGGGAATTCTGATTGATTTATCGGGCATTTAAAAAATTGCATTTAAAAATTTATTAAAAAAATTTAAATTATAACTCATTTCGATTTTTTAAGATAAAAAATACTACTAATGTTATATATTTTTCTCTTATTTTTCTAGTTTGGAGATTTAAAAAAAAAAATATTTTTGTTTGAAACTGGCAGGTACGTAATGATATTGCGCAACCTTAGACTGACTGGCGTCGAGTCGGTCGGCGTGGAAGAAAAGACATTTTTGTTTTCATTTTTCTTGAATGAATTTTATGAAGCAATGGTGGTGGTTTTTTCGATACACATTCAAGTAGGTAAGGTTCTGGTACCTACATTTTGTTGGTTCGTCAGATCTTATAGTAATGGGAAAGATTTCCTTTATTGGTAGGTACCTATCTATTGGGGTTTTCCATTGGTAAAATAAGAATTTGATGCGGAATTTGATTTTGTTCGTGGCAAATGGAATCATATTTGAATTTATTTTTTGTTTGTTATGGTATTGGTGTATTTTTGTGTCTGTGAATCTGTAGCCCGTATAAGATAAGCTAACAAATACATTTAATCATCCAACAATCCAACGAAAAATACGGATCTGCAAATTTGATTCAGATTTTGTGCGTGAGACTGATTACAATTTAAAAATCAGAGGTAGTTGATAGGTGCTTGTTAATAGTGGAAACTTTTGAATTATAACCTATTTCGAATGGTCTTATTATTGTGTCCATAACTGTTATTGTAAATCAAGTGAAAGCACAAGTAGCTAGACTGGACAAAATACATTTGAAATCAACTGCAAACACCCATGATAGGTATGCGAAAAAATACTAAAATTAGCTAGGTACCTACAAAAGGAGGATAAAACATAAAACAAATAAAACATGTGAGGGTAGGTTCATAAAAACGTGAAACTATTAAAACAAAATTACATACATACCTTCTTCCATAATTCTTATTTTTAACCCCATGTTTCATTCTACAAGCTCCAAAAATTGGTGTTTTAGGCATTTTTTCATTTAAATAAAATAAAATGGAAGGATAAACACACAAGCACTCTTTTTTATTTTAAACTATATCATCTTACGATCAGAACAAACACTTTATAAGTGCACTGGCACTCTTTTTTTTGTAAATAACTGCAATCAGCACAACACTATACATTTATCAGATCACCAAAATGAAAATATTGATTTAATTGCTTATAAATTGTATTTTCTTTTTGTTCAAATCCAATAAAATCAGCAACAATAGATTAAAAGTATCCGTTTCTTTAAAAAATAAAAACAATACTGGCAACCAAAAAACATGGACATTTTCCACCAAATTAAAATCACTCATTCATTTGCATACCTATTTAACTTTATATTTTTGTAAAGGCGTTTCAACATTCCCCACATGCAAACAAAAGGAGTCAGGTATCCTTTTTAAAATGAATGTCCAGAAACCACAATGTATCAAAACTTTCCTATATTTGTGTAGGTATATTATGTATACCTAACTTACATAGAGACAAGTGTTGCAGATACCCAGCGGGAAAAATTGAAAAATTCATTGAGGAAAGATCAGCTTTTTCCTTGAGGAATGGCAGCTGCACCGTCCACTTTTCAGCTGATTCCTTTGATGAAATTAACATGGGTATATCCTAGGCGGGAAGCACATGCTGAAAATCCGATGAAAATTCGCCAACGAAATCACTACTTCGTTGGAAGTTGTTTATTCACCGACCCAGATGATGAAAAACATGATGGTTGCATAATCTGTCAATTCACTACATAAATGTATGTGGTTTATTCATCAGTTCAATGTTTTCGATGAAAATTGTAATGAAAATTCAATTATCAAATCACAAGATTAGTGGTAGTTGTTTATTCAGCAATTATAGTTAATTCAATATGAAAAATGTGAAGAAAATTAAATAAATAGTGAATTCATTACTCTGTTGTATATGTGTTTTGAATTTGTGATTGATTAAATAAAATAAAATATAGAATTAAAACTTTAAATTTAATTAAAGTGAAATCACTAGGTCAGTGGTTGTTGGTTAATCACCACTTCATATGCAAAGTGGTGATTAACCAACAACCTGAAATACTTTGAGACAATGTGAGATTTCCTCATTTTAATAGAAATTCACAAGTCCTTTTATAATATTTACTGTCAGTAGACAATGTCAACAAAGAGAACACAAAACAAAATCAACTTCTATCAAAACACACAATGGCGGCGCACACTTTACAAAGCATATGTGTGGCCATAGACGATGAACTGATGAACTTCTACATGACTTTTCAACAGTTTTTTCATCTTATAATTTTCCATATCAAAAGCAATTTTTAATTCAATGAAAAAAAGGGTTGTTTTTACACAAAGCAGAAAGTGGGTTCAAATCTATGAACTGAGGAAACATTGCATGACTCTTCACTTACTAAATCATTACATATAGTTTCCTTTTATTATCTGGCTAGTGCATTGATTGCTGTTGTCTTGTTGTTTTCTACACACAAAGCGAAAAGTGGGTTCAAATATATGAACTGAGGAAACCTCGCATGGCTCTTCATTGACTAAATCATTGCATGACGTTTCCTTTTATTATTTGGCTAGTGAATTGATTGAAGAAATCAGCTTTAAAATTCATTGGGGACGATATTTCCCGCTGGGTATTGATGATCATGTGTTCTATAACTGTATTTTCAACCACACTACCCATACAGCCATTCATAAATCTTTTCAAAACTATAAACACAAAAATAGTAATCAGTTTTTTTTTTTCTTGCGAATTTAAACCACCGAGCACCGACCCTGAAGCAATAAACAAATCAAAATAAATATCTTAAATCTACCTACCCTGGCACGAACAACGACGACCGATCCAACGACAATGCATCGAATTACACTTGCATTTGTTTGTTCATAAATCATGATGTTCATGATGAAAAGCGCAGTTGTGTCATATACTTTTGCTTCCACCTGGATCAACCTCCCACCATCCATCACATAATTTTTTTTTGCCAACCACCGTTTTCTCGGTGGTCAGCTGAAGAAACAACCCAATGCATATTCAACAAAAGATTTTTTATATACTCTAGTTCAGTTGTGAACAAATATATATACGCAAAAAACAGAACAAAATAATATGAGAGCGCATGTGCGATATTTTATTTTACGAGAGTTGGCGCTGATACTGAAGTGGAATTATTGCGAACTGCAGCTTCCTTGTGTGAGTGTGGAAAGCAGTTTTTTTTTTTTTTTTATATATTTAGCGCGCGCTAAAGGGTTTGTGACTACCCTTAACATGTTAAACACAGCACGAGTGATTAGGTAGGTTGGAGGGGATTTAAAAGGAGATACCGATGCACATTGCTTTTGAATGTCTGTAAATCACAATGGGAGGGGAGAACATGGCTGGGTAGAGCATTCCACATTCGTGAAGTGCGACTAAAGAAAGAATCTTTGTACTTAACAGTACGTCCGAAGTTGGGCTCAAGGGTAAACTGATGGGCATTCCTAGAAACGCGAGTATTACTGTTGAATTGTTTAAGGGGAGGAATGCAACTGGCTATTTCACTAGAGCAATTATTGTTAAAATAACGGTTAAATAACGAAAGGCATGAAACATTTCGACGGTGCTCAGGAGATGAAAATGTTTCCGTTATAGTTCTTTCACCTATCATTTTAAGAGCTTTCTTTTGAATTCTATCCAATAGACTCAAGTGGGTTATTGGAGCACCTGCCCAAATATGGGAGTTATACTCAAGTTTTGGACGAATAAAGGTTTTGTAGATTACAGCCAGATCAGAAGGGGAGACAAATTTCTTGGAAATTAATCAGCGTTTCCATGACCTTGGAAAGAAGGGACAAAAGTGCAATTGGTCGATAGTAAGGGGGTGGAGAAGATACGCCTTTTTTAGGGACAGGCTGGACAAATGCTGTTTTCCATCCACTCGGAAAGAGACCAGTAGAATAGGACAGATGGAAAAGCTTACGCAGTGGTTTTGCCAGCGTTGAAGAACACCTCTTCAGAACAATGATAGGGATATCATCCGGGCCAGCGGATTTGTGTGTGTCGAAATCTTTAAGAACTCTAGCAACTGCACGAGTGCGAAAGAAGATTTGTCCCATAAAACCATTTACGCTCTCAAGTACAGGAGGAGTCATAACACTTTCTGGCAGCGTCGAGTTAACAGCAAACTGTGCTGCAAGCAAATTGGCTTTATCTAGTGAGCTGACAAAAGGAGTATCATTGAAGACGAGCGTTGGAACCGAGGACTAGGTGGTGTTTTGTATGTTTTTTTACAAATGACCAAAAATTTTTACTACCATTGGGACATTGTAGTATTTTTTGCCATAATTTTTGATCATGTAAAAATTTGGTTCGTCGAATATGAACGTTACAGGTCTTTCTAGCTTGTTGAAACTTTTTCGGGTTTTCCTCAGTAGGGTTGGCTTTATAACCCCTTTGCAGCTCGAATCAAACCATGAGTTTTCTTTGGGTTTGATAGATTTTACCCTATTCGGGATAAAATTTCTCATTCCACAAAGAATTAAATTTGTGACCATATCTAAAGTGGCGTCTACGTCACTACCAAGGAAGCATAGTGATCAGTTTTGTTAAAAAAACGGAAAAAAGACATCTTTTCGAAAGTTAATATAAAAAAAACTAATGAATGTTTTGACTTTTTTTTAATTGGATCTAATAACAAAAATATCAAACAAAAATAATAAAAATACCTTAAATTTGTGAAAGTTATCCTTCCTTTACAATAACATTGCACATCTGGAAATATTAGATTGCATTTTTTAATGTGTAAATTAAATATTTTTTCAATAGACCAATTATTACAATGAACATCAAAAATATTAAAAATTAAACCTGAGAGCCCTTGACTTTAAAGTTCAAAAATGGTAATTTTACTATTTTTTCTGTTCAAACACCCTGTTAAACAAATAATAAATTAAACCGAATCAATTCCCTGTATGCCTTAAGTCATATTCTATTATATTTTTTTTATTTCATTGAAAATAAATAAAAAATATAAAAGATATACTTAAAAACGTTTCAAATGATTTTTTTTTTTCTTTCAAGCATTTTTGTTTTTTTTTTGGAAGGTTCAGCATTTAAAATATGTTTTTTTTTTCATAAATCAAAAAAAAATAATAAAAAATTAATTGAAATAGATGCCTTACTTTTTTGAAAAATGAGTCCCAGTTAAAAAAAAAAAATAAATCACTTCTTTTCTTCATAAAATCAGTGAATTTAATACTTATATGATTTTAATGATATACGTATGTGCGTATATTTATTAACTATGTGAAAACAAAATTTCAACAAATTAACTTCACAAATAACATAGTTATATAACAATCAGTAAACGCACTACCATCAAAATTCAAAGGAAACCTTCCCTTAAGCTCTAGATCTTCCTGGGCTCGTTCTCTCAACATTTTAAAACAGATAATCATTTTTTCCTCCTGGTGGAAATTGTGTATTATTCGCCGAATAGCTGTGATGTCAAATTCGTCTAATTCAGTTTTCCACTTCGTATGTGGTACTTTTTTATTTGGTGATTCCACAACTCCTGTCTCTTCGTATTCTTTAATAATTCTTCTGATTGATCTTTCAGAAATTTCAGTAAATTCCACGGTATGCGAGATTGCTATACTCACAGGATTTTCAAACAACAAAGTCTTGGCTTCTTCCAATTTGTCATTATATATCTTAAGAACTATCTTCCGCGCCTGGTTTCCAGTAGGTTTTCCTTTTCTAAATCAATCCGTGGAAATTTCTTTTAAATTTTGTTGTTTAATTTCTGGTTGTGTTTTTTTTAAACTGAATTCCAAACCAAAGTAAGTATCGACAATTTTGAATGTAACAACAACAACTAAAGTGTTCTATCACCAAGTTATTTTGGCTGAAGTTATAGCTATTTCACGAGTGCCACCCCGATCATCAGACTTCTTTGTGTGCTGCTGAGTCTTAATATGTTCATTTTTATTTGAAAAGCTTTGCCCGTCATGGGGATTGAACTTAAGGCATCAACTGTTACTGGAATTCGGAAGCCGACGGCCTACCCATCGCGCTACCGAAGCCACATGTCAAGCTCCATCTCAGTGCAGGTTTTGTTGCTTATCAAATGCATTAACTTCAGCCAAAATAACTTGGTGGTAGGACACTTTAGTTGTTGTTGTTACATTCAAAATTTTCAATGTTAATTATTGTCTGCGGTAGTCAATAGGACAACCACGGTTGTCAATGTGACAACTTCGGTAGTCAATAGGACAACTGCAGTAGTCAATATGACAACTGCGGTAGTCAATATGACAACTTCGGTAGTCAATATGACAACTTCGGTAGTCAATAGGACAACCGCAGTTGTCCTATTGACTACCGCAGTATTAATAGTTGATTAAAAAGAATATTTGTTTTTTAGTGTTAAATAAGTTAATTTTAATAACTAAATACTATTAATGACTTAAAACTATACAATTATTACTTAAAATTATAAGTTTAACATGTGTAGCATTGATGACAATTTTGGCATCACTTTTTGTGTTTTACTCGTGTTATTTTTCATGTAAAAATACATTTCAATGATCTTCCAAAAGTTCTCACACGCTAGAGGATAGTGAAGATTGAATTAAAAAAAACATTTAAAACAGATGTCCACCGCTCTTAAGACACTTGTCGTCTTAATCTTGTAGCCGTCTAACAAAATAAAGTACTCGTGTTTTTCCCGCAGTGCTAGTATTAAAGGTTGAATGGTTTCACCTCGGGATTTCAGAAAAGTTATGTGGTCTTCTAGTACTTGAGTTGTCTCCCCTTCGAAGATGAACGCGTTCTGTGAATCCCTGATTGAAAATTTGCTGATTGACTTCGCCCCGGTATTAGATTTTCTTGAAACGGCTGCTGTTGGAAACAGGAAAAAGTGAATACTTTTAAGTACTTCTAACACGAATTCATCTGAAAGAAATGAAATAAAAAAAGAACAGAGAAAACAGAACAGCGACCGGTACCCCTCTTGCCTGAGACATCTTCAAATTTGAAATTTTTAAGTAGGATTTTTGTATGAACTAAAGTTCATACAGTGCAGTCACGCTGCGAAGACAACAATTAACATTGAACATTTCTGAATGAAACAACAACAACTCATGTGTTCTACCAATAAGTTATTTGTTTGGCTGAAGTTATAGCTATTTCAACCTGGTCGTCCCTGGGTGTGCATTTTATTTTAACCTTGTTATGAACCGTTCCCATTGAAAATGCACATTGGCAAAGGCATACATACTTAAAATAAAATACACATCGACATTGTTGGCAAAAAGACAAAACTACCCGTCGGTCACTGTTTTGTGTTGTATTTCTGTGCTTATTATCATTAAATAAAAAATTTGTTTATAAAAGATCATAACTTTAATACCGCTTACCTTCCTCAAAATTACTATCCTCCAATGTTTTTAACTTTTCTGCAACCATCTTATCCTTGATGTTGTTGATAAGGAAATCCTTTAATGCTTTCCATTGGCTTTGCCATAAGGAAAGGATTGATGTGCTCGTTGGATGGAGTATTTGGAAATCTTTGTCAATCTAAAAAAAAGAGAAACAAAATACATATTAAAGCAGTTATAAGATTATAGATCAAGCTACAAATCAATAAAAGGAAACTAACAAAAGTCCAAGAGAAAATATTCATGGTTAATAAAGAAACAAAAAAACGTACAATTATGGAGATAGGATGTTTTGCTTTTTGTTCTTCATACTTATTATTACATACTTCAAATATGTAGTATTGATGACAATTTCGGGATTTATTTTTTTGTTTTACTATTTACTCGTGTTATTTTTAATGTAAAAATACATTTCTATGAAGTTCCAAAAATTCTCACACGCTAGAGGATAGTGAAGATTGAACAAAAAAAAAGCATTTGAAACAGATGTCCACCGCTCTTAAGACACTTGTCGTCTTTAGCTTGTAGCCGTCTTCCAAAATAAAGTACTCGTGTTTTTCCCGCAGTGCTAGTATTAAAGGTTGAATGGTTTCACCTCGGGATTTTAGAAATGATTTGTATTCTTATAATACTTTTCCCAAATTTTCCTTGACGAATTACGAGACATCTTTATCGTTTGCTTTTTATAATGCATGATTATGGCTCTATGTTTTATTTTTAAAATTAAGCAGTTTTCAGTAAAAAAAAATGTTGAAAGAACCAAAATAGAATTTTGAACTAAATAAATTTTTATAGTCATTATATTACCAGTCTATATCCATTGGCCTTTTTATAATAGGGCCATTTTTGAAATATTTCCGCTTGATCGCTGGACCTAAATATATCATTCAGCCGAAATTGGCTACATGAGGCCCATACACTGTCAAATTCTTCCATTGACAAATTGTCATACTTCAGACTATTTATACAAGTTTCGGCATCTGTCTCTGGATCTGAAATGTAAAGTCTTATATTTCACCAAAAATTTCTTGCAAAATATCATGAGAAGTAATTTATTTTCTGTTTTTTGAAGAGCACGAAATTTGGCTCATTGTGTACATGAGGGTGTACACAGTGAAGATAGGGGTGTTACACAGATATAAATTAAAACTTGGGAAAGGGAAACTTGGAAAGGCATACGCCCGTCATCAGCTTACTGTAGGACAGATTACTCTCTATAGATTTAAAAACATTTTAACTTTGATTTAAGAAGGGAAGTTGAGCTTAATTAAAAGTAAAAGGAACACCATGATAATGTTAGCTTTTATTAAAGTTGAAACGTTTAAATTTTATTATTTTGATCATCTTGTTATATCATTTTGGTTGTAATAATTTAGTGGTAAATCCTAAATTTTAAAGGAAGCATTTGATTTTTTTTTGTTTACATATTTTTTGTACTTACTAAATGTTTTGCTTGTTTTATTTTCTGCAGCAATAATTTGTCTCTTTGCAGGTTGAAATTTCGTCCTTGAGTATCTTTTCAAATTAAAGTATTTGAAATAAATTTTTCCCCTTTTTCCCATTCGATAAAACTCTTTTTTTTCAGAGGGAAACATCTGAGTTATTTCGTCTTCTAGTTCATAGCTTGAGTTAAGGGACAGGTGGACGTTGTTCTCATCAAAATAGCTGGCTACCAGATTTACTAATAAGTCCCGTTGCTGTTGTTGAAAGCAATTGTGTGTTTTGTAGTAGTCCATTAATTGCTTCCCCTTGATTTTTTCCCCAAGAATTGTGGACAAGCTGATGTTACTGTCACGTGGCTCTGGTGATTGTGAAGGCGACGGTGAAAAGTTGTGAGCTGACGATCTTGGAGAAGAATCCAGTGATGTACAAGACGTATAATATGGTGGCGGAGAAGAAACAATAATCGGTGCACCAATATCGTTGCGCCATTTCTCAATATTACGTTCAAAAACGATTTGGTCGCGAATCATGAAATTCTTCAATACTTCTTGGATATGATACCACTTTATAATTTTGAGGACTTCTAGGTCGATTCCCGCTTCTAAATGAAAAAATGAATTAAGACTCGTTTTGAACTTGTTGCTAAGATAATCGATAAATGAACAATAAGTAGATAATACAAAATTTATTCAGAATTGTTAATTTTGTAATTATGTTGTACGTGAATGTAAAATGTAGGCAATAAAGGCAATGTGCATGTGCAGGAATAAGGTTATCCCCCACCAGTGGTGAGGTGATTTTAAGCCTTCATCTAAATAAATGTAATATTTCGTAGTGAAAATTCATTTGAAGAAATAACAAAGTTTTTTTTTAATTTAACTTAAAACTTAAATGTTGAAATATATCTACAAAATTTGTTCAGACACAAAAGTAACTATAATACACTTAAAACATACCGTTTAAATCAGTGTACAAATGTTCTTGATTCCAGCTCTTCAAGAGGTTTCTTAGGGGTATGTTTTCGGGATATGTAGAAGTTCCAGGAAGGTTTATTAAAGAAGATACATCAATACATTCTTCTCCTTCTAATGTAAATATTCTTATACTTTTGGGTTCATTTCTAAGCTCAATGGTTTGAGCCTCAGTATCTTTCTGTATTTTTATATTATTTTGAGCCTCAATATCTTCTTGTATTTGTATATTATTTTGAGCCTCAGTATCTTCTTGTATTTGTATATTATCTTGAGCCTCAATATCTTCTTCTAAGTCTATATTATGTTCAGCCTCAGAACATACATTATAATGAGGGAATTGTTTTCCATTTTTTTTTAGTTGCATAAAAAAAATTCTTTAATTTTTATGAATTTTTTTCCTTTATGTGAATTGATTATAGTAAAAGGAGGTCCTACTAATTCCGAGAATTTAATTATGTGGTACTCTCCAAAAATTTCGGAATCAATTTCAAAGGCTGAAAAATGAAAGTTGAATTTTAACTCTAGTAGCTGCTGGCAGAAAAGATAAATATTTTGTTCGACTTGAACAACGGTTTTGATTAAAAAAAATTTATAATCGCCAAAGCATGTGGCAACGTAGAGACCAGAATTGTATTTAATACCTTTAAAAGTTATATCAATATAACAACTTAAGGTAGCATCTTCGTTAAGATTAAGTTTCTTGAGGATAATGTTCAAATAAACAGTTTCACATTTATGTTTTTCATCAACTTTATACTCGGTACAATTGTTTTTAGAATGGAGTATATCACTTGCGAATTTTAGCTGAAATTTCTTAGCAATAGTTAAGCATATGTTTTTCCGTGAAGTTATAGAGTGGGCATATATTTTAAATGCTTTGTGCTTAGCTTCGAATTTGAAACACCAGAAGTTTCTTACGGGTCCTGAGTTTCTTAAGATTGTGGGATAGTGTGTTAAGAAGTGAAATTTTGGCTTCAAATTGTCTTTAAAAAGATTGACATATTGATCATTGTGTATTTGGATTTTTTGTTGAAGAGTTTCCACCATAATATCTGTTACTTCGAAGCAAAGTATTAAATCAATTATATCGTTTAGTAATATAAGGAATTTCCAGACTTCATCTTCACATGGGATTAAATCTCCAATCATTAAGGGCAAGTACATGGCAAATGTTAACATTTCCCTAGCAGTCATTTTCAAATGTTTCTTCTTTAAATGATTGATTTTAATCTCTCCAGAAAAATTACCAATTTCCGTTGATCCATAGTCAAAAGTTTGTTTGCTTTGATTTAATATTGACAATGATGGTAAGTAGTTTTTATCTTGCAACAGATATAAAATTATTTGACACAGATCATAATGAAGAATACCTTCGCATATGTCATCCACACAAAAATTGTCTACCACATGGAAAGAAGGTATTTTATTGAAACAGCTGTCTTTCGTTATTCCAGTTTTTTGTGGATCCTGGGAATTTATGTCACTTGTGTAATTCTGTACATTTCGCATTTAAGATTGTTGTTCTTCGCTTAGCTTATTGCATTCATTTCTGTCTGCTTTACAAAACCTGCAAAATTATCCACTTGAAAATGATTTGCTAAAATCTAGAAGTGTATTGACACCCAAGTTGTCACCAAGAAGTAGACCCATTATGAAATGCACTAGTTGTTTAGTCCCATCTTTAAGTTTTATTTCAACGCCTTTCTCTTCAAGAAATTTAAGTTCTGTTATTAAATATTCTAGACAATCATCATTCCCAATCTCTTTTAAGTCTTGATTTGATTTGATTTGATAACGGCAGCTAGAAAAACATTATCCAATTTTGAATTTTGTATCGGCGAACATGGAAAGGAATAATAAAAATTGCAAACAGAATGAGTTGTTGCATTAGAACCCAGTGGATTGTTTACACAAAAATCATCAGCATATAAAAAGTATGGAATTACTGTCTTTGACTCATACATTTCACTTTTTTTTTTCCAAACCGGCCCTTGAACAAAGTTTGTGTATCTTATATTTGATTTAAGTTCGTCCATGTGTTGCAACATTTCTGTTAAATTATTTGCTTGCTCAAAAAATGTTTTAAACTGGGAACGTAAAGGCAAAATGCTTCCTTTGACCTTTTTTTCTCCATAAACTAATTCTGATCTAGAAGAAACTGGCTGGATATCACTTGTGATTGTGAACTCTTTTATGTCATCCATATATCCCATCTTTTTTAGCTTTTTGGATAAGCAGTAGTCCGTCCCACAATATTTGAATACGTTTTGACAATTCAGAAGTATGCTGATCATTTGGTTCTGTAGATGTGTATTTAAGTCAGAATTTAGTTGGGCCTGAGCAAATTGCTTAAACATGTTTAATATTGGGCTAATTATACACGTTGTCACATTTTCTTGTGTATCAAAAACATCCTTCCGTGCAAAGTTATTTTTACTGTGCAGAAATGTTGAAAATTTCAAAGCGTTCTCAAAAATATTTTGCAAATTCTCCTTCAGATCAAAATTTGGGTTTGAACTCTCTACGCTTTCAACTACCACACTTTCAACTACTACGCTTTCAACTGCTATAGAACCTGAAGCGGAATTAATAATGTTCTCATCGATTGTTGAAGTACCCAAAGTAATGTCGCTTGTTATAATCTTGTTATTACGAGTATGTTCAATTCTATCATTTTTAGGGCGGTGTTTATATAAAATGTGTCGTTTATATCTATCCATATTTGAAAAGAACTGGCAGCAGGTCTTTTCATAGCACATAAATGTACCATGAGTACCCAATTCATGTTTATTTCTTAAATGTTTACCAAGGTCTTTTATTGCAGTAAAATTCAAGTGACATATGAAGCACTCCATGTCTAATAAAAAGCAATGTTCCGTTATTTTACTTTTATATATTATGTAATGTTTTAAATTTATTTCATAAAACTATGTAGGTAACTCGATTCTACTTTCAAATACGTCCGAGTTTATTTTATAGCGACACTACAAATTTGTTATAAGCAATTGCTCTTGAAATTATCCAAACACAACAAAAAAACAAGGCTTTATTACTAGATTTAAATTTAATTTCGAATAACAGAAATGCAATATTATAAAATCGAAAACTTTTATTGTATAGTAGAATCGAGTTATAAAAATTTTGAAACAATAGGTATTAAATTTTCTAGTTAATTGAATTGAGTTGATCTTGCTGAAATAAAGAATTAGAACCAAGTCTGAATTTTAAAATTATCTCTTTCAAAATTGTGTTAGCTTATAAAAGAATTATAATTGAAACTCGATTATCCGAGATTGTTATAACCGGGAAAAAATCAAAAGGATAATTATACATTTTATATAATGATAACACTTTTTCCAAAAATGATGAAACTTTTCTAAGTCCAAAACTCCAAAAATTTTTCTAAGTCCCAAAAATCAAAAAAAGTCTCAAACATAAAAATTTTGTTTAAGTTCCAAAACTCAAAAACTATTCTTAGTCCCAAAACACAAAAATTATTCTTAGTCCCAAAACTCAAAAATTATTTTAAGTTCTAAACTCAAAAAATTATTCTACATAAGTCCAAGAAAATCGAAAATTATTCAATCGAAAATTATTCTAAGTCCCAAAACTCAAAAATTATTTTAAGTCCTAAACTCAAAAAATTATTCTAAGTCCAAGAAAATGGAAAATTATTCAAAGTCTAAAAAAATCGAAAATTATTCTAAGTCCCAAAACTCAAAAATTATTCTAAGTCCTAAACTCAAATAATTATTCTAAGTCTAAACAAATCGAAAATTATTCTAAGTCCCAAAACTTAAAAATTATTCTAAGTCCTAAACTCAAAAAATTATTCTAAGTCTAAAAAAATCGAAATTTATTCTAAGTCCCAAAACTCAAAAATTATTTTAAGTCCTAAACTCAAAAAATTATTCTAAGTCCAAGAAAATGGAAAATTTTTTAAAGTCTAAAAAAATCGAAAATTATTCTAAGTCCCAAAACTCAAAAATTATTTTAAGTCCTAAACTCAAAAAATTATTCTAAGTCCAAGAAAATCGAAAATTATTCTAAGTCTAAAACAATCGAAAATTATTCTAAGTCCCAAAACTCAAAAATTATTTTAAGTCCTAAACTCAAAAAATTATTCTAAGTCCAAGAAAATGGAAAATTATTCAAAGTCTAAAAAAATCGAAAATTATTCTAAGTCCCAAAACTCAAAAATTATTCTAAGTCCTAAACTCAAATAATTATTCTAAGTCTAAACAAATCGAAAATTATTCTAAGTCCCAAAACTTAAAAATTATTCTAAGTCCTAAACTCAAAAAATTATTCTAAGTCTAAAAAAATCGAAATTTATTCTAAGTCCCAAAACTCAAAAATTATTTTAAGTCCTAAACTCAAAAAATTATTCTAAGTCCAAGAAAATGGAAAATTTTTTAAAGTCTAAAAAAATCGAAAATTATTCTAAGTCCCAAAACTCAAAAATTATTTTAAGTCCTAAACTCAAAAAATTATTCTAAGTCCAAGAAAATCGAAAATTATTCTTAGTCCCAAAACTGCAAAAATTATTCTAAGTCCAAAAATTATGACATTTTTCTTAGTCCAAAAACAATATTTTAATATTACATAAAACTGTCAAATTGAAACTTAAAAAAAGCTCTATTAACTTCGATTTACAAAAATCCGTGATGGGATCGATCCCAACCATTCCGGGTTAGGATGCTACAAAGCTATAATCGAAAACAGGGAAAGGATATTGATGACCTAAACAATTCAAAAAAGGCAAACAAAATTTCTTAAAAAGGCAAAAAAAAGGCAAAAAAAGGCATTTATTACATAAAGAGAATATAAAATAACTACATGAGCAGAAACGAGTGAAGCCCATTTTAAACTCTCTAGTTTCTAAATTATTTACTTCAACGTTTTCGGAAAGTGTGAATTGGACGTCGCCATTTATTACAGCATTTGCTCAACAACAGTCATTTGCAATTATTGGCGCTTTCGATTTCGAACAGTTTGTAATGCTTCTGCTCAATTCTGACGATTTTTCTTTGTATTGGTTAATCGTCAAAACATTTAGTGGTACGGATGAGCGATATTGAAAAATTATCGATTATAACATCGATAAGTCAACATCGAAAAACCAATCTCGATGTCAAAAATTATCGAATCATCGATGTTCTTATACATTTTTGCAACATAAAAATGCAATACATTACAAATATAAAATACCTTCATTGTTTTGAAATTATAACCATGTTCTTGAACGTTAATTTCTTCCATAACATCGATGAGTTCAAGATATTAAGGTTCAGGCCAAATTTTCTATACAAAAATAGAGCAGGTATATATTTGACTCCTGACAAAGAAAGACAAATTTCCCCCAGAATTGTCGATAAGGCTGAATGTTTTTAATTGCTTTCAGAATTAAGATTCGATCTTAAATATCAATAATAAATATTCGAGAAAACCAGAAGGCCCAGTTTTTCAGTGCGAGATCATCCGAGTTTCAGAGTTAAACTCGAGTTAGCCCCTTGAATTTGGTGAATTGACTCGAGTTTAAATTTAATTTCATCACTGAAAAACTAGGCCTAAGAGTTGTTTGTTGATCGAGCTCAATGTTTTAACAGCTTTCACTCCAAAGAAGATCCTGGGGACATCACGTAACTGTGATGATATCGTTTTCATTTTTCGTGTTTTTCAGAGACTTTCAAAAACCAGAACGATAGACAATACGAGAGTAGAAGTGTAACGTGAAGCAAACTATTGTCGATATCGTTTCTAGCTATCGTCTGGACGATAGTCGTCAGAAAAGTTACGTGATGAGAGCCCTGAGCTTGGTTGAGTGAATGCTTTCTAGTCGATAATGCATGATTGTTTATCATACAAAACCCCTTTAATATATAGAACTCGATTTGTATGTATATACCTCCCACTACCAAAACATTGTTATAGGCATAAGTAAAATTTTGAATCCCCTAACATTAAAAATTGCGAGAGAGATATATACATTTCCAATTTCGCCTCAGATTTTATAACATTCGGATGCGGCCCTGAGAACGAGACGTTTTTTATTAAAAAAAAAAATATATATATATATATATTCTTGCCTCGGTGCGTCAGGTATATTTGCGCCAGCCTTTAATTTGCTCCTTATACCACTACAACAACACTACCTATCTATCTTGTTTTATTTGTATCTTCAAATTATTTGTTATGATAAAAATGACCCTGACACGACCGTTTCTATAGAAATTTAGATTGTTTATTTGTCTGGCAATTAGTAGGTACATATGTATATTTGTACATACATAAGAACGGGGCACGGCAGGCGACCGTAGGTTTACCTACCTCATCGCGGCTTCGGAATAGAATGATGCCAATTCATAGCTTTAGTCTTAACATTAACAAAACCGCTCTGGTCGGACAAAGTTTTTCAGGTGACAACGGGTAGAAAACGCACTTTTTCGGTTGCATTTCTGGCTTAGGATACCTAAACCATGATGGATTTTTATAAATGGGGTATAAAATGAATGCTTAGACTGCCCTCTTTACAAAACCATTGGTTGGCCAGACTTTGGTTGGTTGTTGCGGCGAGTCCGACCACTTTTGTAAAAATAGCTATTTTTGTATCCATTGCGTTTAACACGTGGACAACTATGCAAAACTATTTCATATAACATAGAAAATAGCCTTTACATCTTAAACGCATTTTAAATGCAAAGGTTAAGAAAATGACAATTTTCACAAAAGTTGTCGGACTCGCCGCAGCAGCCAACAACTGTCTGTCCGACCACTAGTTTTGTAAGGAGGCCTGTCTAAGCTTCCATTTGATACCCCATTTATAAAAATCCATCATAGTTTAGTTTAGGGCGACCTGCATCGTGCCTGATCGGGAAACTATTGATTGCTCAGAACTTGGTCTGGGCCAGTAGCGCAACAATCAGTCACGATGAAGTGCTTGTTTTACCTCCTCGTGGTGGTCCCCGGGCAACTATTTATGTATCCCAATATACATAAATAGGCTAAAATTACAAGTGCGAAAAGGCCTAGCTTTCTAGGATAGGTTACGGAGGTTAGCATTCTCCGTAACTGAAATCAACCCGCTACCGAAACCAACACTACGCCTCGGATAATTAATGATAACTCGTTGACGACTTTTGGCTATTGTACCCGGACAAAGATTGGTTTCTGGAATGTGAAGACGCTTCTTGACAATGGAAAAGAAGGTCCTCAGAATGCCAGATTCCTGCAACTAGAGAAGGAATTCATGCGGTATAGGATGGACATCTTAGGGTTAAGTGAAGTTAGATGGCTGGGTTCGGGGAAGTTCAATACACCAACCCGTTACACTGTACTATTCTATTCCGGAAAAACACCTGGAAGCGCTCGAGAATCTGGCGTTGGATTGCTGCTTTCCAAAACAGCTCTCAAAAGCCTAATTTCCTGGGAGCCTTTAGGTGACAGGATCCTGAAAGCCAGGTTCCGGACTAGAGTACGTCGGGTCACCATCATACAGTGTTACGCCCCAACTTTGCTCTCTTCTGACGAGGAGAAGGAGGCCTTTTATAACCGGCTGAGTGCTGCTTATGATAGCGTTCCACGAGGTGATATAGTTATGGTGATGGGAGACTTAAATGCCAAGGTTGGCAATGACAACACTGGGCTAAGGCATGTCATGGGAAAACATGGTGTTGGTAACCGAAACGACAATGGCGAACGATTTGTCGATTTCTGCAACGCCAACGGCCTTGTTATTGGAGGGACCATGTTCGAGCATAAGACGTGCCACAAAGTCAGTTGGGTGTCGACTGACAGACAAGCAACTTCCAACCAAATTGACCACTTCGCGATCAGCCGGCGTTTTAGAAGCAGTCTCCAGGACGTCCGTAACAGAAGAGGTGCTGACATGGGAATGGCCCGGGACCACCATCTGATGGTTGCTACCGTAAGATTGCGTACAGCTGCAGTTCGGAGATCCCAAGGAAACACTCGAATGCCCAAGTTTAATACAGATAGACTAAAGGATCCTGCAGTGCGCCAACAACTAGGGGACCACCTTTCACAGGGATTGAACGCAATCAGCAGCACGGAAACTACATCCATCGAAAATCATTGGTGTGCTGTGAAAAATGTGTTCATATCCGGTGCTGAAAGTATAGTCGGCCGGGCGCAAGGAAGAAATAGTGCTTGGCTTTCCGACGAAACTTGGGCAAGGATCGAAGAAAGGAAACACCTTAAAGCTCGCATCGCAGCTACCCCAGCAGCAGGGAGAAACGAGCTTGAGTCTACGTACCGCATGAAGATGAGGGAAGTTCACCGTAGTGTGCGACGTGATAAGCGTAACTACATCAACGCACTGGCTACAGAAGCAGAAGAAGAAGCCGCTAGTAGGTGTGACAGTAGGACCGTCTACAGAATTACCAAAGAGCTCACTGGTGTCCAGAGCTCTAAACAACACCTGGTTAAAGACACAAACGGATCCCTGCTAATTTCGGATGAGGACCAGCTCATAAGGTGGAGGGAACACTTTTCTGCGGTTTTAAACCGCGTTTTCGCAAGTGAAGTGAACCCTATTCCCACTGAGCTACCCGAAGTAACAATTTCCCGAATACGCACCGTAGCCCCCAGTAAAGAAGAAATTATCACCGCCATCAAAGCACTGAAGAACAACAAAGCGGTTGGACTTGACGGTATTCCTGCAGAGCTCTTAGGAGCAGCCCCAACGACATCGAGCGAGCTACTGCACCCACTTATTAAGAGAGCTTGGGAAGCAGAGAGCTTTCCTGAAGAGTGGAAAAAAGGAATGATTGTCAAGCTCCCAAAGAAAGGAGATCTCACACAGTGCGAAAACTGGAGAGGAATATGCGTTCTGCCTGCAGTAGCCAAGATAATAGCAAGGATAATATTGGACCGAATTAAAGACCACCTCGAAGACACACTCGACGCCGAACAAGCAGGTTTCCGCACTGGATCTTCCTGTGTTGATCACATCAACACCTTGAGGATCATCATCGAACAGTGCGTTGAATATCGATCACCACTTCACCTGCTGTTCATCGATTTTGAAAAGGCGTTCGACAGTGTCAATAGAGAATTTATTTGGCTTGCTTTGCACAGGAGGGGCATCCCAGATAAATTGATTGCTATTATCAAGGCTACATATGATGGATCCAGGTGTCACGTTTTGCACAAAGGTAGGCTGTCAGAGGAGTTTGAAATCCAAAGTGGAGTTAGGCAAGGCTGTATACTGTCAAAAATACTGTTCCTGTTGGTGATAAGTGACGTACTGCACGCAGCTTTGTCAAATGGAAATGGAGGAATTCAGTGGACTCTGCAATCTCACCTCAAACATCTGGACTACGCGGACGACGTATGCTTACTCTCTCATAGGATCATGGATCTCCATCAAATGACAACAAGGGTGGAGAGAGAAGCAGAAATCGTAGGGCTTAAGATCAACGCGGCAAAAACTAAAAGGATCAGCCTTGGAACTTCCTCATCAATCCAAGTAAATATTTCTGGACAACCGGTAGAGATGGTAGAGGATTTCCAATATCTTGGGAGTATTATCTCAACGGGTGGCGGAACTGAACTGGACGTAAACAGCCGAATCAGAAAAGCAAAGGCTGCGTTCGGAATGCTGTCCAAAATATGGAGAAACAACTCTTTTAGCTTAAAGACCAAGCTACGACTGTTCCGCTCCAATGTTGAATCCGTTCTGCTTTACGGCTGCAGCACTTGGAAAGTCACTGAAATTGTCACTAGAAAGCTGCAAACCTTCGTTAATAGATGTCTACGAAACATCTTGAGGATTTTCTGGCCCAACCGTATCTCCAATGCCGAACTTCATGCGAGAACGGGTCAGGAGCCCATAGACTCCATTATACGAAGAAGAAAGTGGCAGTGGATTGGCCATACGCTTCGAAAGGGCGATCGGTGCATTGCATCTCAAGCAATGCAGTGGAACCCGCTCACACAGGAGGGAAGACAAGTGGGCCGGCCTAGAAGTACATGGCGAAGAACGGTCGAACAGGAATCGGCACGACTGGGGAAAAGTTGGAGAGATCTGAAATATATTTCAAGAAATCGTACACGATGGCGCGTAGGTGTAGTGGAGGCCCTATGTCCCGTAAGGGAAACATCACGGACGTAATAGGTCCGAGGACCTAAGTAGAAGTAAGTAAGTATAGTTTAGGTATCCTAAGCGAAAAATGCAATCGAAAAAGTGCGTTTTTTACTCGTTGCCACCTGACCAACCTTGTCCTACTAGAGGTTTTGTGAATGTTAAGACTAAAGCTATGAATTGGCATCATTCTTTTCCGGAGCCGCGATGCTATAGGTAAACCTACGGTCGCCTCCCGTCCTAATATATTTAAAGTTCTTACCTCTCCTGATTGTACTTGTATTCATAGGAAAGGACAACTTGGAAGATTTCGTCGTGCAGTCGGGCCAGCGCTGCCTTGGTGCTTTGCTTATTTTTTATTTTTGGATTGTTTGGCGAACTACTGCGAGGTTTTGGATTCATTTTGGCTTATAATTCACTCAACACTCCGGGCACTTTGAAATAAAATTAAATGATTGTAATTTTTGTTGAATGCTTATTTTTTGGGGATCGACTTGCGGGTTGAAACTTGAAACTTGTCGGATTTTATTTTCTGCAGAGCGAACGGATAAATGTAACGCTTAAATGTTTGACAGATGCTAGAAAATCAAAATCCATTGCGTTTAACACGTGGACAACTATGCAAAACTATTTCATATAACATAGAAAATAGCCTTTACATCTTAAACGCATTTTAAATGCAAAGGTTAAGAAAATAACAATTTTCAAAAAAGTGGTCGGACTCGCCGCAACAGCCAACAACTGTCTGTCCGACCACTAGTTTTGTAAGGAGGCCTGTCTAAGCTTCCATTTGATATCCCATTTATAAAAATCCATCATAGTTTAGGTATCCTAAGCGAAAAATGCAATCGAAAGTGCGTTTTTTACTCGTTGCCACCTAACCAACCTTGTCCTACTAGAGGTTTTGTGAATGTTGAGACTAAAGCTATGAATTGGCATCATTCTTTTCCGGAACCGCGATGCTATAGGTAAACCTACGGTCGCCTCCCGTCCTAATATATTTAAAGTTCTTACCTCTCCTGATTGTACTTGTATTCATAGGAAAGGACAACTTGGAAGATCTCGTCGTGCAGTCGGGTCAGCGCTGCCTTGGTGCTTTGCTTATTTTTTATTTTTGGATTGTTTGGCGAACTATTGCCAGGTTTTGGATTTATTTTCGCTTATAATTCACTCAACACTCCGGGCACTTTGAAATAAAATTAAATTATTGCAATTTTTGTTGAATGCTAATTTTTTGGGGATCGAAACTTTTTGGCGGGTTGAAACTTGTCGGATTTTATTTTCTGCAGAGCGAACGGAGAAATGTAACGGCTAAATGTTTGACAGATTCTAGAAAATCAAAAGAAGGGAGATGTATATAAATTGGAATATTGGAAATAGTTTAACAAAAAGAGAGCGATATATTTTGAAGACGAAGAGATGATGGTGAATTTTATACTAGTTCACAATAAGTAGGATAGTTGGTTGTTGTCTTGAATTTTTGAAGGTAGGTGTACATAGGTGTACGTAGGTGTAGAAACTGAGTTGCTGGAAACTGGGAGTTTGTAGGCGAGAAGGGCAAGAAGTAAGGGGAATGAAAAAAATCTTCTCGGTTAACGATTGAGGAGATTTTTATCACATTCCTTCTCACACTGTCCGTAATGTGCGTTCAGCCAATAGACTTTATATCGAAAAAACAGAAATCTCCGGCAATTCAGTTTCTCTGTGTGAAAGCTACAAGGCAATTAAAGGAAAACGTCAAAAAAATCTCCAGCAACTGGTTTCCCTGTGTGAAAGGGGACATATATGTACGATTTGTTTCGAAAACAAAATTATAGATGGATTTAATTATTATATTATATTATGCAGAGTCTGTAAAATAAAGAGTGTACAAAGGAAATTCCTTGTCATTTTAAAACAATATCCCAACAAATTAACTATAAATACACAAAAACATATTTATCTATTGTTATATTGATTTATATTAAAATTATGTAAGTGTGATTTCAAAACAAACATTGCACGAATAGTTGTAGATTTTTTTTTAAAGATTTTTTCGTTTAACTTTGATAAAAAAGCAAGCTAGTCAAAATTGACAAAAAGGCACTAACAGGTAAAAAACGCAAAAAAAACAATAACGGTTAAAAAAGGCAAAATAAAATACATATATTTTGAATCAGGGGGACATGAATCGTGTTTGTATAAAGGCGATACTTTCTTACGATCACGCAAAAAAAAAATAGGCAAAGTTAGCAAAATCCTTTCCCTGCCCATCAGTATGCAAATTTGGAATTAATAATTTATGTTTCTACTTTTTTATTGTAGGTTGTTTAAAAAATTTTGTGTGATTTCTTAGAATATTAAATTATATGATGAAAATGTTAAAATATATAAACTTAGACCGTGTCAACAATTTAAAAATTTACTATGTTCTAAAATATGATAAAAATCTGATAGTGTAAAAAATTATTACGTACCGTGTACCGAATTACCTAGCGCAGTAGACACCAAATGCAAATTGTTTCGCTTCATTCCAAGCAATTATGTTCTTCAAAATCCTGTAATTATAGAAGAATTATAAATACCGAAAAAAAGTCGTTTACAAAATATACCAAGTGCAAAAATAAACTGTTTGGTAATGAATTAAGGTTGTTTAACAAGAAATTAAAGACCTTTTCATAATTATTACCAAATTTTAATGTATGAACCAAAAAGCTTCAATTTTCAGAATTTTGGTATCCCAAATTTTTTTTAAAGAAAAGCACTTTGTCGTAAGTATGTGCTTCAAGAAATTTTCAAATTAATTTCACTGATTATTGTATCAATGAAAAAATAAGTTAGTTTAAAGAAAAGAAAAGTTTAAACACATTTACCTAGTACTTTTATTTAGTAAAATAATTCTATAACTCGTAAGCTTCATTTTGATACCATTTTTGAGAATCGTTTTTAAACCTGCAAAACTACTAAACGCAGTAATAACCTATGTTTTTCATGTTCAATTGTCTTAGATTTTCTTTAAAATTTGTATTTCCTTTTCGTTTTCATTTAATATTACTGCTTTTCAAAATACATACAACATTAATATAAATGAATTATGTGTGAGTTGAAAAAATTAATATGAAAAGCAATTATAAAATTTTAAAACCACGATAAGCAAAATGATTTCTTTTAACAGCCAATGTCATAGCAAAGCACTTTAAAATAACAAGCAACTCCGTTTCATTGTGTAAAAGACAAAGCCATTTTTGCAACAAATAAAAGAAATCGTTAAAAAAATCTTCCGATGTAGGAGTTGTAGCTATTAATTCACTTTTGCAAATCGAAGTAGTTCCTATCCTAGCCAATTCTGAACGCTATGCTTAAATCAAACCTACCAACAATGCAAAACAAAACAAAAAAGTTGACAAAAGAGGATTCGGCTTATCCCAGAAACGTCAGTGGCAAAAAAAAACACAACAGACAAAAAAAACTCTAAATCGAGGGAAACAAACAGCGTTGCCACAATGTTAAAAATGTAACAAAAGTGTTACACTACTTTTAAATTTTATTTCGTTGTTACAATACGGGTATTCATGCAAAATGCGGAAAACCCACAGAAAGCTTATTAACCATAGACGTATACCTGTAGAAATGAACTGTCAAAATTTGTATCACCCCGACTCCACAGACCATGAACGATGGCCGCACTATGGAACATGTCTAAAAAAAATCCCATGGAGTCGCAAAAATCCATGTCCAAGCAGTGACATATCAATACAAATCAGATTGTTGATTGGATTGTAGATTGGATTATGGACATCGTTCGTGGCCTGTGGAGTCGGGATGTATGGGAAAAATAATTTGCAAAACATAAAATTTTATCTCACAAATTTGAAGCGAGAAGCGTAGAAATTAAAACGAGCCGAAATCTTGTAACCCATATCTTAAAGCTCCAACTTGATCGCTCAATTTGGCATAATTAACACTGCAAGAAATGTGTTCATCAGTAAAAAACTAAAGTTAAAAAAGTATTATGGTAACGCTGGTCCCTTGATTTAGATTTTTTTTGTAATGAACTGTCAAAACTCCCAGTTGCCAGCAACTCAGTTTCCTTGCGTGAAAGCATTCAAAATACAGAAATAAATCTGCGAAAAGCCGAATGGGGCTTTACACCAAGCTATCTCTTTCTACTTGAACCATCTCTTTCGCTAAACGTCAAATGACACTTTGAAGGAAAAAATTGCATTATTCGCAAAGGCGATACATTTTTTTGATGTTTGGATTTTAATTTATTTGAAAAATATTAAACTTAAGCAGCGGAAAATTTTTGCGACTGCACGCCACAACTCAGGGAAAACTAATAATGCTAAAAATTCTCAAATTGTCCTATTGACTACCGAAGTTGTCGTATTGACTACCGCGGTTGTCATATTGACTACCGCGGTAGTCAATAGGATGACGGCGGTAGTCACTATGACAACCACGGTAGTCAATATGACAATCACGGGAGTCAATATGACAACCGTGGTTTTCAAGATAACTGTAGATATTTACACTTTTTTGTCTGGAAATTTAGGCGGCATGATTTTTTTCTATGGAATTGATGCCTTAAAATATTTTGTATTGTAATTTTATTTCTCTAACCTTGTTCTTCCTTAATTACTTTAATATTTTGTGCGTGTTTCAACATGCACTAATCACACTGTTCAAAAAAATATTAATTAACTTGGTATTTGGAATTTAATGACGCCATAATTTTATACCTTAGAATATTCTTTTATTAATAAATTGAATTACCTCTACTTTTTTCAACTGAATTTTGCGTGTTTCAAAATGCACTATTGACACTCGTTAAAACTATAAAATTTTCTTGATGTTTGGATTTTAATTTATTTGAAAAATATTAAACTTAAGCAGCGGAAAATTTTCGCGACTGGACGCCACAACTCAAGGAAAACTAATAATGCTAAAAATTCTCAAATTGTCCTATTGACTACCGAAGTTGTCGTAGTGACTACCGCGGTTGTCATATTGACTACCGCGATAGTCAATAGGATGACGGCGGTAGTCATTATGACAACCACGGTAGTCAATATGACAATCACGGTAGTCAATATGACGACCGTGGTTTTCAAGATAACTGTAGATGTTGATTTACACGTTTTTGTCTGGAAATTTAGGCGGCATGATTTTTTTCTATAGAATTGATGCCTTAAAATATTTTGTATTGTAATTTTATTTCTCTAACCTTGTTCTTCCTTAATTACTTTAATATTTTGTGCGTGTTTCAACATGCACTAATCACACTGTTCAAAAAAATATTAATTAACTTGGTATTTGGAATTTAATGACGCCATAATTTTATACCTTAGAATATTCTTTTATTAATAAATTGAATTACCTCTACTTTTTTCAACTGAATTTTGCGTGTTTCAAAATGCACTATTGACACTGGTTAAAACTATAAAATTTTCTTGATGTTTGGATTTTAATTTATTTGAAAAATATTAAACTTAAGCAGCGGAAAATTTTTGCGACTGGACGCCACAACTCAAGGAAAACTAATAATGCTAAAAATTCTCAAATTGTCCTATTGACTACCGAAGTTGTCGTAGTGACTACCGCGGTTGTCATATTGACTACCGCGATAGTCAATAGGATGACGGCGGTAGTCATTATGACAACCACGGTAGTCAATATGACAATCACGGTAGTCAATATGACGACCTTGGTTTTCAAGATAACTGTAGATGTTGATTTACACGTTTTTGTCTGTAAATTTAGGCGGCATGATTTTTTTCTATAGAATTGATGCCTTAAAATATTTTGTATTGTAATTTTATTTCTCTAACCTTGTTCTTCCTTAATTACTTTAATATTTTGTGCGTGTTTCAACATGCACTAATCACACTGTTCAAAAAAATGTTAATTAACTTGGTATTTGGAATTTAATGACGCCATAATTTTATACCTTAGAATATTCTTTTATTAATAAATTGAATTACCTCTACTTTTTTCAACTGAATTTTGCGTGTTTCAAAATGCACTATTGACACTGGTTAAAACTATAAAATTTTCTTGATGTTTGGATTTTAATTTATTTGAAAAATATTAAACTTAAGCAGCGGAAAATTTTTGCGACTGGACGCCACAACTCAAGGAAAACTAACGATGCTAAAAATTCTCAAAGTGTCGTATTGACTACCGAAGTTGTCGTATTGACTACCGCGGTTGTCATATTGACTACCGCGATAGTCAATAGGATGACGGCGGTAGTCATTATGACAACCACGGTAGTCAATATGACAATCACGGTAGTCAACATGACGACCGTGGTTTTCAAGATAACTGTAGATGTTGATTTACACGTTTTTGTCTGGAAATTTAGGCGGCATGATTTTTTTTTATAGAATTGATGCCTTAAAATATTTTGTATTGTAATTTTATTTCTCTAACCTTGTTCTTCCTTAATTACTTTAATATTTTGTGCGTGTTTCAACATGCACTAATCACACTGTTCAAAAAAATATTAATTAACTTGGTATTTGGAATTTAATGACGCCATAATTTTATACCTTAGAATATTCTTTTATTAATAAATTGAATTACCTCTACTTTTTTCAACTGAATTTAGCGTGTTTCAAAATGCACTATTAACACTCGTTAAAACTATAAAATTTTCTTGATGTTTGGATTTTAATTTATTTGAAAAATATTGAACTTAAGCAGCGGAAAATTTTTGCGACTGGACGCCACAACTCAAGGAAAACTAATGATGCTAAGAATTCTCAAATTGTCCTATTGACTACCGAAGTTGTCGTATTGACTACCGCGGTTGTCATATTGACTACCGCGATAGTCAATAGGATGACGGCGGTAGTCATTATGACTACCACGGTAGTCAATATGACAATCACGGTAGTCAATATGACGACCGTGGTTTTCAAGATAACTGTAGATGTTGATTTACGCCTTTTGTCTGGAAATTTAGGCGGCTTAATTTTTGTACACTGAAACAAATTTACTTAAAATATGGCTTTATTATGCTAATAAAAATGAGGTTGTGTTAAATAAATAAAATGTTTTTAACCCACTTACCTTATAATAACTTTTTGAATATTATGCTCCATAATTACACACACAAGTAACACTTCAAATATGATGTGGAATACAGGAAAACTTTCGCGACCGTATAGAAATCCGATTCAGCAACTTACTTGATTTTCAAGTACACTGAAGAAAAAATATATTTTAAGACTTTTAGTAATTATTGCCAAAGTTGCGTCTGGCACAGAAAATCTTATTTTATTTACTGTTTCATTATAATTCGAGTATCTATTGGACTGAAATAATGAGATTTTGGCATATAAAGTTGGAATCGCTAAAAACATGTCTCTTATTTATCTAACATCCTATTAAATTAAAAAGAAAACAATAAATCATAAAATTAAATTCCTTTTCTTTTTGACATTGCTGAGCCTTTACCATAAAAGAAATGTAATCAATTCATGACGACGATGGTAGAATTATTTAAGAATATAATAATGATGATAGGTACAGAGATAAAAAAATATGTTGATACTGCTAGTTTTATAAAAATTAAGCTTTCTTCTTTTCTAGTCAAGTTATAGCAGCATAAATTTTTAAGATTTTTATTGAAATGCTACATTTAAGAGTAGCTATATTTTCATTAATGCAAAAATTAAACGACTATATTCTAGTCTGTATACATTTTTGAAACAGTTAACCGATTACGCTTTGTAAAACCTGAACGATTACAGCGCAATCTACATGTTTAAAAATTGTGTTTTAGGTATAGCTTTTTACTCTTTAATGTTAAAGTTATGAAATTTAATATACGTATTTAAAATAGGTCACTGATTTTGCTGTGTAAAAACCGAACGAATTTAGCGCCACCTTCATATTATAAAAATATTTTTTAGCTGTAACTTCTAACTCTTTAAAGCTAAAGTTGAGAAATTTAGTATGCATATTTGAAACAGTCAACTGAATATGTTTTGTAAAAACTGAGCGATTTCAGCGCCACCTTCATGCTTAAAAAATGTTTTTTAGGTATAACTTTTTACTCTTTAAAGTTAAAGTTCTGAAATTTAATATACGTATTTGAAACAGGTCACTGATTTTGCTGTGTAAAAACCGAACGATTTTAGCGCCACCTTCATATTAAAAAAAAGTTTTTTAGGTGTAACTTCTAACTCTTTAAAGTTAAAGTTGCGAAATTTAGTATTCATATTTGAAACAGTCAATGGAATATGTTTTGTAAAAACTGAGCGATTTCAGCGCCACCTTCATGTTTAAAAAATGTTTTTTAGGTATAACTTTTTACTCTTCAATGTTAAAGTTATGAAATTTAATATACGTATTTGAAACAGGTCACTGATTTTGCTGTGTAAAAACCGAACGATTTTAGCGCCACCTTCATATTAAAAAATGTTTTTAAGCTGTAACTTCTAACTCTTTAAAGTTAAAGTTGCGAATTTTAGTATTCATATTTGAAACAGCCAACGGAATACGTTTTGTAAAAACTGAGCGATTTCAGCGCCACCATCATGTTTAAAAAATGTTTTTTAGGTATAACTTTTTGCTCTTTAAAGTTAAAGTTATGAAATTTAATATACGTATTTGAAACAGGTCACTGATTTTGCTGTGTAAAAACCGAACGATTTTAGCGCCACCTTCATATTAAAAAAAAGTTTTTTAGCTGTAACTTCTAACTCTTTAAAGTTAAAGTTGCGAATTTTAGTATTCGTATTTGAAACAGTCAACGGAATACGTTTTGTAAAAACTGAGCGATTTCAGCGCCACCTTCATGTTTAAAAAATGTTTTGTAGGTATAACTTTTTACTCTTTAAAGTTAAAGTTATGAAATTTAATATACGTATTTGAAACAGGTCACTGATTTTGCTGTGTAAAAACCGAACGATTTTAGCGCCACCTTCATATTAAAAAAATGTTTTTTAGCTGTAACTTCTAACTCTTTAAAGTTAAAGTTGCGAATTTTAGTATTCATATTTGAAACAGTCAACGGAATACGTTTTGTCAAAACTGAGCGATTTCAGCGCCACCTTCATGTTTAAAAAAGTTTTTTAGGTATAACTTTTTACTCTTTAAAGTTAAAGTTATGAAATTTAATATACGTATTTGAAACAGGTCACTGATTTTGCTGTGTAAAAACCGAACGATTTTAGCGCCACCTTCATATTAAAAAAATGTTTTTTAGCTGTAACTTCTAACTCTTTAAAGTTAAAGTTGCGAATTTTAGTATTCATATTTGAAACAGTCAACGGAATACGTTTTGTAAAAACTGAGCGATTTTAGCGCCACCTTCATGTTTAAAAAATGTTTTTTAGGTATAACTTTTTACTCTTTAAAGTTAAAGTTATGAAATTTAATATACGTATTTGAAACAGGTCACTGATTTTGCTGTGTAAAAACCGAACGATTTTAGCGCCACCTTCATATTAAAAAAATGTTTTTTAGCTGTAACTTCTAACTCTTTAAAGTTAAAGTTGCGAAATTTAGTATTCATATTTGAAATAGTCAACGGAATACGTTTTGTAAAAACTGAGCGATTTCAGCGCCACCTTCATATTTAAAAAATGTTTTTTAGCTGTAACTTCTAACTCTTTAAAGTTAAAGTTATGAAATTTAGCATGCAAATTTGAAACAGTCAACTGAATATACTTTATAAAAACTGAACGATTACAGTGCCATTTACACTTTTAAATAATTTTTCTTAGCTGTAACTTCTAAATCTTTAACATAGAGCCATAGAATGTTGTTAAATGTTGACTACCAAGATATCATATTGACTACCAAGTTGTAAAATTGTCGGCCAAGTTGACGGTCAAAAAAGTTTTTATGTTGACTATCAGAATTATTAATTTTAGTTTTAATTTAGGTTTTCATATTGACTACCGCGGTCGTCCTATTGACTACCGAAATTGACAATCAAAAATTGTCCTATTTACTATCGGGTTGTCAATTTGGAATTTTGGAATTCTATTTTTCATTTTGTTTTTTTTTCTGAATTTGACGACCAAATTGTCATATTGACTACTGAAGTTGTCCTATTGACTACCGCAGTTGTCATATTGACTACCACGGTTGTCATATTGACTACCAAAATTGACAATCGAAAATTGTCCAATTGACTATCGGGTTGTCAATTTAGAATTTTAATACTCTTTTTTTTATTTTGGTTGGATCTGAAATTGACTACCAAATTGTCATATTGACTACTGAAGTTGTCCTATTGACTACCGCAGTTGTCATATTGACTACCACGGTTGTCCTATTGACTACCAAAATTGACAATCGAAAATTGTCCAATTGACTATCGGGTTGTCAATTTAGAATTTTAATACTCTTTTTTTTATTTTGGTTGGATCTGAAATTGACTAACAAATTGTCATATAGACTACTGAAGTTGTCCTATTGACTACCGCAGTTGTCATATTGACTACCACGGTTGTCCTATTGACTACCAAAATTAACAATCGAAAATTGTCCAATTGACTATCGGGTTGTCAATTTTGAAACTCTATTTTTCATTTTTGTTGGATCTGAAATTGACTACCAAATTGTCATATTGACTACTGAAGTTGCCCTATTGACTTCCGCAGTTGTCATATTGACTACCACGGTTGTGCTATTGACTACCAAAATTAACAATCGAAAATTGTCCTATTGACTATCGGGTTGTCAATTTAGAATTATTAAATTCAATTTTTCATTTTGTTTTTTTCTGAATTTGACTACCAAATTGTCATATTGACTACTGAAGTTATCCTATTGACTACTGCAGTTGTCATATTGACTACCACGGTTGTCCTATTGACTACCAAAATTAACAATCGAAAATTGTCCAATTGACTACCGGGTTGTCAATTAAGAATTTTGAAACTCTATTTTTCATTTTGGCTGAATCTGAATTTGACTACCAAATTGTCATATTGACTACTGAAGTTGTCCTATTGACTACCGCAGTTGTCATATTGACTACCACGGTTGTCCTATTGACTACCGAAATTGACAATCGAAAATTGTCCAATTGACTATCGGGTTGTCAATTTAGAATTATTAAACTCAATTTTTCATTTTGTTTTTTTTTTCTGAATTTGACTACCAAATTGTCATATTGACTACTGAAATTGTACTATTGACTACCGCAGTTGTCATATTGACTACCAGGGTTGTCCCATTGACTACCAAAATTGACAATCGAAAATTGTCCTATTGACTACAAGGTTGTCAATTTAGAATTGTTAAATTCAATTTTCATTTTGGTTGAATCCGAAATTGACTACCAAATTGTCATATTGACTACCGAAGTTGTCCTATTGACTATCGCAGTCGTCATATTGACTACCGCGGTTGTGCTATTGACTACCAAAATTGACAATCGAAAATTGTCCTATTGACTATCGGGTTGTCAATTTAGAAAAAAAAAAGTTGTCATATTGACTATTTTGGTAGTAAATATGACAATTTCGGGTTTTTTCAGGTTGACAACCGGCGATTGTCAATATGACAACTTTATTTTTTTCTGTGTATATATTACAGAGGAGGCGGCCTAAAACAGATCCTTCAGGCACTCGTGCAGGAACACATAATTTTTGGGACAAATCACGATAGATAGAGACGACGAAATATCTGTTTGTCAAAAAGCTTTGAGCTATTTTAATAAGATATACTGGAAAATTTAATATAATCATTTTATAAATTAGACCATTATGCCACACACTATCATATGCTTTGTCCACGTTTAAGAGAACAAGACCGGTGGATTTGTGTATATTAAAATTGTAACGAACATGCTTTGTTATGCGATTAACTTGCTGAACGGTGCTATCCTGTGCCCGAAAGCCAAATTGTTGAGGTTATTAAATATGGTTATCTTCAATGAACTCGTCTAACTTCAATTTAATAAGTGTCTCAAAGACTTTACTCGTATAGCTCAAAAGACTTATCGGTCTGTAACTTTTCGGGTCATTTGGTTTGTTTCCGGGTTTTAAAACTGGTATAGCTTTAGCCACTTTCCAAGATAAAGGGAAGTATTGAAATTTAATGCAGCAATTGAATATGAAAATGAGGTACTCAAAGCCTTTCTTATGTAGTTCTTTAAAAAAGACGTTTTTCATTCCATCGAAACCTACTGATTTTCTTATTTGAAGTCTACGAAGAATAGCGATCATATAGTCAAGACGAACGCATAGGTCCGCAGGTACTTAGCAGTTAATGAATTGAAATTGGTTATAGCAGCATGCACATCATTTTCAAATTGAGGTGATCCTGTTCCGTTAAAAACTTTGTGGTTGTCATAAAATGAATTTGCAAGAGCATTTGCTCTATCGGTATTGGTAACACATGCATTTTGAGCGTTACGGAATGCGGGGACAAAACTATTTTTCTTCCTTAAAGCCTTGGCTATGTTCCAGAATGGTTTACTATTTTTGTCTAAAGACTGAAGTTTTTAGTTCCATTTAATGTTTTTAAAGTTAAAAATTTAATTTCTTATTGTATTGTTAAGTTGTCTGACCCCAAAATTTAAACTTGGAATACGGTTACGCTGCCATTGCCGTCTAAGATGGTCCCTTAGCTTTATAATGTTTAAAATATGTTGCGAAAGCTTTGTTTTTTAGGAACAGATAAATCTATGCTTTCAGAGATAGTAGTGTCAAAGTTATTGATGTAACTGTCTATTTGATCAGTGGATTCTATACTATTAATGTTTTTATCACTATGTCTAAGTCTGTTTTTTATTGTGTTCCGAAACCTCGGCCAGTTTGCTTTACTTAGGTCATAAGCGTATCTCGGGCTTGTGCAAGGGGACTCTAGCGCCCCACATTTAACAGGTAAATGGTCAGAGCTCAAGTTATTGCAAACAATAGGTTGCGAAAATAGAGCAGAAGTATTTGTTAGAAAAATATTTATGGTTGACGGACTTTTTCTTCTATCAGATGGGAAATAAGTGGGACTATTTGGAAACAGAATTTCAAATCCATGACTGGTGTTAAGGTTTTCTGATATGTTACCCCAAGTATTTGCTCTTACACATCCCCATTTCCTGTGTCTGCAATTAAAGTCGCCTCCAATTAAATATGGACCGTTAATATTTATTATTTTTAAAATATCTGATTTAAAGTGTTTGCCCCGCGCGGAATTCCTTGTGCGAGCTGGGAAATACACCGAGAAATATTTCTATTATTTGAAAAATGTACATCAATGCCAATATTTTCAATGTATTTAGTATTAACTACTGGTAAAAGAGTATGTTTCAGTGTTTTCCTCACTACGATACCACCCAGGGGCGTATACAGCTTTAGTTCTTGGGGGGGGTCAGCCAAAAAAATAACACAAACTAATATTTGTTAAAAGTCAAGTGCCTTAGATTTTTTTTCTTCATATTTTATTGTGCGTAGCTATATAAAACAAAAGGGTTTTCCAATAGGGACGGGTTGCTCGTGGCGGCCATATTGTTTCTTTTACTTTCGGTCAAAATATCGTCTATTAATCAGTTACTACAGACTACAGACAAATCATCATGGTGAGTTACAGCGTCGAGCAACATGATGTTTTAGAGCAGTTAGAAGTTTATCCCAATTTTGGTCGAAAAATCATCTTTAGCGATGAGGCCCATCTTTGGATGAATGGGTACGTGAACAAGCAAAATTGCCGGATTTTGGACGACACTAATCCACGCGAGATTCACGAGGTGCCAATGCATCCAAATAAAGTTACTGTTTTGTGTGGATTTTGGGTTGGATGCCTGGAGGCGTCATCGGTCCGTACTTCTTCGAAAATGATGCTGGCCAGGCCATCACCGTCAACGGCGATCGCTATAGGTCGATGACCACTAACTTCTTGTGGCCTAAATTGTAAGATATGGACACTGAAGATATATGGTTTCAACAGGATGGCACTACGTGCCAAACAGCTTAAGACACAATAGATATTCTGCGGTTTCATGGCATGGTTATCTCGCGCCGAGGCGACGTGAATTGGCCACCAAGATCGTGTAATTTGACCCCTTTGGACTTTTTCATGTGGGGCTTTCTTATGTCACAGGTCTATGCGAATAAGCTGCAAACCACCTCGACCCTCAAAGACAACATAATCGATGCCATCGGTCAAATTCAGCCTGATTTATGCGCCAAAGTCATCGAAAACTGGACCTTTCGAAACCGCGCCACCCAGCGAAGCCGAGGCGGCCATTAGAACGATGTTATGTAATATATAATAGGGCTCTCAAATAAAGATAAAACCTTATTGATATCTTGTTTTATTCTATTAATGGGAAACCCTATAATACATTACCTTTGTTAAAAATAAGTTAAAATATTTTAAAATCGTTAATATCCTGGAAAAAGATATCGTACCTTTACTCATTTAATTTCAAGACAGTTAAGAATCAAAAGTCGGCGTGAAATAGCAGACTACGAATGTAATACTAAATTTTCACTACGCCAAGTTATTTCGAACTGCCAAAGCCAATTCTAAATGAAATGAGCTACCTTTACAAAAAAAATAACAAATTTAAGACGAAAACACTTTTTTGGTATTTGCAAAGTTACCTCATTTTTGGTTCCAAAAAAAAAAAACATCGGGTGGCACAACGGCTCATGAAGAACCAGGGCCTAGTGACTAACAACTCGCAACCATTCCTGTGTGCGCCTTTCGACAGGAATGGAAGGGACCTACAATTTTATGCCGAATCCGAACGGCTAGAAGAGAAGCACTTATTCGTGACAAGTGATACTCTTGGAGGATTTGTCAATTCCTCGCAAGAGGCAGTAGCCCTGAAGAAAAACTTTTTTAGTTTTTAGGTGGACGAGGCTGGGAAGCGATCCCAGACCTCCAGCGTGACAGTCAAACGCACTAACCACTACGCTACGGGATACTACAATCTCCAGTTGCCTGACCAAAAAAAATCAGTTTAGCTAGCTGTCAAAATACTGAGGAAAAAAATTTTTGGATGCGCTTGATCATTTGTTTTGAATTTTATTCAGAATTAAGTTTAATCCTATCAAAGTTTTATTTCAGCGAATTGAAGTTGCAGGAATAATAAATAAAATGTCATAGGTACTGTGCACTGTTTTCTGTGTCTTAATTTTAGTAAATAGATATAAATATTCACTACTGAAAATAAAAACAATAGCTCTGATTTTCAAAAATGACCACTTGTGTAAATTGCTCTTTTTACAATAGTGGAAAAACTAAAATACATTACATATTCGTATTATAATTGAATACAAAAATTCGTTTTCGTTGCGTTTCAAGAAAAGTGCGTACAAAGTTCACGAGTGTATGTCTCTAAGACTGCCACCGATGAAAAAGTGAAAGGCACCTTACAAAATAAATATGTACATCAAATATACCTAATCTTTTTATCTTTCTTACCAGTAAGCCTTTCTAAAAAAAATAATGGACAAAGTTGTTAAATTCTACGAGCCTAGTCGCATATCGTCAATAATTCCATCCAACTGGTCAAACGGTTCACCGCAAGGAGTTCAAAAAAAATCCTTTACCATAGCTATTGGCATTATGGGATTCATAGGTTACTTTGTAAAAGTAATCCACATCCAAATCAAAAACAATATTGTGCGATCGTAAATGTTGAATAAGTGCAAACAAAATCCTTTCATAATAGGTTTTCATCATAGTTTTATATATTTATGTCTTTTATCGTTAACATTAATATGTTTTGGTTAGAATCACTATAAATCGAAAGTTATCACTTTTTTTGCTTTTAAAAATAATCTGTCATACAGAAATCAAACAAAACAATTTCTGTATGTGTTCTATAATGTGTTTAAAGATTTTATTTTCAGAAAAAAAAAATGTTCTTTTTTTTTAAAATCCTATTAGTTTTTACTTTACTGAGTGAAAATTTGGTAACAACTCCGCACTTTGATTTCTGTTTGGTTTAACAGGTTTTGGCTGTCATCTTAAAACGGAAACTAGCCTATGCATATATTTTAAGATTTGAATGTATTATCATATGAGAAGTTTGTTGTTATGTTAAATTTGAAGTACGAGGAAGAAAATCAAAGTATCATCGATTGACTACAAAATAACGTAGGTATTCCATTGCCATGAAAATTAAATTTCTTATTGAATTGAAGTTACCAACATTCAAATTCTCTATTGAATTCTAAATTAACAATCGAAAATCCTACTAGCTTTCTAAGTAACCAACTTTCTTTTTTTTTCTGTGTGGTTACTAAATAATTATTTCAGATCAACAGAATAATCTTGAGTTCTCGGGGGGGGGGGGGGACATGACCCCGTGACCCCCCCCCCTGTATACGCCGTTGATACCACCACCACCACCAGGTCTGTCAACTCTATCTACTCTATAATAATTATATTCAGAGTTAGAGAGGGTTGCATTGTTAGATAGCCAAGTTTCAGAGACCAAACCAATATCGATTTTGTTTCTGCTTAAGAAAGAGAAAAATTCAATATTTTTGCTACGAATGCCTTGTCCATTCCAGCATATAATACTAAGAGTGTGATTACTTGTCATTTTTATTGTATAAATACTTAATCGCTAACTGGGCGATAACATTGAATTGTTCTGCTTTAGTTGAACAGTAGGCTCAGTAAGCAGCCTTGCTTCACACCCATCCTTGTATTGAACCAGCCAGCCGGACAAATGTTCTCCACCCCTAATTGCAGCTTCTGTGTCATTAGTGTCGTATTAGTTTTTCAGAAATATCTACCTATACTTTGCAATTTGAACAGAGCGCTCCTCGGTCTATATAATCAAAAGAAGGGCTGGCCACGAGACGAGAAAAGTCTCGGACTCGATATCGGTCTCGTCATGAGATAAGACTGGCTTTTAAGCAACCGAGACGAGACTGAATATTTGGGCCGAAATTTACATTGAGTCTAATAAATTAAAAAATTCAATTTCAGTTAAATACAGTGCTTTGCATAAGAATAAACGCACCTGTAAAAATGCAATTTATAGAAAACTGGAAATTGAAACGACAACTTACTAAGTCCCGTCTTTTTCCCTTGCTTTATTTAGAAAATAAGAACAAAATTTTTCGTATTGCAGTTTGCAGAAGTATAAACGCACCATGCAAATCTCGTTTAAGCTTCATTTAATTAATAGTTTCGAGATGACAAACAACGAAGGTCAAAATTCAAGATTTTCGTACAAGTATCCTAAGATGTAGGGCTATTGTTTGGAATATTTCGAGATCGGGTCGTTTTCCCGTAATTTCATACAAGATGCAGAATCTTATGGAACGAAAATAAGACCAGAGGGTCCGCAGATGCTCACACGTCGCGATGCTGACACGTTGCATCTAATTCGGTGTATTTTCTTGGGGAAATTTGTTACGAATTAGGGTTGGGCGTTTCATTTTCGACTGTTTTTCGTACTTTAGAAGCAGTGGAGTGATTGTTCGGGGAAAAATGGCACCAGCTCCAAATCTAACAACAGCCCACAAACAAAAAATGTTGGAATTTGCCCGTCAAAATATGGACCGTTATTAGAAAACTGTAATTAACATTTTATTATTTAACGCTTTAACTTTTATAATTTTAAAAATGTATTAAAGCCACAATTTAATGCATTTTTTGTGCCAATACCCGTTAAAACCATCTGGCCCATCAAGGTTAAGTTTCTTATTGTCACTGAAAACAATCTTTGTAAAAAAAAATGCACTAGATTGTGGTATTAATAATTTTTTAAAATAAGGAGAGTAAAAGCGTTAAATAATAAAATGTTACTTACGCTTTTCCAATTGCGGTCCATGTTTCGACGGGCTATCTTCAGTAAAGATGGAAACTAAATAACTTCTTTAAAATAATGTCATAAGTCGTAGTACAGAAAATATGAGCATGGAGAATCAAATTGAAAAAGTTGTTAATTTTTGCTGGCACTGTATCGAATGCTGGATATACTTTATTTATGTTGTTATTAGTAATAGTACGGGCGTTAAGGCCATATTTTAGGTCAAACCTTGCACTTCATTTTGACGGGATGAGCTTTGGTACACTAATAGTCCACATCCTAAATTTACTTTTAAGAAGTGTTGCCACGGTGGCAACACCGACAGACCGGAGATATAAAGGTTGCCTCCTTACCAGGTTATAACAGCGCAATTCCATATACATTCCTATAAATCGAGAACCAGACATTGAACGATGACGTGAAATGTCTCATTGGATTCATAATATTTGAATCCATCGAAAAGTATTATTTTTTGGTCCCTTTCCCACCCTTGCGTGCTGGGGGTGCAAAATACACTCGGGGTATAAGGGTTTTTTGTTTTGTCATAAAATAATGGTAACTATGTAGATCTTTATAAAATCATACGGAACATCCGTAGCCTAGATACCATTAATTTGTTTTTTTTTTTTTGCATATAATCGCTTACAAGTGGGGGAGAGGGGTATGTGGATGAATGTCAAACCGATATATATATTTGTCTTGGTATCATTGTATATAAATATCTATAGTACTATGAAAAAACGAAAACGACGGTGTCAGTGCCACACTGGCCTGGGAGGGCATGTGCTCTGTAGATAATGTAGAGTTAAAATTTAAAAATACATTGAAAATCTCATTAAATCTCTCTAGCGATAATACACCACCTATACGCATAGACTATCGTCCCGAAAATCGACCCATTAATAGTACTAAGGCCTATTCTGCCATATTTGTTATTCTGCTATGAATTTTCTGTTATGATGCATAACAGATCTCCGCCATAAAAGAATCTTATAATTGGTATTCAGGAAGGAGTTCGATCTTTTATAAGTCTGTTTAGTCCAGTCATTTGGTAGTTTTGCCTGGAAAGTTTTGGAGTAGTATTGAAAACTTTTCATTTTCTATAGATTTTGGGGTGCTCTTTCCGAATTTTCATTTTGCCACCTCGCACCTTTGTCGCTAACGCCGCCATTCGAGGTTAAATGTCGAAAATGTCCGGTTTTCGCATATAACTCCGAAACGGTAAATGCTAGCGATAAGTATTTCATGCAAAACTTATAGATTTTGCGATCCCGAAGAAAAAAAGTTTTGACAATTTTTTTCCTACGACTCACCGTTAAGAAGATATCGACATCTCAAAAAACGGAAAATGTCGAAAATGTCACTTCTTCACGTATAACTCCTAAACGGTTCATATTTTTGAAAATATCTGAATGCAAGGTTTGTAAATTATGTAACCGGCTACAGAAAAAACCCATTATTTTTTTTTTAACAACCGTTTTAAAGATATAATTATTTTAAAAGTTTGACAAAAATTCTACATTTCCAGTTTTTCGCTTTTACTCTTAAATGACGAAGCTCTCGAAAAAAAGCTTAGACTCAATTTGTAGACCATACTATTCTCTAGAAAATAGTATTGACACTTTTTTCCATGTAAGTCATAAGTCGCAAGATATTGGTACTTAAATACCGTCAAATGTCGAAGAAATGGGTTTTTTACATATATCTTTTAAACGACACGTTTTATCGAAAAATTATCCATCCAAAATTTATACATAATGGTAGCCTTTATACGCATGCATTAACATTTTTTTTATAGCAGCCATAATCTTTATAATATCATTATTTCAAGAAATCACAAAAACTCAAAAAAACCGGTTTTTAGCCATTTACTTTTAAATGACGAATTTGACGGAAAATATTTTGAACCTTTTTGTTAGATTTTAATATTCTCTAGAAGAAATATTATGACACTTTTTTACATATAACACATCAGTTGCAAGATATTGCGACTTCAAAAATGGTCAAATTTCGAAAACATAGGTTTTTTGAATACAAAAAATTAAAAAAAAAAATGTTGTTTTGTCTGGAAACTTTTGAAGCAGTTTTGAAAACTTTTCATTTTTATAGATTTTGGGATGCTCTTTCCGAAGTTTCATTTTGCCACCACGCGCCTTTGCCGCTAATGCCGCCATTTTGAAAGTTTCTCACCAAACTGTTTTTGGTCGCCATATTTTCAAAATAGCGGCGTTAACGGTAAAGGTGAGAGGTAGCAAAATGAAAATTCGGAAAGAGCACCCCAAAATCTATAAAAATTAAAAGTTTTCAAAACTACTCCAAAACTTTCCAGGCAAACCACTTTTTTCGCCCAAATGACTGGACTAGTTATGGAACTTCGAAAAAGAAATATTTATTCGAACAGACCTAAAATCTGCTATCAGCTGTAGCAGGCGCGAACGCAGGAAAAAATTTCGGAGGGGGTTAAAAATTTCGGGGGGGTTTTAAACTGAAAACTCAAAAATTAAGAGAAATTGTATGGCGAGGAAGTTAAATTCATACATTTCGGGGGGGGGGGGTCGTGGGGGGAGGTTGAACCCCTAACCCCCCCCCCCTGCGTTCACGCCTGAGCTGTAGTTAGTAAAAAAATCGACACAGACGTGTGACCAAAATAAAATTAACCCTTGGAATGTTCGTGCTTTGTTTCGCGTAGATAAATTATTGATCTATTTTATTTGTCTATAACAGTTCGTGAATTTAATATATCCAATTTAAAAAGTTATACGAAACCCACACCGGCAAGATAAAGCGACTACTTTTTACGTTTCATTTATCAACTGTGTTCTGTGCTTTCCTGTATAAAAATAATTTAGCTTGAAATTACTTATTTGTTTTTGTAATTATGCATTTTAATATTATTTTGTTCTGTCTTCTTTTAAGAACAATTCATTTTAGAAATTAAAGTTCTTACCTCATATATAGAAATCTTTTATGATAAAAGTCAACAAAATTTGTCTTTTATTCTGTTATGGTTTATAACAGATTTCATAACAGAATTCCAACTGCAGAATACCAATTGATAAAAGAATAAAAGGTATTTTGACAGAATAAAATAATAAAAGATTGCGCCGAATAGGGCTGAGTATAGGTTTTATCAAATTGAGTGATTATCAAATTGACTATCACTTTTTTGCTATGGTTTGGGTGACAGCTATTTAGGTGTCACTTTCATTTTGCTTAATATTTTTGAGAAAGATAAGTTGTGTTAGCTTAAGCTCCGCCATAAATCGATAGTGAAATGAAAAAAAAAGTGAAAAAAATTATCAAAGCTAAAATAAAATATAAGTGAACAGTTATGTTTTTATATATACAAACATACATATATATAAAAAGCAAATTTTCTATGCGCCAAACAGAACGAGGAATTAAAAAAAATTTCAATTGCTCAGGAAGAAATCAAGGAATTAAAAAAATAAACTGGAACATCCTTACCCAATGCACCTACCTATGATATCTCAAATAATATTTGTTAACTAAACAAAAAGCGTTTTATTCAAACACCATACTAAAAAATAAAGTGTTTAAAAAGAAAACAATTTTGTTGGCGATCCATTTGCATTAAAGCCCCAGCTGGTCCCCTTGATGCTTTTGGGATGTTCGGCCAAAACTTGGCAAGGCATTGTTCATAGTCCTTCTCCGGAGTTTAGCATCGTACTATCTTATAACATTTTACTAAAGTTAAAATAAACATGGCTATTTCAGTACCGATCGGCACGTCGAACGCCTTTGACGTTTCAGCTCCTGTGCGGTATAGACAACCCTTCAAGCAAAATCACGGACCCGAATTTCTCGGTTCACTTTGGAATCACTTGGGACTCCAAAAAACCTGAGTGTCTCGCAAACATTAACAAATTTTCTGTGTACACATGTGAAAAGAAGAACAAGAATCGAGAGAATTTTTTTATGCACGGAGAAATAGAGAGAGAGTACAGTCATTTTGTTTTAATTTCCACCACTTTTTTTTAGTTCAGTTTTGTAGGTAGCGCGGCGAAGACCATTGCTTTTTTATCTTTTTTTCTTGTGAAAACTTTAAGAAATTTCCAATCAAAAATACAAGTTTATTGTTTATTATATGTATATGTTTAGTTGTGAAAATATATATTGTACCTTTTATAATTGATAAATAAAAATAAAGTCTTGAAATGAAAATAATAAAAATAAGTAAAAGATCTCGCTCCCCTAATGGTGAAGACACCATGTCTTCCAATAGAAAAAGTCCAAAATATTGGATACCCCTACAAACTCATCCGGATTCGGAAAAAGACATTGAAATAGATGATGAAATTATCTCATCACCAATCTCTAACAAAAATTCTAAAATTCCTTCCGTATGCGTTCTACAAAAAACTTGTGAAAATGTCCATAGTTTACTATCTGAATTGAAACTCGATTGTTATAGCCTTAAAAAAATGTCTATTGGCATTTAATTAAATTGTGAAAATCTTCCTATATATGAAAAAGTGTGTGAAGTATTAAAAACAAAAAATTGGCAATTTTATACTCATGGTCTGCCATCAGAGAGGTCATTCAAAGTCATGTTGTATGGTTTGCACGAACTTAGTACAACTGAACTTAAAAAAGAACTTATATCCATAGGACTTAAATGTCAAAATATAAAACTAATTAAAAAAAGTACAATCAATTTATTGATGTATTTTATTTAGTGTATTTAGATATTGGTTCAGTAAGATTAAGTGTTCTTAAAAAGAATTGCCGCTCAATTTTTAAAACACAAGTTCGATGGGATTTTGCTCGAAGACAACGAAATAAAATAACTCAGTGCTACAATTGCCAAATGTATGGCCACGGAGAAAAAAATTGTCATATTAAAACACACTGTGCTAATTGTTCTGAGAACCATGTTTTGTGTCATGGTTCTCAGAACACTGTAAATCGTTGAATATTAAATGTGCTAATTGTATGGAAACTCGTAAATCTACTGATCCCGTTTGCATAAGTTGGAAGAGTTTTTTTGAAATTAAAGAAAAACTATCTGCAAGAAATAAATCAGGTTCGTTCACCAAGCGAATTTATAATGAACCAAATTCGTACATCACAAACACCGATGACTTTCCGGCTCTTAAGCCTCACAAGAGCAACGTGTCTTCATCAGCAGTAGCAGCGAATACAACTAATTCACCAGAAATGACAATTCAAATTGTTGTGCAACCAACGTCAACAAAACCGGTTTTAAGGGACCCATACCCAAACCCAACAACACCAACCCCGTTGTACTCTTCTCTCTGGATGAAATAAATTCTCTTACTGCAGAGATGATTACTCTGCTTGGTCAATGTAACTCAAAAGTAGAACAATTCAATTGTATTGCACAAATTAGCAATTAAGTATCTATATGCAGGGAAATGATGTTAAATACTAACTTGGATATAATCTGTTGGAATGCTAGAGGCATTCGCCATAAAACTTTAGAATTTTTTGCCTTTTTAAGCAAGCATAATATTGATGTAGGCCTTGTTAATGAAACATGGTTAGACAAAAATGTAAATATTTCTAATCAAAAATATAAATGCTATAGGTTAGACAGAGAAGAGAGAATGGGAGGCGGTGTTGCCGCGGTTATTAAGAGAACAATTAAACAAAAATTACTACCAATTGTTGATACAAAGTTAATAGAGAATATTGGAGTTGAAATACCATTCGTTAATGGGCATTCAATTAAAATATTTTCTGTTTACTTTCCAGGAGGTAATACCTCAGAAAGAAAAAGATATGACTTAAGAAATGATTTGCATAAACTTATCTCATTTAATGAAATTTTTTTGGTTGGAGGAGATCTTAACTGTAGACATAGGAATAGGGGATGTGTTCAAGACATCCGTTTAATATTTTGTATCCACCTCATCCCACATGCATTCCTCCTAACGATAGAACAAACCCTTCAACAATTGATCTCTTCTTAACAAATAGGCCTGAGCTTTTTAGTCAGCCTGTAACAATTAATGACTTAAGTTCGAACCATCTTCCGGTAATGTGCAGTGTTAATAATGCACCTGCGCTTAGTGACAATATGGTTTATGACTTTAAAAATGCTAAGTGGAGCAAATTGAAAAGGTTGATGCGAAATAAAATAAACATCTTACCGTTAATAGACCCAAATCAAGTCTCCTGCGATCAAATTGATGAAGCTGTAGGTAGTTTTACAACTGTAGCGTTTGAATGTGTAGCACAATCTGTTCCAAAAAAAAAGTTACTTTTGGAAATTCAAATTCACTTCCCACCAATATTGTCGAACTTATAAAACTAAGGAATGGATATAGGTCACTATGGATTAGAACTCGAAATTATTATTATTTAACACAAAATAAAGTTTTAAATAACATAACTAAATCATGTACTGCAGATCTTAGGAACAGATCGTGGAATTCAAAGCTTCACAATTTGGATAAGGCCAGTAAGCCATTCTGGAATCTTATTAAAGTAATTAAAAAAAAGAACAGTCAGATCCCTGCGATTAAAACAGGTAACTCTGTTCTTTTGACAAACTTAGAAAAGGCAAATGCCCTAGGAAAGAATTTAATGCTAATCATCTTGCAGCTAACAACATTATTAGCAGTGGCCCCATTGAATCTGCTGTAGAATAATCAATGGCATTGATTCATTTGCATCAAATACAGGTTGATGATGACTTGATTTCAGTACAGGATGTAAGAACTGTCCTGGCATGTCTAAGGAACTCCAAGAGCCCTGGTTTTGATGGCTTGAAAAATGTAATTTTAAAAAATCTTCCCAAAACAGGTGTTAAATTTCTTCATGCACTTTTTACTGCTTGTTTTAAAAGAGGTTACTTCCCAAAACAATGGAAAACTGCCAAAATGATTCCAATTCAAAAACCTGGGAAAAGTCCTTCAATACCTAGCAGTTATAGACCCATAAGTTTACTCAGTTTTCTGAGCAAATGTCTAGAGAAGCTTATCAAAAATTAAATTGTGATGCATTTAAATACGCATAATATCCTTCCACCAGAACAGTTTGGCTTTCGAAGTAATCATAGCACAGTGCACCAGATACACCGCATAACCAATGATATTAAGAGTAATCTTACAGTAGGAAAAAGTACTGGTATGGTTTTACTAGATGTCGAGAAAGCATTTGACACGGTATGGCACGAAGAGCTCCTACATAAAATTCTGTTCCTTGATTTTCCACTCTTCGTAATAAAAGTAATTTATTCGTTTTTATCTGAAAGGACATTTAGAGTCTCAGAAAAATATTCGTTTTCAGATCTGTATAAAATTGGTGCGAGTGTACCCCAAGGATCTGTTCTTGGTCCATTTTTATATAATATATACACCTATGCATTTCCGCGATTAACAGACTGTAAATCAGCGATTTTTACAGATGATACATGTTTGTATTCATCAGATTCGGTTACCTTTAACATCGAAACCAACTTGCAATCTGCATTGAATACAGTGCAGTCGTATTTCAACGACTGGAAAATTAAAATTAATGCTGTTAAAACACAAGCTATCTTTTTCACAAGGAAAAGAAAAGCTTGTCTTTTACCTAGTAACATGCTTCAAATCAATGGTTTTTCAACAGAATGGAAGTCCAGGACTAAATATTTAGGAGTACATTTGGACAAAACATTAACTTTTGGTATTCATATACAGAAGACAATAAATAAGGCAAACTTAGCTATAAAAATGCTATACCCTTTCATCAACAGAAAATCTAAACTTAGTACCGAAAATAAGCTCATAATTTTTAAAGTCATCTTCCAGAGCATTATGTTATATGGCTCACCTGTTTGGGGTAAATGTGCAAAAAGCCATATACTTAAACTACAAAGAACTCAAAATAAAGTACTTAAGATGATGCTTAATCTACCGTGGCATTATTCTACTGAAGATCTCCACGTATTGGCCAACATCGAAAAAATTTCATTCCGAATACACAATTTATTTGAACGATATAATCTATCTTGTAGCTCATCTGAAAACTACTTAATCTCAAATCTGGCTGTTTGATAAATGTAAGCAAAAAATACAAAATACAAAAAAAAAAATACAAAAAAAAACACAAAAAAAAATGGTTAAATGCTTTATATTATTATTTATTTATCTATTCAAACACATATATATTTATTTATTTATTCATTTATTTATTTATTTATACATTAATTTATTCATTTATTCATTGATATATTTATTTAATTATTTTTTTATTTCTTTATTATTATTTATTTATTTATTTATTACTTGTTTATTTATTTGTCTACAATATACATATATATTTGTAATTTGTCACTACATATATATTTGTTTGTATATGTTTATATATTTATTTATTAATTGTTGCTGTTATATAAATGAATAAGCACTCATTTATTTTTTTTTTCATTTTATTAATTTATTAAATTGTTAATTATTTATTTATTTCCATATGTATGTTTTCATTTGATGTTATAAAACCATGCATTGCATTTTAATTATAAAATTAAAAACCACGTATTTGAGATAAGTACTTTTTGGTGCTTTGCAGCCTCCCATTCTTTCCATTCTCGGATAACATTATTTAACAATTTAAAGAAGGTTTTTTCTTGTAGCTTTTCCTTCGATTTTTCATTGCTATATTTATGTGATAATTGAAATAAATATAATATTTTTTTCAGTAGTAAGGTAGAGTTATACCATATCTCTGTAAATTGTGCAATATAGTTTTAAGTAAGAAAAAATGTAATTAATCTCAGCTACAATAAAAATAAATTTCAATTTCAAATTTCAACATGGCTATTTTATCTTTTTAGTATCGTACTAAATCCAAATAATGTTGAGAAATTTACTCCAGGTGGACCAGATGGACCCCAAGGTTCCAGGTTCGAGTCCTGCTAGTACCCACCTTTTTTTCTTTTTCTCTTTTTTTTTTTGTAAATAATGAACTTAAAATGATAAACATATAAATATCAAGTACGTACTTATTTAAAGCACACGATGGGTTTACAACGCATAAACAAAAATTTTTATCATCAAATTCAAACCCTACAAATGTTCAGCTATTTTTTAATAAACACTTTACGCAGAACAAAGTAAAGTTGATAATCAAAATTGATTATCAAAACAGCGACAGTCAACTATCGCCTTAGCCGATTCCACCCCGGAACATAATGAAAAGGGTTGTAAGAGATTTCATATTTAAAATGTGCTACAATAAAAATAATAATGTAACTTATAATTAAATAAATCCTGACCACCTTGTGCTCTAAATTTAGCATGTACATTGTACAATAATATAACCGATCATCTATTTAATTTCTCTTATATGCTATTTACTTTCATTGCTGTTCTTTCGAACGACATGAAGCACAGTTTATACATATGTACAAATATGTAACTTTTATGTATAACTGTAAGTTATTTTACCGAAGATCTTGACAATAAATTATGCTTTGTTCCTATTAAGATTTACTTTATAAAGCTATCGATTGAAAAAGACGTGTTTTATTTCTATGATGATTTGTATGTTAATTTGTATGCCGTATTGTTTGAAAGTAAATTACAATTGATCCGTAGTTTAAAAGTACCTTATAGGGTAGTTTTAAGTGCCGAATCCTATGAAACAAAAATAAATATAGTACTAGTTAGGGCGTTAGGGGAGCCAACCTTGCACTTCATTCTGACGGGATGAGCTTTGGTACACAAATAGTCCACATCCTAAGTTTACTTTTAAGAAGTGTTGGCACGGTGACAACACTGGTAGACCGGGATATAAGGGTTGCCCTCTCCCCATGTTTTAACACAAAATTTCACATAAATTAGCCTATAATTTGGGAACCAGACATCGTTGATATCGCGGAATGTCTTGTTGGATTGAGAATACTTTTAGCCATAGAAATATGTTAATTTGTCGGCCCCTCCCCCACCCTTGTAAGCTGGGGGAGCAAAATACCCTCGGCGGATAAGGGCTTTCATTTGTCAGATTATGATGGTTATAAGATGAATATTTATACAATTTTAAGATGAGTGTCGACGTAGAATTTCATACTCTACATCATATCCGAAGTCCATTTTTATCCATGTATTAGTTTTTTGTATAATCACTATCAAAATGGGGGGACGGGAAGGTGGAAGTATATCAATCCACTTTATATTTTTCTTGGTATAATCTAAGCATGTGACACCTTACAGTAGTTTTTAATGCCCAATCTTATGCAATCAAAATAATTTCAATATAATTTCCCTAGAAAAAGTTATAACCTTTTTATAAAAGTATGACAAAACTTTCAGGGAAACGAGCATAACATTAACAAATTTCATTGGTATGGTGAAACTTTGCACAAATGTCTCATTTGTCTTAAGAAATAAGAATAAATCAAATATCTATTGCCAAATGTGGTTTTTGAAGGAAAAGGGTTTATCTGCTTTACTCAGAAAATACATTTATTTTTCCATTAAACGGTGATTACTTTCTTAATGATGATTATATCATCTTAATTTTAGTAAAATTGGTTTCAGCGATACAAAATACTTTAAAATCATGTACCATATTGAATATTTGTACCCTGATTACATAAAAACAAAATATTGGAGTTTTAACCCATACTTTCTTTCCGCCTAAAAAAACACCCCTGGAACCAATATATTTGCATTGATCCTTTTGAGTCTTTGTTCTAACAAGAAATAAAACATTTCTTCCAACTTTCATCAACATACCAGTTTTGGAAGGGGTTAACTGGTAATAGTAATTCACTTTTCCCTTTCACTCAAAAAACACCCTTTCGCCCAATATATTTTTATGGACTTTTTTTAATCTTATTTCTTACGACAAATGAGACATGTGTGCCAAGTTTCATCACCATACCATTGAAATTTGGTAATATTATACTCGTTTCACTAAATATTAAGTCCTCATTTTAGAAAAAGGTTATTACTTGGGCATTAAAAACTACCCTAAGGTCATGTGCCACATGCTTAGATTATACCAAGACAAATATATAGTGGTTTCCTATACTTCCACCTTCGCCTCCCACCATTTCGAAAGCGATTATACAAAAAACTAATACATGGGTAAAAATGGATTTCGGATATGTTGTAGAGTATGAAATTCTGCGTCGATACTCATCTTAAAATTTTTTGATTATTAATTTTATTACCATTATTTTCTGACAAATAAAAACCCTGATCCGTCGAGGGTATTTCGCTCCTCCAGCGTACAAGGTCGGGGAAGGTGTCAAAAAATTAACATATTCCTATGGCTTTAAGTATTCTTAATCCAACGAGATATTAAACGACATTAATCGATGTCTGGTTCCCGATTTATAGGATAATTTATGTGAAATTTCGTGTTAAAACATGGTCAGAAGGCAACCCTTATATATCCGGTGTTCCAGTGTTGCCACCGTGGAAACACTTCTTTAAAGTAAACTTAGGATGTGGACTTTTAGTGTACCAAAGCTCATCCCGTCAGAATGAAGTGCAAGGTTTGAACTCAAATATGGCCTTAACGCCCTAACTATACTGGAATACCCTGGAAAAGGTTATTTTATTTTTATAAACAGATGACTGACTGGTATGTTGATGAAAGTTGGTAGAATTTTTGTATGTTTTGTTAAAACCAATACTCAAATAGCTTCATGCAAATATATTGGTTCCAGGGGTGTTTTTTTGAACCAAAAGAGAAATATGGGTTATAAACCCAACATATTATTTTTTCAATTTTAATATTTTTTACGTATATATTTTGAGATTAAATACAAAACAAAAATATTTCCGTATTTCTGGAACTTTTTACGAGTTCAGCCTGTTTAAGACGCAAGAGGCCACAACTCCTGAGACTCAATCTAAAAACGGTCAGTAAAATCTTATAAATATTTTGTAAAAAACAGACTTATATCAAAAAAGAGTCAGCTTAGCACAAAAAATGTAATGTTCACAGTATTTGCAATTAACTACCACAATTCGATATCCGTCGATTTAGCAACACATCCACTCGCGAGCACCTCTAACGCAAAACCGATTTGGTCTCTTTCATAGGGTTGCCATGGCTATCTAAGCTATCCTAGGACAAAAAGTTTTAAAATCCTGGACTTTGGAGGACATCATCAACCTTAAAAAAGAGGACAAAAAAAAAAAAAAAACAAAAACTAGGTCCATGAGCTTAAACGAAAATGTATTTCTTTTTTAAAATAACATAAATTAAAATACAAAAAATTAAAACTTATATTAAAAAAGAAAATTTTATAAAGTACCTTTTTATATTTATCTTCAGATTGAATTTTTTGTTAGTTTATTAATGAGAAAATTTTCAGATAAACTAAAGGTAAGATTATTTGAAAAGTGAAATTTGAGTTATTTAATTCCGGTTATTTTTTACAATAACTTTACCTCTTAAATTCAAATTTAATTTGTCAAAATTTTAGTTTCAAATGTGTAAATACAACATTCGTGAGGTTCTGGTTGGTCGGAACATTTTTTTTTAAGTTGAACACACAATTTGCTTTTTTGGAATAAACACTTTGCATTTTGGTAATGAGAATCCATTTGGACATCCACTATTTGAATAGAAAAATCTGCTACTACAGGTCTTTTTCTTTTAAGTATGACTACCTACTTTAAAAGAATTTGTTTTCTTGGAGTTTAAATGTTTGTATTTTTCTCTCTGGCGTTTGACCACTATGAACCTTCCTCTGGATCCGCCATTATTTTAGAGATAGACATCAGGGGAGCGATTACACTACTGACTATTGCAGTGGCACATGAGATTCGTTTAGATATTTTTGTTTAACTTAGTGCTCAAATTTAGAGAATTAAACGATTGCTGATGACATACCAGTGTAAAACGAAATTGTTGCCTCGGTAGCCTGGATATGTTTTTGTGTTGACTTGTTTAAAATGAAAGTTTCCAAAACTCTTGATGTACCCGATCTTCTGTTATTTAAGTGCATTTAAGATGTTATGGGGTCCTCGATCGCGTGTTTTCTTTTGCTTGCAATGGAAATCTTGGAGTTACAAACCGTGCAATTTGCTTCGGAATCATTTTTTCCTTTTCTAAAAGAAGGATGATCACAATAAGCACTTTCTTTTTGGCATGGTTTTACAATCATCTTGTAAAAAATATTAGAGTAAATAAATTGAACCACCAAATAAAAAAGAGTTTGATATTTTGCAACTTAAGGCAGATAAAATATTTATTTATTTTCTTGATGAAAGGGGGGAAAACAAAATAAAATACAGAAGCTGAAAAAATGGGCGCGTTCGACTTAATTTAGAGGGATGACACTGGAGTCAAAATAAGATCTGTTTCATTTTATGTTTTCTATCAGACTTGTTAGGGGAAAAAAAGAGGACAATTTCTTAAAACGTTGGAGGACGTTCCGCACCAGGGTTAAAAAGAGGACATGTCCTCCTAAAAGAGGACGCATAGCAACCATTCTCTTTCACATAAAATGCTTATGTGAATAGCTTGATCAACTAAAGTGACCGATGTAAAGACTGTCCCTTTCCTACTCATCATTCGGTATCTTTTTCAACACAGGGTTTTAGATATACCCTTCAAGCAAGCGAGCTCGTTTTCGGTCCGCAAACGTATCAAACAACGTATGGACGACTTCGCATTCGGATCCAAATACGGATCGAAAAACTGCGTTTTGAGGCTCAAATTAGTATGGAAATTAGAATCACCACGGAGCCATTATGTGAATGTATTGTGAGAGAGAGAGTTTTTCAATTCACCATACTCGGAGAACCAAAACCAAATCGAATCTAAAACGGTTCCAAAAAAAAATTAATGAATTTAGGCATACCATCTACAACAGTTTCTCCATTGCCTACAAAAATAAAACAAACAGAATTTTTTCATTTCAAGAGTTTTTTTTATTTATCATTCATAAAAGGTTTTCTAAAGACTATTTCGCAATTATAAACATGACATATTTCCACAAATATAAATTTACATTTAATGAAAAGAAACATGAATTTCTGATTGGAAATTTTTGAAATTTTTAACAAGAAAAAAGAGATAAAAACGCAAAAAGCCACGCTACCTACAAAACTGAACTAAAAAAAAAGTGGTGGAAATTAAGGCAAAATGATTGTATACTTCGCCTATACTCTCTCTATTTCTCGATGCTTGAAAAAAACACTCGATTCTTGTTCTTTTTACATGCGTACCAGTGCTGTCGTTTCACGAATTCCGAGAGTAGCACTTTTCATAATATTTGATGAGCATTTTGGAACCCTCGTTTAATGCTTTTGCGTGAAAGTGGTTCGGAACATTCGCTCTGCAGGGCAAATCATTCCCAATGATAACAAATATGAGAAATAAACAATGCTAAAAAACAACTAAAACTGTCGTCGGTATGATAACAAATAAAAATATGACATTTTGAAGTTAAATAGAGATATGAAATTTTTAATTGGAGTAAGGATGTGAGAAATAATGATTTAAAAAATATTTTCAAACTGAAAAATACGTTTTTCATTAAAGGAGAATGGGCATTTTTGGGTGTGAGCGGCCACGAATGAAATTTGAGACTCCAAATTAAAGGTCTGCTACAAGGGAGTAACTTTCAATATAGGCGTTTCGTTATAGTGCATTTAAGAAAAGAGTTATGAAAACAATTTGTAATTGCATTTTTGGGGCAGATGGCGTTTTCAAAAACTATCTAATGCTTTATACTCATTTCAAAATGTCTAGTGATACATTTAGTACCCAGGCCAAGTAAGCCCGCGGCTATTTTACTTTTAGAAGGCAACAGTATAAGATTATCTATTTTATCGCAGCATTTTAAAAAGAGGGTACCAACCGATACTTTAAGTCCAATCACTAACAAAACCGGTAGGCGGTGGTCGGATAAGCTTAATCAGGCTGTTTCGGTGAGAAAATGCACTTTTCTCTTTGCATTTTGGTCTAAATATACCTCGTTAACAATGGATTTCCAAAAATGGAGTATCAAATGATATAGCTAAGACTGCCCTCTTTATTAAGTGAAGTTGAAGATAGCCCGCAGTTATTATTCTTAGCACCTAGTACAGGGCTTGTATAATATTGAAGTGTACCGAGAACAACAAGTAAGGCGTCTTCTGCAAAACATTGAAGACATAGATATGTGCTGCGCACATATCATGTGCGTAGTTTGATATTTCGGCTAAGCAAGAATCCAAACCGATGATATTCGCTTTGCAGCAGCGGAATTAAGTGCGATTATAGAGGATGAGTAGTGCCTAATCATTCTTAAAAAAATATGTTTTGAATACAGAATATTATACAAAGTACGGCAATTGTAGCATTGTACTAATATTTAATGATGTATGTGCTTTGTTTATAATACAAAAAATTCACTTGCTTTTCTATTTTTCCATTCACTGATTCACATAAGCCACAATACTGATTAAAACTCTATTAAATTATAAAGACAAAAAGTTCACTTGCTTTTCTATTTTTCCATTCACTGATTCACATCAGCCACAATACTGATTAAAACTCTATTAAAGTATTAAAGACAAAAATGCATTTTATCCTATTTCGAAGTACAACATAACCACATCCAAAAATAATAAAATCATTCTTGGCCGCTCGCCCCACTGTTCATACAAATTTGCCCATGTGGAGACTTGGGGAGCCTTTTTGAGACATGGGTAGCACAGTAGTCCTTTCTACAGTAAAGGAGCCAAATGCTACTATAGTAGCCTTTCCGACAGCACAGATGCGTACACAGAAAATTTGTTATTGTGTGTGAGACACTCATTTTTTTTAGAGTCCCAAGGGAACCGAGAAATTTAGGTCCGTGATTTTGCTTTTTCAGGTCAGTTTATTGCGAAATCAGAATTTACAGGAATTTTGAGTTAGGTCACTTTTATTCTGGGGGTGCGAATTCTTAATCTTAACTAATATATAAAAGTCTTTTTTTTGTTTTCTTGTCAGTTTGGCTGTATGGGTGTCCAAACTAACAACAAAACAATCAAAATACTAATTTTTTTTATGGCATCGACAATGTCTATCCCCCAGCTATCCGATAGATAGCTTCTGAAAAAAAAATAAATTTAAATTTTTTTAGAAATCTTTAACAATAATAAAAAAATGTTGCCTATATGAAATTTGTTTTTTTTATTAATATCTTTTTAATAAACAGTCGTAGAGGTTTGCAATGTAACAATGAATTATAGCTATATGTCCTAGGAACTTGTATACACAAAATTATATTCCTATTGTACCGCTGAGCTGAGAAATTGACAATATAATATTGTAAACACATATTACTTAATAACATGTGGATGTGTGCATGGATTGATTTATTTTTTTCTTATATTTAATTTCAATAGTATAGCCATTAATTTGATACCTCACCTTTTAATCTACCTCCTATATTAGCGTCACAATTGATTTTTTAAAATTCATAAAAAATCGAATAAAATCCATAGAAATGCTCCGCTTTAACAATCGTCTACCAGTGGCGAGCATCGTTATCTCAATTCAATTACTAATTGCAGTTCTTTTAATATAGAAATCATAACTTCATTTGTACTCGGACGATATTTAAAGTTATGATCTCAGAATTTAGCTATGAGATGTGGCTAAATTTGTGTATAAAAATTATTGGGGTGAAAAATTTCTTACTAAAAGGGTGTGTAAATGACCCGTCAAATTTTTTTTAATTTCAAAAAACTAATGATGCACGTTTATAGGTGTAACCTTCTTCTATAAATATGTAAATAATTTTGTATTTCTAAATCTAACGGGAGTACGGGTAATTTAATAAATAAATCACAAAAAAAGCTACATTTAGACAACTTTAGAGGTTTCAAAATTGAGCAAACCTTAATAGTTCATAATAAGTGATACATGAAATTAAGATAGAAATTTATAAATTAAATTTGTGTGTAAAAATTATTGCAAAATATTTAAAAAATGTGTACTAAAAATGTGTTTTAATGAAAAATCAACTTATTTGTTCGTACTTTAAATTCAAAAGTTAATGAAAAATTTATATATTTAAAAAAAACAAGGGATGCACATTTATAGGTGTAACCTTCTTATACAAACATGTGATAATAATTTTGTATTTGTAAATCTAACGGGAAAAATGTAGGGGCAATTTAATAAAATAAATCATAAAAAAGCTTCATTTAGCCAAATTAAGAGGTTTAAAACTTGAGTAACACTTAATAGTTCATAACAAATGATACATGAATTTAAGTTAAAAATTTATAATATAAATTTCTGTGTTAAAATTTTTGCAAAATCTTAAAAAAATTCATACTAGAAATGTGATTTAGTGAAAAATCAATTCAATTTTTGGTACTTTAAATGCAAAAGTTAATAAAAAATTGATAAATTTTGAAAAAAAAAATCAACACGCTAGTTGCTCTAATCCTCTTCTAAAATATTGCTAATAAATGTTAAGTGATTATTTCAACTAAAGCCACTCTAAAATTAGTTTTATTGATTTATTTACCAAAAAATCATGCCCTTTTCAACGAATTTTATTTTTATAATTTCACCACGCCCATAAAATATTTTCAAATTTAAAAATTATAAATCCTGAAAATCTGATAAAAATTTTGATATATAAAACATAACTGTGCATTGCTCACTAGCTTCACAAAATAATTTCAAATATTAAAATTTTACATTAGAAATATTTTTTACAGATAAAATCCAGAAAAAAAAATTGTAAATTTGTCTGTATAAAATTGACTATAAATCGAAAAGTACTAATCCAAATGTCTATGGACAGGTCATTGTCTCACTATTATACAAAACACAATACATACAAAACATTAATAGAAAACCGTACAATTTTAAAGACAAATACGCTTAAACAGATAAAACAGTATTAATTGGACTAAATAGTGAAAATTATAAGTTTTTATGCAACCTATTAGCAAAATTTAAATTTTATAATAATTGATACCAATCAAAAATTATTTTGGTATACAAAACATATTCCTGCGATAACGACAAGCTTAAATATGGATTTTTAAACATAATTGAAATAAAATTTTTGCAAAAATCCAGTCGATCAAATTGTTTCATTTTGCTAAAATATGCATAAAATACTTGTAAATGGCCATATCATGGGCAATACTTTTACACTATTTATAAATGAGATATCAAATGACAGGTTATAAGACATAGAAAATTTTAAAAATTAAAAATTATCCACTTTCATGACAAAAGAAAAAGAGAAAGAATTAGCATAATGCGAAAAATTCATACCTTTTGCGTGTATTTACTTAGAAAATTGCTAAAAGTTAATGAAAAATTTACAAATTTTCAAAAACTAATGATACTCGATTATAGGTATTACCTTCTTCTATAAATATGTGAATAATTTTTTATTTCTAAATCTAACGGGAAACAAATTAGTGGCAATTTAATAAAATAAATCACAAAAAAGCTCCATTTAGCCAACTTAAGAGGTTTCAAACTAGAGTAATACTTCTAAGTTTATAATAAATGATACATGAAATAAGTGCCGATCCGCCTCCTATCGGTTGCACATGCGTTTGTGATAGTTCTCTATGGAAGGCAAAAGTCCTCTCGTTAATGTCCATCTATGTATATATTATTCGTGTTGTCTTTATAGTTCAGTTTACATTTCAATTACAACATAAATGTACCTTATTTTCTAAAATAATTAAAAAATCAAAAAAAAAAAAAATAATTTAAACCTTAAACCAACTACCTCCATCAGTGCTTGTGCAATACAAAAAAAAATCAATTCATCAAAAGATAAACAACAAAAATAGCTAATCTCTAACCGTGCCGCGCAAAAACAAACAAAAATAAACCAGTTTCAGTGTGTGTTTGTGCATGTGCAATCATCACCAAAGCAGTTCATCGTCATAAGAAAAACAACTAATAAATAATAAATAAGACAACTGAATAATAGAAAGCAGTGCGAGTGGTATTCCTTCCTCTTCCTCCCCCCATCATCTTCGCAGTGAAACTGACTAGACCATTGCAAGCATTGTGTTATGGTATTGCTTCCGCATAGTGCTTGCATTACCCAGGTAGGTTATGACGTCAGATAGATGGTTGCTCATTTTATCTAGTTAACCAGGGGCAGTTCAATTCAAGTTGTCACTCAGGCATAACACTAGTGGCAAATTGTTTTGAAAAGCTCAAATTGGGATCTAAATTAAACGAACTTCTTAGGTAATTGTCTGACTTGCGTTTTAGTAAGTTAGGAATATTTGAAATGGGTTGTAGATTTAGGGTTGGTTTTAGCAACATTCGTGGACCTATGCAGAATTTCTAGTCTGCGTACGTTTATACTCTGCAATACAGGTCAGCTGTTTTGACACTGAGTGAAACACAAATAGGTGGAAATTCTGATCATTCAGAATTTAACCTATATGGGTTTAGCTTAGTGCCTTTTTTTGCTCACCACGGTCTCGCCATTTATATAAGAAATGATGTTGCATACCAACTTCTACAACAATATGGTTTATGCTCAGACACATATTTTATCTTCATGTGGTTCAAATTTTCGGTGAATAAGCACATCATTCATTCCTGTTTTATTTATCGGAGCCCAAACCTGGACAGAAATTTAACTTTTAACGAATTTGATGCTCTGTCCGACTCCATCCAAAGAATTGTTGCCCATTATACTCACACTGAAATCGTCATTGCGGGCGATTTCAATGTACACAATTCTAGTTGGCTTCGCTTTTCAGGCCAGACAACACCCGAAGGAAGGTATTCTTCGCTGAGTTAAACCAACTTACTCAGCTTGTTGACGAGCCAACTCGAATACCGGACGTTGCAGGTCAATCCGCCAACACCTTAGACTTGTTTCTTACCTCTGATCCTAATAAATACACAATAAGTGTATTATCGCCTCTAGGCAAATCAGACCATTGTGTCATATCTGCTAATTTCTCGTGCCAACAAATCTCAGTTAAAGAAAAAGCACCAACGAGAACCGTTTGGCAATACGAAATAGCCAACTGGGACGGTCTCAACGGTTTCTTCATGAACTTTAACTGGTCACTATGCTTCCTCGATAGTGACGTAGACTCTAGCGCAGATATGATTACAAACTTAATTCTTTGTGGAATGAGAAATCTATCAAACCCAAAGAAAAGTCATGGTTTGATTCGAGCTGTAAAGAGGTTATTAGGGTCAGAGAAGTAAGCTTCCGTTGTTATAAAGCCAACCCTACTGAGGAAAACCGGAAAAAGTTCAAACAAGCAAGAAAGACCTGTAATGTTCATATTCGATTAACCAAATTTTTATATGATCAAAAATTACGGCAAAAAATACTACAATGTCCCAAAGGTAGTAAAAATGTATGGTCATTTGTAAAAATACATACGAAATACCACCACGTCCTCGGTTCCAACTCTCGTCTTTAATGATATTATTTTTGTCAGCTCGCAAGATAAAGGCAATTTGCTTGCAGCACAGTTTGCTGTTAATTCGACGCTGCCAGAGAGTGTTATGACTCCTCTTGTACTTCTTTCGCACTCGTGCAGTTGCTAGAGTTCTGAAAGATCTCGACATTCACAAATCTGCTGGCCCGGATAGTATCCCTCCCATTGTTTTGAAGAGGTGTTCTTCAACGCTGGCAAAACCACTGCGTAAGCTTTTCCATCTGTCCTACTCTACTGGCCTCTTTCCGAGTGGATGGAAAACAGCATTTGTCCAGCCTGTCCCTAAAAAAGGCGTATCTTCCTCACCCTCTTACTATTGACCAATTGCACTTACGTCCTTTCTTTCCAAGATCATGGAACGCTGATTAATTTCCAGCTCAAGAAATATCTCGAGGAACGAAAGCTTCTTAATGACCGGCAGTACGGCTTTCGTAGCAATAGGTCCACTGGTGATCTGATGGTTTATCTCACCGAACAGTGGCACGAATCCTTACATCGTTTTGGAGAAAGTAAGATTATTGCACTTGATATTTCAAAAGCATTTGATAGAGTTTGGCACCAAGCTCTCTTATCGAAAATGCGTGCATTTGGTATCGATGAATCTCTACTTCGCTGGATTAGAAACTAAGGTAGTTTCTAATCCAGCGTTCAATACAAGTTGCATTTGACGGTTTCAAGTCTGAAATCCATAAAATAAATGCTGGTGTACCCCAGGTCTCCGACTGTCTTCCTTATATTCATAAACGATCTTTTGTCTGTAACTTCTAATCCATTAAACTGTTTTGCTGACGACACTACCCTCAGCTTCCCATATTCGCTTACAGATTCAGACCCATGTCCTTCAGATGTGGAACTTGAACGGCAGCGTATGATAAGCTCATTAAATTTTGATCTCAACAGCATTGTCCAATGGGGAATCGAAAATCGCGTAGAATTAAATGCTTCAAAAACTCAATGCTTGATCCTGTGGTTAAAGCGAAAACCCACCCCCAATGCCGCTTTCCATGGACTGCACTTACATCGAGGAAACCGAAAAGCTCTCAGTTCGCGGTATGTGTGTCACAGACCACCTTATGTGGAATGACCACATATTTGACGTCGCCAAAAACGCTGCTAACCGCTTAGGTTTTCTCCGAAGATGCAAGAAATTCTTTACCCCCTCTAATCTGGCTGTAATCTACAAAGCCTTTATTCGTCCAAAGCTTGAGTATAATTCACATATATGGGCAGGTGCTCCTATTACTCAGCTTAACTTGTTGGATAGAATTCAAAAAAGGGCCCGAAAAATGATAGGTGATAGAACAATAACGGCAACAGTAGCATCCCTCGAACATCGCCGCAATTTCACCTGTCTCTCACTGTTCTATCGCTATTTTTTTGAACAGTGTTCAAGTGAAATAGTCAGTTGCATTCACATTTCAACCGTAATACTCGCGCTTTTAGTTTACCCTTGAGCCCAACTTTGGACATACTGTTACGTATAGAGATTCTTTCTTTAGTCGCACAACAAGAATGTGGAATGCTTTACCTGACCCTATTTCCACCCCCCATTTTGATCTACAGAACTTCAAAACCAATGTGCATCGGTATCTCCTTTTACATCCTTCCTTATTTTCCTAACGCCCGCCCTGTGCTTGTCATATTAAGGGTAGTAAAAACCCCTTTAGTGCAGCACGTCAAACAAAAAAAAAAAATGAAATTTGGGTCGAAATTTATAACTTTAAATTTAAATTATTTCAAAATTTTAACAAAATTTGTACTCAAAATGTGTTTTAATGAAAAATCAACTCAATTTTTCGTACTTTAAATTCAGAAATTAATGAAAAATTAATATATTCTAAAAAACTAATGAATTTATAGGTGTAACTTTTTCTACAAATATGTAAGTAATTTTGTATTTATAACTCTAACAGGAAAAAAAGTAGGGGCAATTAAATAAAATAAATCACAAAAATTCTCCATTTATCCAAATTTATAGGCTTTAAACTTTAGTAATACTTAATAGGTCATAACAAATGATACATGATTTTAAAGTAGAAATTTATAATTTAAATTTCTGTGTTAAAATTTGTGCTAAATCTTTAAAAAAATTCATACTAAAAATGTGATTAGTGAAAAATCAATTCGATTTTTCGTAAATGCAAAAGTTAATAAAAAATCGATAAATTTTGAAAAACAAAACCAACACACCAATTGCTCTAATCCTCTTCTTAAATATTGCTATGAAATATTAAGTTATTATTTCAACAAAAGCCACTCTAAAATTAGTTTTATTGATTTATTTGACAAAAAAAAATGCAAAATTGATCATGCTTTTTCAACGAATTTTATTTTTATATTTTCACCAAGCCCATCAAATATTTTCAAATTTTTAAATCAAAAATCTTGAAAATCTTATAAAAATTTTGATATACAAAACACAACTGTGCGTTGCTCAAAAGCTTCACAAAATAACTTCAAATATTAAAATCTTACATTAGAAATATTTTTTACAGATAAAATCCAGAAAAAATTTAAAATTGTCAATTTGTCTGCATAAAATTTGCTATAAATCGAAAAGTACTTATCCGAATTTCAAAATTAAGATGTCTTTGGAAAGGTCGTTGTCTAACTATTTAAATACATACAAAATATTAATAGACAGCTATATAATTTTAAAAACTTATACGGTTACACAAATAAAATAGCATTATTTTGATTAAATAGTGAATATTAAAAAAAAAAGAGAAAGACTTTGTCATAATGCGAAAAGTTCATACCTTTTGAGTGTATTTACTTAGATAATTGTTATGAGTAGTGAAAAATTTATAAATTTTGAAAAACTAATGATACACAATTATAGGTGTTATATTCTTCTACAAATATGTTAGTTGTTTTATATTTGTAAATCTAAAGGGAAAAAAAGTAGGGGCAATTTTATGAAATAAATCACAATAAAGCTCCATTTAGCCAACTTTAGAGGCTTCAAACTTTAGTAATACCTAATAGTTCATAACAAATGTTACATGAATCTACGGTAGAAATTTATAATCTAAATTTTTGTGTTAAAATTTTTGCAAAATCTTAAAAAAAAAATCATACTAAAAATGGTGTTTAGTGAAAAAATTAATTCGATTTTGTGTTTTTTTAATGCAAAAATTAATAAAAAATTGATACATTTTGAAAAACAAAACCAACACACCAATTGCTCTTATCCCCTTCTAACATATTGCTTAAAAAAAGTTAAGTGATTATTTCAACAAAATCCACTCTAAAATTAGTTGTATTGATTTATTTACCAAAAAAAATGCAAAATGGATCATGCCCTTTCAACGAATTTCTTTTTTATATTTTCAACACGCCCATAAAATATTTTCGAAATTAAAAACTATAAATCTTGATCACAAGCTTCACAAAATAATTTCAAATATTAAAATTTTACGTTAGAAATATTTTGTACAGATAAAATCCAGAAACAAATTTAAAATTGTGAATTTGTCTGCATAAAATTGACTATAAATCGAAAAGTACCTATCCGAATTTAAAATTTAGATGTCTTTGGAAAGGGCATTGTCTCATTTAAATACATACAAAATATTAATAGACAACCATACAATTTTAAAGACTAATACCCTTAAACAGGTGGCAGGATTATGAACATGTCCAGAAAAAATCCAATGGAGTCCAAAAAATCTATGTATGTCCATGCAGCGACATGGCGAAAAATATAATTTTTCGAACAAGACATGAGCGTTGTAAAAAGGTTAGCTATGAGATTTGACGTTTCAAGTGCGTATGAGTTTTCTGCCTGGTTTTTGTTGAATGTTTAAGTGAATGTTGGAATGTTGGAAAATATAATAAGTAGTGGTGAAGGCTAATGAATGGCATGATATAATTTTTAAGGATTGTATTGGAAGGTCGGTGGAAATTTAGTTATGTTGTTAGTGTGAAACATTCGCTCTGTAGAGCAAATCATTCACAATGATAACAAAAAAGGTAACAGCAATGCTAAGTAACAGAAAAAACTGCCGAATTACAGCTCCTCTCTTCTGTGCGTTGCAGGTCGTGTGTCGAAATGTTAAAATCTAAGGGCACCAATCGATTAAAGTGGGTGTTATTACCTTATCTCTCGGCCAAAACCTTAGCACCAACAGAAAATAAGAAATTTCACTTTTCAATTTGACAAGTGTCGAAATGTCAAGATCTGAGAGCGCCAATCGATTTTGGAGGTGGATTTTGCACTCTAAGTCCAGTGGAAATCAAAAAAATCGCACTTGACAGTGATGGTGGCGAAATGTCAAAAATCCGGAAAATCATACCTTTTGCTTTGACAGTTGATAGTTGGGGGCGAGATAGCAAAACATACAAATTTTTCAAATATTTTTTTACAAGTAGCTGTCTTTAGCATAGATATTTAGAAGTATGGCGTGAATATGTAGTTAAGCTTTTATATTAATAATAATTAACACTTGCACAATATTTCTATCCTTTGAAAATTGAGAACATGAATGATGTTGAAAATTTATTGATGTCGGGAATAAGTTTTCCTGGGGAATTGGGGCGGCAATTCATCGAATTTATTTCAGAGATATTCACGATAGCAGACATATTTTCAAGGAAAACTATTTTCCACGGGAAATTTTTTTTTTCAAGATTTGTTAACAAACTATCCTTTAACAAAAGGCAACGCCGGGTGTTTCCGCTAGTATAGTTTAATATGGTAAGTACATACATACATGATTTTAAAGTATTTTTTAACTCTGAATCCGATTTATGTAAAACTAAGACGATACAATCACCATTAAGAAAGGAATCATCATTTTAATGGAAAAATTAAAGTAATTTTTTGAATATAGCAGATACCTTAAACATTTGACAATAGATATTTGATTTATCTTTTTTTATTCTTGTTCATAATAAAATGAAACATTACTACCAATGTCCATCAACGCACTAGTTCTGCGAGGGGTTTACTGGTTATAGGCTTACACTTTTCCCTTTCATTCAAAAAAAAAACACCCTTTCAACCCGGATTTGTATATGGGCTCTTCTGATTCCTGTTTCTTACTACAAACAAAACAAGTGTGCCAAGTTTCATCGCCATACCCTTAGAACTTGGTAATATTATACTCATTTCACAGAAAATTGAGTCATTATTTTATGAAAGGAATATAATTGATTTTAGGGAAGTTGTATTGTATTTATCTTAATTGCATAAGATTGGACATTAAAAAACTACCCTAATGTCATTTGCCATAGACCAAGACAAATATATAGTGGTTTGATATACTTTCACCTTCCCCTCCCCCCATTTAGAAAACAATTAAACAAAAAACAAATACATGGATCAAAATGGACTTTAAATATGCTGTAGACTATGACATTCTGCGTCGAAACTAATCTTAAAATTTTATAAATATTTATATAATTACCATTATTTTCTGACAAATAAAAACCCTTTTCCACTCAGGGTATTTTGCGCCCCCAGCATACAAGGGTGGGGAGGGTCCAAAAAAATAATATATCCCTATGAATGGAAGTATTCTGAATCCAATGAAACATTTCACGTCATCGTCCGATGTCTTGTTTTTGATATATACTTAATTTTATGTGGAATTTCGTTCTATAACTTGGTAAGGATGCAACCCTTATATCTCCGGTCTTCCAGTGTTGCAACAGTGGCAACACTTCTTAAAAGTAATTTTAGGATGTGGCCTTTTAGTGTAATAAGGCTCATGCCGTCAGGATGAAGTGCAAGGCTGATGCACTTAACGCCCTTACTATGATAAGTCAATAAAATGTGTGAATAACAATGTATGAGTAAGATATTCAGATATGCCTTCGTGCATTCAGATATCATATAAAACAGTTAGTTGATTCAGAACCATTCAACGTAGGTACAGGTCGGTACACGAGCATAAGAAATAGCCCTTCCATACTACCCCACTGTGTATTAATACATGTCAAATTGAAAGTGGGAAAGAATTTCATGCGACTGCCAAGTTTGTGGGAAAGAAATGACTTCTCATATTGTGCTTCCAAACTTGCTTGTATTAATACATAACGTTAACCTAAAAAAAAAGTGTGATAGAATGTGGGATAGAATTATAACCATTCCCAAAATTCTTCATGTATTAACACATGTCAAATCGTGTGGGATAGAATGTCTGGTTGTGTAGGCTGGGCGGTCACATTATGTTTCCACACTAATCTACATGATTTGTTTCCCACTTTTTTGAAATGAATAGGAAGGCCTTCAAAGAGAATTGGAGCTATAACTAAATCAAATTAATTCCGTTCAATGAAAGACATTAATAGTCGTTTTTTTTATAACCGCTTTTCCAGACTCTAGACAAATACACTGAACCCTCCATATACGCGCTATCAGCATACGCGGTCTCGCTTATTATATTCGTGATACATTTTTTTCGAAACTTCTTTTTGCATACACGGTGCTTATACGCGTTTAGTCAACAATTTGTAAACATCTTGAAAAATGGTCACCAAAATAAATAAGTCTGTAAGAACTAGAGGAGCTAAGCAACCGAGCGTCTTGAAATTTTTCAACCTATGTGGTCATTGGGCTGGTACTAGTATACTTAATGCCCGTTTTTCTTTTAATGTTATGGATTGTTTTGATTATTAGTTTTAGTTTTCATCACTTTATCTTTTCTTTGTAAAATTTTAGTCGTTTTAGTACGATGCTAAATCATTTTTAGTATGATACTAGGTTGAAAAGTGTATTTTTCTCATTTAAAACAAGTTAACCATCCTACTATCTCCAAACATTTAAGTAAAGTTCTTCTTCTTCACTTAACCGGGCGCGGCGATTGCTTCACCTAAGGTTCTACTTGTGGGGTTCGCCGGGTTGACCCCAAAAAACGTCGACAGGCCTCCCAGATTAGGATTGTTCCATGTCTGAGGCCAACTAAATGCAGGCGTCGTGGCATTTGTTTTATCCAGGAGTTTTTGCGCCTGCCTTGCATATTAATAAAGTTAAAAAAAAGCATGCGCTGTCACTTTTTTGGACGTGTTCAGCTGAAGTTTAAGAAGGAAAATGGTTTATTATGATACTAGTTAGGTTAGGTTAGGTTAGGTTGAAGGGGCTGCCAGCAAGGGACCGACACACTTAGACCATAAGTTGGTCCGTTGTGATACCACGTGAATCTAGAGAGATTTTCTCCCCGCTCGTTAAAACCAGTTGGAGCTTCTAATGAAGCGTGCGAGACTACTTATGTCTATGTTTGTCATGTCAGTAGGATCATTGAAGAAGAAGTCTCCGAGATGGAGCCTACGTCTTTTAGATAGGGCAGGGCATGTGCAGAGAAGATGAGAAACAGAAAATCGTTTGCGAAAACTCCAAACCGCTTTGCGTGCTTGCCTATAAGACAGTGCCCGGTTATGACACCAATTACGGAGCTGATATGCAATCTGTTCAAAGATATCAAACACTTAGAGCGCCTCACATCTAGCGTAGGCCAAATCTGTTTTGTCGCCAGGTTACGTTGGTTGGTGGTTACGTTGTTCCACCTAAGGTTTGTTCTCCTTAAAGCATCTTGCTTCAGCAAAAATTTGCATGTAGCTATAGGCATACCGATGTCTACCTTTTCAGGTAAAATAGGTAGTCTTGTTCCAACTTTGGCGAGTTCATCAGCTTTACAATTACCCGGAATGTCCCTATGGCCCGGCACCCAACAAAGGAGGATATTGAACTGCTGTGCCATCTCTATAAGAGATGATCGACAGTTTAGGGCTGTTTTAGAGTTTGTAGAGACACAGTGGAGAGATTTTATGGCAGCTTGGCTGTCTGAGAAGATACGGATATCAGAAGTCAATATCACGTTTTCCTTAAGCCAAGATAAAACTTCTATTATGTCCAAAAGTTCCGCCTGAAACACGCTACAATGGTCTGGAAGACGAAATCCGAGAATTAAATTTAATCTTTCTGAGTACACGCCTCCACCAACCCCATCATCGGTTTTTGAACCGTCCGTATAAAAGTGAATCGAGTCGTCTTCCAAAAATGTCACGTCCTCCCATGTGGATCGGGAGGGTATGGCAACTTGAAAATTTTTATCGAAACGGAATTGTGGGATGGTGTAGTCAATTATACTTGGAAGTGAAAGTGATCTGTATGAGTTCAGAATAGCTGAGTGGCCTATTTCATTATTGGTCCACTGTGAAGAGGCTTTAAGACGGATTGCCGAACTCGCTGCCGTTTGTTTACTAAATATATCGTTGGGTGTCAGATGAAGAAGAGTGTCCAGTGCGGCGGAGGGAGTAGAACGAAGTGCTCCACTTATACACATGCAAGCTGATCTTAGGACTTTACTAAGTTTATCGCGGTTAACCGCTATATCTAGAGCTGTCCACCATACTGCCACTCCATATGTTAGAATCGGTCTAATAACCGAGATGTATAGCCAGTGAGTAATACGGGGTTGAAGCCCCCATTTACTTGCAATGGCTTTCTTACAAGAGAAGAGTGCTACTGTGGCCTTCCGGACTCTTTCTTCTATATTAGGTTTCCAACTTAACTTCTTATCTAAAATAAGACCCAGATATTTAGCTTTGTCGGAGAATGTTAGTGGAATTCCTTTAATGGTGGGAGGATCTATGTGTGGAATTTTATATTTCCTGGAGAAGAGGACAAGATCAGTTTTGTGGGGGTTGACACCCAGTCCACACCGTTCTGCCCAGTCTATTAGCTTGTTTAAGGCATTTTGTAAGAGATCCTTTAAGACAATAGGATACTTACCTGATACGGCGATAGCAACATCGTCCGCATAGGCAATCACTCTGTAGCCCTCCGCTTCCAGGCTTGTAAGCAGTTCGTTTACTACAAGGTTCCAGAGAAGGGGAGATAGAACACCGCCTTGTGGCGTACCTCTACTGACTGATCTTTTTGCAGAGAAATCGCCCAGTTTTGAATTGATAATCCTGCTTGTCAGCATTTGATTGATCAGTTCACCAAGCGAACTGTCTACCTTTAGACATGACAGTGCAGATGCGATTGCAGATGTGTCGACATTGTTAAAAGCGCCTTCTATATCTAGGAAAGCAACCATTGTATATTCTTTATGGTAGAGGGAATATTCGATGGTGCGTGTCAAAGTATGTAGTGCCGTTTCCACCGATTTCCCTTTGCAGTACGCGTGTTGAGACTGAGACAAGAGTCTCGTATCAATACTGGTACGTAAGTGTATATCAATCAGTCGTTCAAAAGTTTTGAGAAGGAATGATGATAGACTAATAGGTCTGAGATCTTTCGGATAAACGTGGGAGCACTTACCTGCTTTGGGTATAATAACAACTTTTACTTCTCTCCATGAACTAGGAATATGAGCCAAGTTCAAGCAGCTATTAAAGATTATTTCTAAAATAGGCAGCATTATACATGAGCTCATTTGAAGTTCGGCTGGTATTATGCCGTCTGGTCCTGGAGACTTGTAAGGTTTGAAGCTGTTGATAGCCCACAACAATTTTTCCCTTGTTATCAAACCTTGTGGAAAAGTTAGATTATTATTAGATCTAATGTGATCAGTACTGTTTAAAGTTTGGGAGCTACCTGGAAAATGAGTATCTAATAGCAGATTGAGTGATTCTTCGCAAGTATTTGTCCAAGAGCCGTCAGCATTTTTCAAACAGCTGGGCATTCCTGGACTGGTTGAGAGGATTTTTCTAAGTCTTGATGCTTCGGAGGTTTCTTCTACTCTGCCACAGTAGGCTCTCCAAGAAGCGCGTTTAGATTTCCTCAATTCTTTTTTATATGATTTTAGGGCCTCTTTATAGGATTCCCAGTTTGAAACTGCTCTTGTGTTTTTTGCTCTATTGAAGAGCTTCCTACAGTTTTTTCTGAGAGGCTCAAGCCCTGAGGTCCACCAATGTGGTTTTCCTTTTCCCCTTATTTGAATAAGTGGACAGGAGATGGCCATTGACTTATTTAAGGCTAACGTGATGTCATTGACTTTGGTGTCAAGTTCAGTCGGGAGGACTTAGAAGTTCAGGTTTAATTAAACTATCAAGTGTTTTCCTGTATTTGGACCAATCAGTTTTCCTGAAATTTCGAAATTCTGGTCGGATAGTGGGAACTACAACATTCAGACTAAACTGAATGTATCTGTGATCGGAGAACGAATGTTCTTTGGAAACTTTCCAATTCATAATAGATTGATGAATAGTGTCTGAGACTATAGTTATGTCTAGTACCTCTTGTCGGTTTTTAGTAACAAATGTGGGTTCGTTCCCAACGTTACTTACTATAAGGTTAGTACTTAAGATATAATCGAAAAAAGACTCACCTCTATCATTGATGTCAGTGCTGCCCCATACATTGGAGTACCGAACTGCCTTCCATCGGCTGCACAGGCTGTTTAGTCCCGTCGGAAGTCAAAGTACCTTCGTTTTGCTTAATCTGTTTTCTTTCTGGTGTCACTGTTACAATCTAAATAATTCTGTGTTTCTTGTTCAAATTAAAAAAAAAAAAAAATATAATAAGCCATACATTTGTATGTAGCTACCTACTTACCCACAAAAAAAAATAAAATAAAAAAAAAAACAACTCCAACTCATGTCGCGCAATATACATCAGTGCAAGTGCATGTGCCATCATTATATTTAAAAGAGAAAGATAAAAAAAACAATAACAACACCTAAGCACAACGAGTGGTTTAATCCTTCCCTTTCCTTCCCATCTTCTCTCGCAGTTGAGTTAACTAAATCGTTGCAGCATTGTGCGTGTAACCCCCGCACACTGCGCGCAGGGAGTAAGTTAACATGATCTCGGATAGATAATTGATCGTCTCTCTAAATAACCAGGGGCGGTTCAGTGCAATTTGTCACTAAGGCATAACACTGGTGATAAATTGTAATTGAAAAGTTCAAATTGGAATTTAGAGGTGACGTTGAATTAAGGTAATTGTCCGAGTTGGTTTTTAGTTAGTTTTGAATTTTTTAATGGCGGGTAAGTGTAGGGTTGATTATAGCAACATTCGTGGGCTTAGGAAAAATTTCTATGCTGCGTATGTCTATACTGTGCAAAACAGGCCAGCTGTTTTGGCACTGAGTGAAACTCAGATAGGTGAAAATTCTGATCATTCGGAATTTAATTTATTTGGGTACAACTTAGTGCCATTATTCTTTCCCCACCATGGTCTTGCCGTTTATATAAGAAATGATGTAGCATACCAACTTTAACCACAATATGGTTTGTGTTCTAACACAAACTTTAATTTCATGTGGTTAAAATTTACGGTAAATAAGCACATCATTCACACTTGTTTCGTTTATCGAAGCCCCAATCTGGACAGAAATTCAACTTGTAACGAGTTTGATGCTCTGTCCGACTCCATCCAAAGAATTGTTGCCCATTATCCTCACACTGAAAACGTCATTGCGGGCGATTTCAATGTACACAATTCTAGTTGGCTTCGCTTTTCTGGCCAGACAACACCCGAAGGAAGGTATGTTGAGCTCTTTGCTGAGTTAAACCACCTGACTCAGCTTGTTGACGAGCCAACTCGAATCCCTGATGTTGCAGGTCAATCCGCGAACACACTTGACTTGTTTCTTACCTCTGACCCTGATAAATACACTGTTAGTGTATTATCGCCTCTAGGCACATCAGACCATTGTGTCATATCTGCTAATTTCTCGTGCCAACAAAACTCAGTTAAAGTGAAAGTACCAACGAGAACCGTTTGGCAATACGAGAAAGCCAACTGGGACGGTCTCAACGGTTTCTTCAGTAACTTTACCTGATCACTGTGCTTCCTCGATAGTGACGTAGATGCCAGTGCAGATATGATAACAAACTTAATTCTTTGTGGAATGAGAAATTTTATCCCGAATAGGGTAAAATCTATCAAACCCAAAGAAAACTCATGGTTTGATTCGAGCTGTAAAGAGGTTATTAGGGTCAGAGAAGTAAGTTTCCGTAGTTACAAAGCCAACCCTACTGAGGAAAACCGGAAGAAGTTTCAACAAGCCAGGAAGACCTGTAACGCTCATATTCGACGAACCAAATTTGTGCATGACCAAAAATTAAGGCAAAAAATACTACAATGTACCAATAGTAGTAAAAATTTTTGGTCATTTGTAAAAAATATTCGAAACACTACTTCGTCTTCGGTTCCAACACTCGTCTTCAACGACACACCTGCTGTCAGCTCGCAAGATAAAGCCAATTTGCTTGCAGCACAGTTTGCTGTTAATTCGACGCTGCCAGCAAGTGATAGAACTCCGCCTGTACTTGAGAGCGTAAACGATTCTATGGGTCAAATCTTCTTTCGCACTCGTGCAGTTGCTAAAAGACCTCGACATACACAACACAGAAAGTAAGATTATTGCGCTTGATATTTCTAAGGCGTTTGATAAAGTTTGGCACCAAGCTCTCTTATCGAAAAAGCGCGCATTTGGTTTCGATGAATCTCTTCTTCGTTGGATTAGAAATTACCTTTCGGACCGATCAATACAAGTTGTATTGGAGGGTTTCAAGTCTGAAATTCACAAAATAAACGCTGGTGTGCCCCAGGGCTCCGTTTTGTCTCCGACTCTCTTCCTTATATTCATAAATGATCTTTTGTCTGAAACTTCTAATCCATTAAACTGTTTCGCTGACGACAGCACCCTCAGCTTCTCATATTCGTTTTCAGATTGACATCCATGTCCTTCGGATGTGGAACTAGAACGGCAGCGTATGATTAGCTCATTAAATTCTGATCTCGACAGCATTGTCCAATGGGGAATCAAAAACCGCGTAGAATTTAATGCTTCGAAAACTCAATGCTGTCTTCTGTCATCAAAACGAAACACACCTCCCATGCCGCTATCCATGAGCGGCACTTGTATTGAAGAAACCGAAAAGCTTTCAGTCCTCGGTATGTGTATCACAGACCACCTTCTGTGGAACGAACACATATTCGACGTCGCCAAAAATGCAGCTAAATGCTTAGGCTTTCTTCGGCGATGCAAGAAACTTTTCTCCCCTTCTGATCTGGCTGTAATCTATAAAGCATTTATCCGTCCGAAACTAGAGTACAATTCTCATATTTGGGCAGGTGCCCCAATAACCCACTTGAGTATCTTAGATAGGATTCAAAAAAGAGCTTTGAAAATCATAGGTGACAGAAATATAACAGAAACATTTGCATCCCTCGAACACCGCCGCGATGTTTCATGTCTAACATTATTTTACCGTTACTTTTATAATCACTGTTCTAGTGAAATAGCCAGCTGCATTCCTCCCCTAAGACAATTCAACCGTAATACTCATACCTCTAGGAATGCACATCAGTTTACCCTCGAGTCCAACTTCGGACGTACTGTCAAGTTTAGAGATTCTTTTTTTAGCCGCACTACCCGAATGTGGAATGCTTTACCCGGCTCTGTCTTTCCCGACCATTTTAATATTCAGAGGTTCAAAACCAATGTGCATCGGTATCTCCTCTTAAATCCTTCCCTATTTTCCCAACGCTCGCACTGTGTTTAAACATTTTAAGGGCAGCCAAATCCCTTTAGTGCGCGCTCAAACAAAAAAAAAAAAAAAAAAAAAAAATACTGTATGATGGGCGTTAGCGTCACTTCCAATTATTAGGCGGATTATCTGCCGTTCTGCTTCAGTGACTATACTTTCCAGTGTATTACTGGGAAGAGGGCCAAGGTGGTCATGGCCGAGATAAGCTGACACTAGCCAGTACATGCCGTTTGTCGTTTTTAGCCTGGCTGCGGTTATATCTCTGTCGCTGAAATGAGGGAGTAAATATACATTAATGCTACTTTTAACGAGTATGCACGATCTAGGTTCACCTTTATCTGACGCATACAGTTAGTAGTATCCAGGAGTTCCGAGTCCCTTAACCAAGGATTTGACAATCCATGGTTCTTGGATCAGAACGATATCTTCATTCCCCCTGGATAGACGGAGAAGAAGAGAGGCCGAAGCCTTAATGGAGTGTTGGAGGTTAATCTGGACTAACTGCAGCATTTTGGCTACATTTAGGCAGACCAGCCTCCACCACCGTTTTATTAACATCTTCCGAGTCAGAAGAGGAGCCCAAAAGCTCATTCTCACTCAGAAGAACCATGTTTAGGTAGTCTTCAGTCTCCATTTCGGTCTGACTGTCAACGTGTGTAGAGGAATGAGCTGTAATAGAGGATGTCCTGGATGCATCCTTCTCCAAACTAGGGAAGGTAATAGATGCAGCCGGGTCCCCAACCAGAGGTTCAGCCTCAAGAGGGTGTGGAGGCTCGCATTCCGCGATCACCTCATCTTTTTTATATATTCGTAAGGTAATCGTCTCAAACCCAAACCGAATCACACCTTGAGTCTGCGCCAAGGGGGCAAGGGATTCCTTATTGACCACGACGATCGCGCTCCTATAAAGACCCTCTGCCTCCTCCAGCTTTGCGGCTTTCCAGTTATGAGTCGGCAGGGATGGATTGCTGAGTTTGATTACCTGGAGAATATCATCCATGCAGGAAGGTTCAGCTGGAATCCAAGTGCGAGCTCTTGGTCTGCATGGGATGTTCTTCTTAGCAAAATCCTCGAGTTTCGCACCTGGCCAGATTTCACCTAGCCTACTAACAGCAAGCTTGTACAGATCACAAGATCTCTGATCGTCACAAACGATGAGTTTGACATGTCCTTGATGCCAACCGCCATCGCTTGTGATCGGAGGTGGTCCCGGGTTCTCCTTCATATCAGAAGAAGTCGTGCCATCTATATCGCTCCTGTCGATAACCGCAATCACGATTTTACCCTCCAAAATGTCCCTATAAGAATTAGCGGGTTTAGCGGGTCCGCTATTTGGATTGAGGGGAGTGCTGGTGTTATGCACTCTGGGCCGTTTGGGTACAGGTGTGGCACCCTCCATAGACCTTTCTCGCTTTGACGTAGAGTCGCCGCTGGTCTGTGCATTAGCAAGAATGCGCTTTGCCCACTCAATTCTAACGTCATGCTGCGACGTACCTCCGGGCTCATCAGAGCTCTTCAGTTTCTTCGAAGCATTACGTTTATCCTTATACAGATTTTTAGATGGTCTGTACCGTGTTTTTCGTTTTGCCGTACCCGGAAGAGAACCCCCCTAGCACTGGAAGGGCCATGCTTCACAACCACAGCAGCACTTGGTTGGATTCCCTTTCGGGACGGTTGCCGAGGTTCACTCGCAATAGTAGTAGCGGGACCATTATTCACAACCCCACTACTACTGAACTTAGGTACAGCTACCTTTTCACTTCCCTCGCTGCGAGGTGCATCAGATGAGGGATCACGATTAGCCGCAGCCTCTCCACTGATACACAATACAGGAGAAACGACAAACAGCGCTGGCGCCGTGCTGCCGCCCGGTTTAGAAGAAGAACCGGTCTCACAACTATCTATCCTTTTGTGTTTTTGTTTGTTTTTGTTCATTTTGTTCCCACGAGAGGCGAAGAAAGGGTGGTCCATCTGTACAGAGATTCGCATATACAGATAAGGCTAGTTAATCCGGAGGTCGCCAGGTATCCGGATACTCCGTTAACGACTGAGCTAGTATTTTTAATTGGGCCCTCAGCTAGGCTGATCCTCGGCACGGTACGTATAACACCATTGATCCAGCCCAATAGGAAAGGTAGCGGTAGGGTAGGATATAGAAGGGGGAAGGATTTCAGACAGCGTCATCGCCATACTGAAGAGGAAGGAATGGTTGCAGGATTCCGGACAACTTTTTCGCCGTACCGTCAGTGGGAGAGAACGACAGACAGCTTCATCGCGGTACTGTCGAGAGAAGGATGATATCGGGTGAGGGAAAGCCGAACAGCGTCATCGCCGTACCGTTTTGGAAGCTTTAGGAGAGGAGGGGTAGTAGCGCCGAACAGCGTCAACGCCGTACCGTCGAGGGAGGGGAGGGAGGGATAGAAAAGGAGAGGAAGGGTACGAGGAATTTGAAGCGCCCTTTGGTTTCAGGACTCATCTGGAGAGTTAATCTCGAGACTCATTGACCTTACTCAGCTTCTACAACTCGACAAGTTTGACGCTCGGGTAGAAGATGATACTAGTTAAAAAGTATTTAAAATTTAGAAAATTTTAGTAAACTTTAATGGACTTAGAAAATGTATTTAAAATGTATATTAATATGTATATTAATATGTTTAAAATTGTTCGCCTTTTTTCAAGTGTTTGTATAAAAAATAAAATGTTTTTTTTCTTTTTTTAAATTCATCATATAAAATAGTCTGTCTTCGAATGAATCTCTTTATTTTCATACAGATAAACTCTGCATACGCGAATTCGGTATACGCGGTATTTTCTTGGAACGCATCCTTCGCTTATATGGGGATTGCTGTTTCGTGTTTTATTTGACTTCCTACGGAATTACAGGTCCCTGCTTATAATCAGACGATTTAATTTGCTCTAATTTCAAGTATAGAATAGCCTTTTCTGTTGACATGCTAAGTTATTCAAATATTCCCAAAAATCTAAAAGAGAACACCCCTCCAGGACTTAGCTCGCGGCCATGGACTTTTGGTATGTTGTAGCTGGGAGTAACCCCTACCATATACCTAAGCAAATAATTCAGAAAGCACTGCTTTTTGCATTCATTTTATAATTTTCGGTCTTCGTTGTCTGGACTTCTTTTTTCCTGTTATCTGTTGGCAAATTGATGTTAAAAATGTTTCGGCGTAGCAATTTTCTTATTTTAGATATTGAAAATGAAAATTTGAAAAAATACGGCGACATTTAAGAGTAAAATCAAACCCCTTTTCTCTTCCGGGATGTTTTCTAATAAACAGAGTTAAGTTTGAGATTGTGTGACTACTCTTATATATATACAGCCTTATGCATAAACGAATTATAGAGAGTGCATAGTGCTATGCACTATTTATAATACCTCTGAACGCAAAAACCTTATTCATAAACTTATGCAACGTTGAATAGAGGCAACATAAGCTAAACGCGTTTGGAGGTTGTATAGAGCCAACATAAGGGTTGTTTAGTATCGGGATGTCACTTTGACTCACACACAACAATAATGTAGATAGATATTAGGGGGCGCTTATTTTTGCAATCTTTGAGGTGTTGAAATCTGACTATCAAAATATTTTATAATATTAAATACAACAATAAATATTGTTGGTTTTGTTAATTTATTGTACATTTTTGTTGATATTGTTTAAATAAAATTAAGAATATTTTCTGTACACTTTATTTTATAGAATTTACTTAATAAATGTAAAAGATTTAAAGATTTTCCATCAAATCTTACAACTCTTGCAAATGCTCCACGGCATGCGCGAGATTTAAATAAAATTATACAAAGATTCACCTTCATCACTTTCACGGGAAAATACAAATGAATTTTAAGCATTAAAAAATAAGCACCACCCTTTTATTTTTCTCCTCAACAAAAACATCACGATGTGAGTGAATGAAACAATTCATGGAATAAATCAAAAACGACGTTTTTTTTGTTTCAAATATTTTTAATTTTATTTGCAAACACAAAAAACCAACAAAGTAACTGGCTAATTATAATAATATTAAAAGAAATAAATAAAAACCCAAAAAGAATCCAATCGCCAGCAGAATTACTTCATCGATTTTTCACACAGCACACACACAGATGGGTCTCCTTTGTCAGTTTTGAAAGTAAAACGTAATAGATTTCTCCTTTATGGTACTAATTTTGACACAAGCTCATTATAACTACAATGGATGAAAAATATTTTATGCATAACAATTTATGCAACGTTGTATAGTGGCTACATAAATCCTTATGCAGTGCATAACTATTCATCTGTTTAGCGGATTCTAATGAATACGACTGATAATGTTCATATATGTTGAGGTATTTGCAATTATATTACATAATTTGTAAATCTTTTGGTATCAAATAACTTATATTTTGATCCAATTACATTTGTACAAAACAACACAACAAAACATTTTATTGACATTATGATTTTCTGTTTGACAGTTAAAATACAGCTTTAAGCTGGCTTTAGACTTACGTTCTTCATTCGATGTACGCATTGGCGGGTCCAGGGGGGTGGCTATAGGGGCTAAAGCCCCCCCCCACAGCCGATTCCTAAAATTGATTAAAATATATAAATCAATACATTACAACGTGAAGTGTTTTATGTTCCTCTAAAATATTGCTAAGCAGTGAAGTTTGAAGGGAGTCAGACAAAATAACGAGGATGGGGCTAAGCAATTTATATGTTATGGTAATTCGTTTTATAAGCCCCAAATGAATTACCTTGGGGCTTAAGCCTGAAAGGAAATGTACAAAAAAACAAGGTCGGGTCTTCAAGTAATTAACAAGGACAGAAAATTGGGACAAAAAAAACAGCTTGGGAATAGGGATTGACAAGAAAAAAAAACGTGGTCGGGGCTACGCAAATAATTCCCTTAAAACTTAGATACCTTATTTCAGAAAGTTTTGGGGCTTGACTTAAGGGACTGTCTAGTCCAAGTTGGAGCTAAAGCTGGAAGAGATAACTGAAAAACGGGGTGGCGGCTTAAAAATTAGCATGTCAAATGAAAAAAACAATTTAGCTAATTTTGCGAAAAAAGGCCATTTGGGGCTGAAGCCCGAGGAGAATTCGTGAACGACAAATCAAAATCCGAGTTTTCTTTGTGTACTCAGAAAATCATGCTGGTGCATGTGAATAATTTGCGATCCTTTATGGACAGATTTTTTATTCTTGTGGTTCAAAGCTTGATGTGGCTGAAAATTTGAGGTATATTAGTCCAATAAAATAAGCAAAAATTCGGGAGGAGAATGTTATTGTTTTATTTAAAAGAGTACTTCTTGGGGATTTTAAAACCAAATTTTTCCAATAAAAAACCCTCTGCGTCGTCCGCCATTTTGAAAAAGGTGTTTAAAAGTGTTTAATCAATTTTCTCAACCGCTATTAGTCGTAGAGTAGTCATTTTTGTCTATTTTTGTAGGTAAACATGTTCTCTACAATTTTTTTAAAGCTCCTTCCTATAAAAAGTTATTGTTAAAAAACAAGCTAATTTTCTATTTCAAAAATGGGGTTTCAAGTTTATCTCACCAAATGTCCATCCGAACCTAAACTCACTTTAGAAACTTTTTATAAAAAATTAAATTTTCTACATTTCTGTTTATTTAGATTTCATGGAAGTCAAAAAACTTTCAAATTATAGCAAAACAAAGTTTCTAAAATTATATAATAAAGTGTAGATTGATTTTATTAAATTGCCCCTACTTTGTTTCCTGTTAGATTAACAAATATAAAATTACTAACATATTTGTAGATAAAAGTTATACCTATAATTGGTTTCTTGAAAATTTAAAATTTTCCATCATATTTTGAATTTAAAATAGTATATAAATAAAGTTAACGAGACATTTACACACCTTTTTAGTATGAAGATTTTTGCCCTTAAAATAAAAATTTATTTTTTCTAATCGGCTTTTTTTCCTTTTAAAAAATCCTAACTTCGTTTTTAGGAGCTATAAAAACAATTGTAGAGAACATTTTAACCTACAAAAGTAAACACTACGACAATACGACTAATAGCGGTAAACACCTTTTTCAAAATGGCGGACGACGCAGAGGGTTTTTTTATTGAAAAAATCTGGTTTTAGAATCCCCAAGAAGTATTCTTTAAATAAAAGCAATAAAATTCTCCTCCCGAATTTTTGTAGATATTTTCGATTTTTTTTGGATAATTTGATTGGACTATATGTATAATAAGTGAAGATTATAAGTCTATAAATACGCCTGAGCCTTTATGTCCTATCTTCGCTTAAAACTATTTTAAATGTTAAATAGGACAGATGTTATTGTAACTACTTAACATTGAAAACATTTTAAACCGGGGATAGAATCTGATATAAATGCACAAATAACACAGCTATTGTAAAAAAAAGTGGAAATATCAAAATACGATTCCGATTACATAACGCATATTTTTCACAAAAAAACCTTAAAACTAAAACTTTAGGACACACAATTTAAATTACTTAATATCTTAAAGTGGATAGCCCAAGCCCCCCCCCCCCCCACAGCCAAATCCTAGATCCGCTACTGGATGTACGTTGTTCGGTGTTCGTTGTTCTGAAGAAAGCATTAACATTAGAAAGTTCAACCCTATTTACAAAATTGTTAATTTATATAACTTAGAGTGAGTTCAAAAATGCAGGAATGCTGCATGACTGCAAAATACAATTGTAAAACAAGTTGTTAATAAAATTTGATGTCATTGTTGAGAGGAAACATTAATTCTTCTAAGACAGTAGAAATATTTTTTAACGGACAATATTTGTCTGCAGAAATGGAAAGTCAATTTTGCAGTTTTACTGAATTCCTGCATTTTTGAACTCGGGGTAGGCTTCTTGTGCCATTCAGTGCTTAAAAAAACTTCGAAAATGTCCCTCCAAGCTGCACGACAATCCAAAACAATGTTCATTTAAACAGTTTTCGCATTTAAACACCAGTTTTTCGGATTACAACGAACACCGAAATTTCTGACCTGATTTGAATTTGCACGTTCTTAGTTCGGTGTTTAGTTTTATTATTTAGATTTTCGTTGTTCCGCGTACAAACAACAACGAACAACGTACACCGACGATAACACCGAATCCGAAAGTCTAAAGCCAGCTTTAGAGCACCAAATGATCTCAAAGTGTAAACGATGGACGACACGATAGTAGAAGAATTACGTGAAGCAAATTATGGACGATTTCGCCGAGAATTATCGTTTTGACGATTATCGTTTTGATAATTACGGAATGACCCCTTAATGATTTTGACACAAAAACATTTTTGGAAACCTTTATTTTAATTTTTAATGCATACCAAAATACTCCAAGAAATTGGTTCATCACTTAAAAATCTGACCAAAATTGGTAGTCTTTCTGGAAAAAAGAATGTTATCGTGAACCTGCCAACTGCAAAACAAAATAAAAACAGAAACATTTAATAAAACAGACATGGTTTAAGAAAAAACTTTTATACATACGTACCTACCTACTTTTTATTTGTTTGACTTTCGTTTGTATATTTTCAGGCTTAGAACGGGTTACTGAGGAGTTGATGGGACACCGAAAATGGAAGCAATATCAAGAAGCTCTCACACTACACCAATTTAGTGCAGGTATCACTAATTTAGACCAAGTCGATATTTTAAGTAAGTATTTTTAGTTTTAAAACTCACAAAATAATTTATTACAAACGTTTAAATCTAAATTTAGGCAGTAAAGGTGAACAAATATTGGAGAACATACAAAAAATCTCTCATTGGCAACCATTTGATGCTCCCAACACAAAAACGTTAGAAGTAAATGATAAATCTTTGATATCGTCGTTAACAAAACTAGGTCATAGAATTCTCCACTTATAACATGAGTTTGTATTAGAACCTTTAAAATTTATTTGTAGAGAAAGGATGTTTAGAATTCAACAATAGCACAATTGCATCACATAGTATAAGTTGTAAAAATATTAAGGAAAATACTGACGGCGAGCCCGTACCACTTATCAGTCCGAAAGAACCACCATTAGAAGCCACCGATTGGAAACCGGATGAAAAGTGTAATTTTTGCGACGCCGGTAAACTCCTCATCGTGACCGAGAAGGGTGAATTAGTGGCTGAGTCGAGCCCGGCTTTGTCCGAGGCAGACCACGCCAGTAGTAAAGTAAGTTTATCAAACAATTCAAATACATAAATATGTATATACAAATGTATTTCATTGTTTATTGCAGTTACAGGTTGGGACGGAAAGCGACTCCGGTGACAGTGTGGTTCCAGACGCAAAGAAGGATGTAAAAAAAGTTCTTAAATCACATGTCAAAGATTCAGTTACACCAAATATGACCTCATTGGAGTCAATGGCATTACAATGGCCAGGACTTCATTCAGGCTTGGGGCAGTTGTATCCGTGTAAGTTTTATTGTTCTTGTAGCCATCTACTTTTCCCTTATAGTAAGTAAGTAAGTAAGTAAGTAAGTATGTTTATTCAAAAATTCAAGAGAGAATAGGTATAGGTATACATAATTTTTTTTTTATATGCATAGATGTTTAAATAATTTTTTAGTATAGACTTAATTTGATTAACATTAAACATTTTTTTTTTTGTTTGCATCAATGGCTGTTGAGCCGTCTGTTGCGATGATATATCCTTATTTAAGTAATTCCTTATGTTAGTTTTAGTATTTGTGCTGCTGTTGTTGTTGGTGGTAGTGTTTCTGGTGTTGGTTTTGCTGTTGTTGGTTTTGTTGTTGTTGGTGTTGGTGTTGTTGTTGTGGTTGTGGTTGTGGTTGTGGTTGTGGTTGTTGTTGCTGTCGCTGTTACTGTTGTTGATGTTGGCGTTGATCGGTTGATGGTAGAGTTGGTATAGTTGGCCTTGGTGTTGTTACTGTTGCTGTTGATGCTATTGCTGTGGTGATGCTGTTGATGTGGTTGTTGTTGATGTATGAGGTGATGGACTTGTTGTTGATGAATTTGTTGTGATAAAGATGCTGTTGATGCATCGCTCTTGACTTTGCTGTAGTTGAAGATGTTGTTGTTGTTGTTGCTGTTAGGGTTGTTTTTGTTGGTGGTGGTGCTGGTAGAGTTGATATTATTGTTGTTGCTGTTGTTGTTTTTTTTTTATTCTTTTTTGGTTGATTTTCTTGTTGTTGTCCTTGCTCTTGTTGTTGCTAGTGCTGTTGCTATTGCTTTTGCTTTTGCTGTTGTCGTTGTTGGCGTAGCTGGCATTGTTGGCGTTTCTATTGTTGGCGTAGTTGTCGTTGTTATTGATTTTGCTGCGGATGGTTATGTATTTGTTATTGTTGGTTGTCGTTGATGGAGCTGTCGTGATCGGTGTAATTGGCTTGGTTGTAATTGTTGTAGACCGTTGTAATTAGTCCTGTTATTGCTGTTGTTGCTCCTATTGTTGACATTTTTTTGTGTTGGTGTTTTTCTTATTGTTATTGTTTTCGTAGTTGTTGTTGATTTTGAATATGATTATTTATTTGTTGTTGTTGCTGTTGATTTTGCTGTCCTTGTTGCTTTTGTAATTGGCGTTGTTGGTGTAGTTTGCACTGTTGGCGTTGTTTCTATTGTTAGTGTTGTTGGCGTTGTTTTTGTGTAGTTGGAGTGGGTGTTGTTGTCGTTATTGGTGTACGTGGCTTTGATGTTGTTGAAGATCGTTGTGCTGTTATTGCTGCTGTTGATGATATTTTAGTTCGAGTTGGTGTTTTTCATGTTGTTATTGTTTTTGTAGTTGTTAATGATGATGTTATATTTATATTTATTTTTTATATTTTGTTCATATATTTAATTGTTTTGTTTGTTGTTGTTGTTGCTGGTGTTGTTTTTGATTTTGTTGAAGATGCTGGTGTTGATGCTGTTATTGTAGCTGGTGATGTTGTTTTATCCATTATATTCTCTTATAAGCTCAGTGCGATATTTAATAGCTAGAGAGAGGTATTTTACCAATGAGAACCAGTTCCCATCGCCATTAAGGATGTTCACCATGTTTTCCGTGTTAAGAGCTCTTGACATAAAATATAACAGGCGTAGTTCTTTGAATACAGGGCACATTCCAAAGAAATGGACAAATGTTTCCTGTTCTCTCAGGTTACACAAGGTGCAAATAGTACTTCTGTTGCTCGTTGAAAATGTACCGTTCAGATACAGAAGTCCTCCTCTTGCTTTAAAGATCCATCCTATTTCGGATGCGGTCCTTTCTTCCTGAGGGTATCTGCTTCCATCAGTGTAGTTGAGGACATTGTACAGTCCATGTGATGTTGACGCTTGCGCTCTTTGAGATGCTACATCCCACTCTCTTTCCATTATTTGCATGTCAGCCAAATCAATGGCATTCTGGAATAACCTGGTGTTTCCGACAACCTCATGGATATGTCTTCCTTCTAATATATTCGTCCATTGTGTAATCCAGTATATATTTTTGGTTACTATTATATTCGCTAATATACAGGGTATCCCATTAACAATGGTCCAAACTGAAATTGGTGATAGGCCAGGTGATGAACTATCAGAATTTGGTAACTTTTCCATACCGAATCATAGCGGTTCTCGAGTAACGGCTATTTCTTGAAATTTGAAAAAAATCTAACTTTGAACCGATTTTTTGCTCACCCTGTCCATAATTGATTTTTGTTTTTTACAAATTTGGCATTAAAAAATTCACTTATAGTTTCACTAACTTTACTGAGTAAAATATTTTTGATTGGCATCACCATTTGCCTACAAATCATTAGTTAATATTGAACTTTGCCAAAATTAATTTTTGACCTCAATCTTCTGATGAGCCCCCTGAATAAAATTCGTATGGCTCAATACAAGTCTTATATTTCAAAAATTGCCTATTTTTCTGTAGTTTCAAAAAAGGTATTAAACTTGCCAAAGCTATTTTTAAATAGACAGTTATAACCGTTTGAACCCAATTAAACAGGTTCAAAATCAAACAAAAATAAAACATTTTTGTTCAAATATTTCGATAAAATTAGAATTTCACTTCCAATATAACTCCGAAAGAGCTGAATTTTGGTGGAGATCTTCGTTTTAATGTCATACGCATTTCTTAAATAAATACATTAAATTTTGACAAGGACTTTTTATTTTCTGTGGTGAAAGAGTATAAATCCAGTATATTTGAAAATTTTACGAAAACCATCAGGTTTTTTAAGAAGTGTCTTTGGAAAACATGCAGCTTATAAAATTCTACAGAAAAAAGATAAACTCCTTTTTTTCGTTGGAGCAAGAGATTTTGAGAAAACGGGGACAAAATGTGTTTTTATACTTTGATGTGGTATTTTCCACACCGTTGCATTTGCGCACATTTGTCTCAAAATTTATTGGTCTAACGGAAAAATGTATCCTAATGGTTTTTTAGAAAGCTATAAGCTACAAGTTTTCCAAAGACACTTCTTAAAAAAGCCGATGGTTTTCGAAAAATTTTCAAAAATACTGGATTTATACGCTTTCACCACAGAAAATAGAAGGTCCTTGTCCAAATTAAAGGTATTTATTTAAGACATCAAAACGAAGATCTCCACTAAAATTCAGCTCTTTCGGAGTTATATTTGAAGTGAAATCCTAATTTTATCGAAATATTTGAACAAAAATGTTTTATTTTTGTTTGATTTTGAACCTGTTTAATTGGGTTCAAACGGTTATAACTGTCTATTTAAAAATAGCTTTGGCAAGTTTAATACCTTTTTTGAAACTACAGAAAAATAGGCAATTTTTGAAATATAAAACTTGTATTGAGCCATACGAATTTTATTCAGGGGGCTCATCAGAAGATTGAGGTCAAAAATTAATTTTGGCAAAGTTCAATATTAACTAATGATTTGTAGGCAAATGGTGATGCCAATCAAAAATATTTTACTCAGTAAAGTTAGTGAAACTATAAGTGAATTTTTTAATGCCAAATTTGTAAAAAACAAAAATCAATTATGGACAGGGTGAGCAAAAAACTGGTTCAAAGTTAGACTTTTTTCAAATTTCAAAAAATAGCCGTTACTCTAGAACCGCTATGATTCGGTATGGAAAAGTTACCAAATTCTGATAGTTCATCACCTGGCCTATCACCAATTTCAGTTTGGACCATTGTTAATGGGACACCCTGTATGTGGGAGACGGTTCTCGTTATATGAGCAGAGAATTTTCTTGATGTAGGTCATGTGACATTTCATTGTAAAAATAAAAAGAGGTTTAAGTTTAAGTTCCAAAGTGAGCATGTAGTTTGGAGATGATGATGGAACTTTCATTGTTTTTTTAAGAAAGTATCGTTGCACCTTTTCCATTTCATCGTATTGCTCATGTCCCCAAGCTTGTGCCCCATACCCCAAGATTGATCTTGCTACTGCGTTAAACAATTCTAGCTTTGATGAATAACTGATCTCTTTTTTCGAAATAAACGTATGCCAAGTCAAGTTTAAGCTCATTTTTGCCTGCTGCGCTCTTTCCTTGAAATGTTCGGTCATACTCAACCCTGGTGTCAGCCACAAACCCAAGTACTTATACTTGTTGACCACCTCAATTTCTTCCGTTGCGAGGGTCCATCTTTCTAGATTACTTCTCCTGCCTCCATTTTTTCTAAATATGACGATTTTTGATTTCTCGAGATTGATAATGAGATTCCACATTCGGCAATATTCTTCAAGCTTGTTTATCATGTATTGTAAGTCCTTTGGTGTGTTTGCAAAAATTACAATGTCGTCTGCGTACAGTAACATTCGAATGACTTGTTCATTTATGTGTATTCCTCCCCCAATGAAATCATGCATGTCGTTGATAAACAGTGCAAATAACATAGGACTTAGGAGACACCCCTGTTTTACACCCATTTCCGTATCGAACCAGTCTGATAGGTTTTTTCCATCCCATACTGCACTTATAGTCCCTGCATAGAGATCCTTTAAAATATTAAGGAATTTTGTTGATAAACCCATTCTTTTTAGTTTGAAAAACAGTGCATTCCGACAAATACTGTCAAACGCTGCCTTGAAATCTACAAAAAAACAGTAAGTTTTTTTGCCATCATTCATCCTGATTTTAACAATGTTTAGTAGATTGAACATATTATCAGCTGTGCTATATCCCTCTCTAAACCCTGCTTGATATTCGTTCAGAATACTGTTTCTTTTTTCCCAATCCTGTAGCCTTCTGAGAAGTATGCCCGTGTATATTTTCGCCATGACATCCATAAAGGAAATTCCTCTGTAGTTTTGCGCGAGGTTTATGTCTCCCTTTTTGTATATAGGAAAGATCAAAGACTTCTTGAAAGAGGGTACAACTCTTTCTGTTTGTTGGATTCTATTATAGATTTTAACCATACGATCTAAAAGTATCTGAGGAGCATGCATAAAAAATTCATACGGGACACGGTCGTATCCGGGAGCTTTGTTTGTCTTAGCCTTGTTCAGTACTTCCATGATTTCTAAGTTTGTGATCTCGCCATCAAGCTGTTCATCCCAGGAGTCTTCTAATGTGTCTTCCAGTGTTACTATGTTCTGGAGTGGAGGGTTCAGGAGACGTTGAAAATGATCTTTAAAATGGCTACTTTTTATGTTTGGTCCTACTCTGTGGCTTTTATTACATAATTTGTTTGCAATATCCCACCATTCCTTTGTATTTCGAACGTTTCTAAGACTGATACATAACGATTGATAGTACAGCTTTCTTTTCATCTTGCATGTCTTTTTGTATTTTTGATTTGCTTCCAGGTATGTTATTTTCAGAATTTCTGAGGGGTCCCTTCTCCACCTATTGAGCCATTTGAAAGCATTTTTCCTTGCGGCCATACACGCTGCATCAAACCAACATTGTTTAAAGTTATTTTTGTTTGAGAAATTACTCTGCTCGCCCACTACTTCCTTGATGGTTGATATTATCCCTTCAACCGTCCAGCTGTCCACTCCAAAATCACCCCCTTCTTTTGCCAGGATACTCTGTTGAATTCCAATTTTGTAATTGCTTTCATTTTGCTTTAACCATACTAGCTTGGGAAGCAGGCTCAGTTCTTCAGAAGGCTGAAATCCCATTAATTGTAGAGTTAACACAAGCGGCATATGATCCGAGTAAACCATGTCCTCTACCTTTAATTCTTTCACTTGATTAAGAACATTATACGAGGCTCCACATAAGTCGTTAACCGAGCAACCAACTGAGCTTATGAAAGTGAAATTTCCTTCAAAGTCACCCGGTGTACGGCCGTTCAGTATTGCAATGCCCGCATCGTTGCACGTCTCAATGAACCGTTTTCCTTTACTGTTGATTACCTTGTCCTTAGAATTTCGTTCTGGTTTAAGCAGTACATTGAGATTTGCAGTTTGGTCCTCCATTAGTGTTTGGCTTTCTCCTATTCGTACATTAAAATCTCCTATGACAATCACGTTTTGAAAGTTTGATTCCTGTAGGATTCGATTGTATACAAGATAGTCTTCTTCCCATTTGTTGCAATTAAGATAAGTAGGCAGCACATGTAGTTCAAAGTTGGATGACACGATGTGGACAACGTCTCTATCCAACGTTTTTGTGCAATCAATTCTTAGCTCTTTGTTGATATCTCGGCTAATGCCAACTAGTAGACCCCCACTCGCTCTTCCAAATTGCGCAGAGCGCACTGCTGATGTCCATATCAATTCAAAACCTGGGAAAAATTTTTCATATCTCTCAAAATGATCCGCAAGAAATGTTTCATACAGCAAAAAAATGTTAAATTTACATACATAATTAAAAAAATTTGGAATTATTAATTTATTTGCTAGTCCTGACACATTGTAGGACATGATTTTTAATTCAGTTTTCTTACAATCTATAATATTTAAATTTACATCGCAACAAACACCTAACTGCTAATCTGAAGAAGTATCAGCTTTATTAGATTCCAGATGGAAGTCTATTTTTGAGAAATCCTTATTATAAAGTTCTCCAAGAACCACAGTAGCTGGTTTCCCCTCACTTTGTAACTCATTCGCTACCACCGTAAGTACCTTTCCTTCTATTTCCAAGCTTCTGCCCTTGAACTTGATTGGTTTTGACTTATCAATTTTTCGGATTTCATTTCTTATTCGCAGCAGATAATTATGATGTTCTCTTTCTTTCTGTGTCATGTCTCTTTGAATTCCATATTTTGTTCCGGCTAGCTTACAGGTGTTTTGTAAGATTGTTACAACTGCTGAATGTGTTTCAAACTCAACGAGAAAATTCTTCTTATCGCCTCTTCCTATTCTTAAAATTCTTACGATCTCTAAATTTTCATTTATTTTAAGGATACTTTTACATAGCATCCAAATATCATTTTTATCCAGAGAATCCTTTTCAAATCCTTTAAAAATTAGATTGTTTTTTCGTGTAAATTTATCAAAAGTTTCGTTTTTTCTTAAGTTCTCTTCTTTGTGTTCTTCAAGTTGTTGTATTTTATTTTTGAGATTGGAGTTTTCTTTTTTCAGTTCTTCTATTTCTTTAGAATGTAAATCTACTGTATCCTTTGTGCCCTTCATCTCTTCTTGAATAATCCTTCGAAATTGTTCCATCATAGTGTCCCAGGTGGTCACTTCTACTACTGTTTGGTCTAATTTGGCTGGTTCTTCGTCCGAGCTTTGAGACATTTTTTGTGGATGTGGTTTTTTGCTCGGTATCCCGACCAAATCCGGTGAAAGCTGTGTTCTTGACCGTTTACCTGACTGATCCAGTTTGCTTGAGAAGATAACACCCCCGTTCAGTATTTGAATCTAGGCAGTAGACTGGTACTCTTAGTCACTATAAGGCTTATAGTGGAATCAGATCTATGCTTTCGCAGTGTAGTCGCCAATAACCCTAATCAATCTTCACAGATTGGGGGTTTGGACTCTCCGTCTAATCGATGTTTGTTCTTCAGAGTTATTTTTTTTACTGCAGTGACTACTTTTCTTTAATTTCCTAGGTAGTTCTACTTAACGGTGGGATCCCCCTTGATTAATCAGTATAATAATATGTTTTTTGTTTTTTTTTGTTTTTTTTTTTGTTTTCTAGTTTGTCATTTGCATCACCCTGTACGTTCACTCTTGTTTCTGATGGTGACGCGATTGACCTACTCACCCACAGGTGGCGTTAGTGTAATCAGAGAGATTTACGATGACAGATGTCTGACTTTATAGTTTTGACAGTTCTCGCGCTGATCTTTATTGTTTTGATTTCGCTTTTAAATTTATTCTCTTATAAAAGTATTTTCTCAATAGAATCTGTGTGCGAAGATTTCCCCAAAACACAGCGACGCTGGACTCCTAGATGACACCACCAACCCGATTTCAGGTACCTTCAATCCTTCCTATGACGCTCAAATGAGTCGTATCTAGCACCGTCCAAAAAAAAACCCTTGCAATCCTCTCAACCACACAGAATTTCCCTTATATCAAAAACGTCATATCGTTTTTCCATTTAACATGTTACTAAGTAAACGTACACAAAAGCAATCTTAGAAAAGCAATCTTCTTATCAATAAATCATCTATTTAAGAATAATTATTCCTTCTTCGTGACCCCTGTTTAAAATAAAATAAATATATTGGGTGGCTCAACGGCTCATAAAGAACCAGGGCCTAGTGACTAACAATTCCCAACCATTCCTGTGTACACGTGTCGACAGTAATGGAAGAGACCTACAATTTTATGCCGAATCCGAACGGCTAGACGAGAAGCACTTCTTTATGACAAGTGATACACTTGGAGGCTTTGTCAATTCCTCGCAAGATGCAGTAGCCCTGAAAAAAACGTTTTAGTGGACGAAGCTGGGAAGTGAACCCAGACCTCCAGCATGACAGTCGAACGCACTAACTACTACTAGGGCTACTAGGATGTGAAAATACTTCAGTAAAATAATTTTTACGCTGCAAAAGAGCAGAGAAAGATTGATTCTCTTAATATTTTTCCAGTGAAATTAACAATCCAAGGAGCAGTAGCCCTGAAAAAAAAAACTATTTTTTTTTAAATTCAATTATTATTATTTTAATGTTATTAAATATCTTAAAAAAGACGTTTTCAACAGAGCGTGTAGAAGGGAATGAGTTGAGACAATAAGAAAATCGTTTTTGAGTGGGAGTCTATTTTCCACCGTTTAGGCGGAAGGGACAATTTTCTAAAAAAAATTGCTTAAAACAGAAAAAAATTATTAAAAAACAACGGTAACATTTGCAAGGCTTTTTTATACCGTTTTGTAAAGCTAGAAATACCTTGTTTTATTGTCTTTTTAAATAAAGTTATTTTTGTAAACAGTTTTTGAAAAATCATTTTTCAAACTCAAAATTAAAAAAAAAAAAAAAGTTTTTAAATGTTCAAACTAATTTTTTTCAAAATTGTATGTAATTAATAACTATTTTTGAAGCAAAATTCAATGCGCTTGTCAATTTTAAGTCCAACACTGAAAACCAGATGGTTCTAGGACTTTTAGTTTTTATGATATTAAAAAATAAACGAACCAAATTTCTCATAAAACTAAGAAGAATTTTTTTCTGTTTTAAGTTTTTTTTTTAGAAAATTGCTTCTCCTGCCTAAACGGGGAGAAATAGAGCCTTGACTCAACCTACACCCTCTTTCTTTTTATAAACGAAAACGTATTTTGATATTCCCACTTTTCTACCCGCGCAGCAAAACATTCTAGTTTTCGACATGGCTCTAGAGAGTTTAAGATAGATTCTGGCAAGGCCCTAGCATGGCTGAGTAATGGCCAAAACTAGGGCCTTGTCGATTATGAACCCTTTTGCCTCGTCAGAAAAACCACTCTAGGCCCCGGACCAGCAAAAACTAGATTTTTTCATATTTTTGATAGAAATATTAAAAAGGGCATTTTAGTATCGGTTGTGATCCGATAGTAAAATAATTGAGTTCAAAAATAAAAACCTGAGTAATAAAAATAATAGCGCAAATTTTTATGAATTTAATACGATATTAAAGCAAATTTGGTATGATACTGGGCATTTTTGTAAAATACTCTTATTATCATAAAATTTCATTTAGTATTGTGTACAAAAATGCGCTTAATCTAAATTACATCCCACCACAAAAACAACCGGATATGAACCACTTGAGATGAACCATCTGGTATAAAGTAAATATAGTTTAAGGCAGTAAATTATAATTTTTGATTAATTTTAATGAAAAGTTCAAAAAGCCTTTGGCGGGGGTGGGTGATTGAAAATAGAGATTTTCGAAAATAAATACCTATATGATTATCTTGGTAGGATTTGCAAAAGCGTGAAATTTTTAACTTTGTGTTTTAAACCAAAACTGATCAATTATAATAAAAGTTAAAATTTGTATTTTTCGATTCATCGATTCAATTTGTTTAGTTAAAATTTTGCTTATGTATCAGTAACGATAGTGCTTAGTCTGATAGGATGCTGAAAACGGCGAGAACCTCACGAGAGTATGAAACATTTTCCTCGTCTAAATTTTATTACTGAAAACTTGCAAGGGCAAGTTGCAAGGACGTATATTTGACAAATTTTCCTCGTCTAGATTTTCCCTGAAGAAAACTGACTAGTGCCTCGTCAAAACTAGACAGAAACTGGGCACTTTTCTAGCCGGGTATTTTGTGTTATTGTACATTGTACAATAACATCTGTCGTATTTAATATTTAAAATATTTTTAAGCGGAGAAAGAATATAAAGGATGTATTTATAGACTTATAATCTTAACTTATAAGGTATATAGGGTAAGACACCCAGTCACCGACACCCTTAAGAGAAATTTTGAGCATAAAAATTCATAACTTTTCTTCCGCTGCATCGATTTTAATGTTTTTTATATATTATTATACTGTTAATAATTTTCTGTTTTAATATTAAATAAAAAAGTATGTAAGATATTCCAACAATAAATAAAACACAAAATTGTAATACCTTACCACTTTTTTGTTACGGACACCTTTAAACACCCGTAAAATATTAGTTATGGACCCCCTTTTTTTAGGCTTTTCACACTTAACTATAAAAGGGTTTTCGGGAACAAGTTTATAAAACTCGAAAAGCGCTAAAAAAAAGTTTTATTTTGACGACATTCCAATTGTTTTGACACCCAGCTGCATCCACTTTGAAAAAAAAGCGGGCGCGTGTAACTCAGTACTCGTGGCAGAAGTCTAAAAATCTCAATATGTATAGGGATATTAAGCTTATATGCGTAAGACGCAGCTATGTGTTCTATATCAAAATGATCGATGGGTTGGGGTTGTAAACTTTAAAACTAAATAATAATGGTGAAAATTTAAAGTAAAAATGGTGAAAATTTAAAAAATATAAATCAGATTATTTGAGTAGGTTTTCCGACTATTTCCAGAAATTCCTACACTCAAAATCTCTGCAAAATCAAAAATTTGTGTATGACAACTTTAATTTGGTTTTATTAATTTTGCAACCAGATATAATTCAAATTTTTAGCGGACTCCCCTGATTTAATTCAATTTTTTGAAATTAGCCTATTTTGAGATAAAATGTTTAAAATAATTTATATCTCCATACCAGTAGGAGATAGATACAAATCTTAAACTAGTAAGATTCTTAGAATTTCATTATCTATTCACCAAAAAATTAAAACTCTACCATTCTAAATTAAGAAATTAGAAAAGAGACATAGAAGGACATTTTCCCTTTTATCTGCTACAATAAAATAGATTATCAAAAAATCCAAACTTATTGCACTATTAAATATATTAGCCTATCAATACAAATTTTGACTTTTACCCTACCTCCCACCACTTAGCTAATCAACGATCTCAGCGTTGCACATGTGGCGTTACATTTTTTCGTTTCACAAAAATTCAACCCTGAAATTTCACTCTCAACGCGCTTAAAGAAGTTCACTTCCAAAAATTGTTTTTGTTTTTGTGGATTGAAGGAAAAATGTGTGAAGTTATAAAGAGTATAGATCTAATAGTTACTTACTTAATTTTAAGATTTTTTGGGCAATCGATTCAAATGTATGTACCAGTACCTACATATATCAAGATAGGTATGTTCATATGTAGGTACATAATTATGTAGGTAAATATGTAAGTTTTAAAACGTAAATCAACACTGAAGTACCTATAATATCTCCAAGCACTAAATGAACATAACATACTACCTACCAGTGTTGCCGTTTTGATCTGTTTCATGTCAAGTTTGTCAAGATTTCAACGCTGTTGACATAAAACGAAATAAAAATCTTGTCAAAAGTGTTTTGACTGGTTTTTTGACTTTATTCAATAAATCAATATACAACTTGTAAAACCTGAATCGGATAGAGATTTTAATGCTGATTCGAATGTTAAAGACTAAAATTTACAAACTAATTCTTATCTGGGAGCAGAGTGCGAGGAAAAACTTAACGAATTGAAAATCAAATCGGAAGGGAGCGACGAAAAAATTCATATTTTTAGAAAAAACTGCAAAAGTTTTATTATTAAACTAATAAAAGAATTACAGCAGAGAGTGCCAAAAAATCTAAAAATTCTCAAACAGCTCAGTATGCTTTCAGTCGACACATGCTTTTACCAAAACAAAACCTCATTGCTTCCAGTTCTGGAAGAGATGAAGGTTGAGCCTGATTCAAAAGAAAAGATGTTAAGCCAGTGGAGCAATCTTTGTTTCATAAAATGGAAAAACATAAAAGAGACAGTGCCTTTTTGGTGCGAAGTTTATTCGTATAAGGATGCCAGTGGAGAAAATCCATTTAAAGAGTTGGCAAAGTTTTCTATATCAATATTAGTTTTGTCAATTTCCAAAATAATTTTTAGTCAATTAAATTTGATCAAAACGAAACAAAGAAACAGAATGCAGCTGTTCTTAACTAATTCTCTTTTGACGATAAGAAATCATTTGCGCAATAAAAACTGTTGCACTTACTTTGGAATTCCTGCAGAAGTAAAAAAAAAGTTGGAACATAATGCTATATACAAAAATATAGATATAACCAATGAAATTGAATGTGATAGCGCAGATTTTGAAGATCTTTAAATTTATGTACCTTAACTTAAGTACCTATTTTTTATAATAATAATTTATGAAATATTATTTGTTTTAATTAACTCGTTGAAGTTGAAATACTTTATGTTTTGTTTATAATTAGTAAAATGTATTTATGTTATCATTAATATTTGGTACTTTTATATTTCACTTTTTTTTACTGGAAACTAAATTTTCAAATATATGGCTTTTTTTTACTTGATTTATAAGAGACAAATATGTAAAGTCAACAAGTCCGATTGGCTTTATTAGGAATTTCGACTTTGCAACACTGCTACCTACCCTCACAGATACAATCCTTACTGAAGCCAAGTCGGGGCAAACGACCAGGCACATGCATTTTGTTCGTTTTTCGTTGTATTTTTAACAGTTTTTGTTAGAGCTAAGAGTAAACGTGGGAGTTTTAAAAATACGTGTTATACATAAAAATGATCGCACACATTTTTTGATGCGATAAACAAAAAAACCAAAGATAAGAATTCATAACGAAAAAAGTTATTTGCTGTTTTGCAAAAGCTTACTTTCTCCAGTTAACGGTGCACTAAAAAAATAATATTGGTATCAAAAAATCAGAAATATAAATAGTAATACGTTTTGTAATTTTCAGTAATTTTAGCCAACTCCTTGATTTTATAAAAATAAAAATGTCGTTAAAATGACTTTTTAAAAATGTTGAATTTCCAAATATTTCTACACTCAAAATCTCTGCTAAATCAAAAATTTGTATATGACAACTCTTATTTGGTTATATTTATTTTGCAACCAGATATAATTCAAATTTTTGGCGGACTCTCCTGATTTAATTCAATTTTTTGAAAGACATAGAAGGACATTTTCCCTTTATGAAAAAATCCAAACTTATTGCACTATAATAAATATATAAGCCTATCAATACAAATTTTTACTTTTACCCTACCTCCCACCTCTAAGCTAATCAACGATCTCAGCGTTGCACATGTGACGTTATATTTTTTCGTTTCACAAAAATTCAACCTTGAAATTTCACTCATAACGCGCCCAAAGAAGTTTCACTTCAATAAGTTGCAGTGTCAAAGTAAAACGCACAAATAAGAAAATGTTTTATGTTAAACTGAAAGAGAATTTTCAAGTTTTGTAACTTGAAAATGGGAATTTAATGAATCCTGACTCATGATATTTAAATTATTTCATAAGCGAACCGGCTTGCGTTGTAGTACGTTTTGCAAATATTCTTCTTTAAACTGCTTTAGATTTGGCATTTTGAAATAAAACCCTGAAAAATATGGAGGAGCAGTGGAAGATTTAAAAATAACGCTTTATAATCGAAATAATAAACGGGTTTGACAGAGAAAAAGAAAGAAAAATCATGGTGTCCGTAACTAACATTATCAAAAACGTCCAATCGATCCAGTAAAAGACACCCCTGTCGGTCACTGAATTTATTGAAAATTACAGATTAGTTATGGACACCCCCCGTTAAATTAACTTATTTTATTATTTTAATAAAAACAAACTAAAAAATAGATCCGATAATTATTGGTCGCAAATAATATGCCCTGTCCACTTATGTACAAAGCACTGATATATTAATAAAATACTGATTTATACTAACGTGTTTCTTAGGGAATTCACCAGTTTTCTTGGGTCTACAGAGGTCCTTTACTTATTTCTTTTATAAAACATCAACGAATAACTACAAGATATCAACTGAAGTCTTTTCTTATGACATTTTCATGCCTGAACGTCATCACGTTAAAAATAGCGTCGACAGCATCCAGCAACAAGAAACCTTAGTCAAATTAAAAAATAGTGATAGGTGACCACAACTGAGGGGGTGTTTACCCTACCATCAGTTTTCAGCCACGTGAAGGATTAAAAAAATCTGTCAATAAATTTGTTCGTCGCGTGAGTCTAGAGGGATCGCAAATATTTACATGCATCTGCATCAGACGCGAACGCAGGTAGGGGTTTTGGGGGTTCGGCTATAACTTATGAATTGGAATCTAGAAGTCTTTGTATACAAACCACTAAATATCTACTAATAGAACTTTGCTCATAAAAGGACCACAATACATACAAATGTGAACAAAATAAATTATTTCTAAAAAAATGTCAGCCTAATTCTCAGCAGGAAACAATTTAAATGAAAACAGGAACCTTCTAACAGTACCTTACTTAAATAGAATGTTTTTTTTATTTTCGATTTTCTTAGTTATAAACTGATTGAGATTTTTATGCAAATGATTATGAAATAATTATTTTTTTTTGTTGATTTAAAAAAAAAAAAAACTAAAAATCTGGTGCTGCCTCAGGTTGGTTGGTATTAAAATATTTCTTCAAACAAATGTAATAAAGAACAATAAACTAGAAAATGTAAAAAAAAAAAACAAAGTATAATCACATTCCCATTGAGATCATTTTAAATTCAGAGATATGGTTTCGAATAAAAAAATTAATCACTTTCGGCTGATTACATAGACATATTTCTCGACTGAAAAGGTAAAGTATCTTAAGTCGACTTAAGATATTTCACGTTTTTTTCTTGAACCTTAGTGCCATTCTAAAGGACTACAGTTCTGTCTTATCGGCATCCTTCTATCTCACTCCTTTGCTTATTTATGATCAAAAACAATTCCATCTTATGTCAAAAAGACACATCTGTACACGAGGTTAAATATCTTAAGTCCAATAAGATTGTGTGTTCTGCTTAATTTTAAAACCTAAAATAGACTTAAGAATTTTGTATTATTGTGTAATATTAAATCATATTAAGTTGACTTAAGATAATTTCGCGCGTGCAAACAGACACAAAAAACATCCTTAAGTCGACATAAGATAAAATACATAAATTCCCAACAAGTGTGAAAAGGCAAATCATCTTATGTCACCACATATTTTCATTGCAGGATATTATTTTTCAGTGCTAAATTTTCCAACGTTATGTGTTAATGCGAGATTTTAGTTTGCGAGATTTTAGTTGAAATTTGCGAGATTTTTGGTTGTGAAATGTTTGTAAATGCGATATTCTTAAAAGCGAGATTTTGTTATTGCGAGTTTATGAAAAGCGGGTTAATTAGTTTGCGAGATTTCGTAAATCGAGATTCATAAAAAAATGCCAGATTTCGTTATTCGAGAATTTAGGTTGCGAGATATCCAAAAAAAGGTATGTACCTACTTATTACTTATTACCATTCTGCGAATGGTAAGTTCAAAAAAAGGAACTAGGCAACCAGTTAAATTCACCAGAGACAGAGACTCCTTCTACAAGCGGAGTAAAACAATGAAACAATAAAAAATGAAATCGATTTAAGTTTTTTGCAATGAATTTATTATTTGGTTTATTTCCTTTTTATTAATTCTAACTTTGTTTTGACTTTAAAAACAAAGTTAAATAAACTAAACTGTTTCTCTTTTTTCAATTAATTTTTTTCTGTAAACCAAATGTTATTTTATATTTTTTTAAGAAATTTAAGTCTTTGTTTTTTTTTTAAAAGTTTTTTTTTTTCCTTATTATAGTTTATCTTTATAGAACAAATGTTATTTTTTTTTATTTTAAGGACTTAAAGTTTTAAAAATAAATATCTGAAAATATCATCTTAAATAACTTTTTTTCCACTTTTGCACACGCAAATCATCTTAAATGGACATAAGAATTGAAAACGTCCATCGAAAAAACTAGACAAAAGATCTTATCTCAACTTAAGATTTTGGAAATTAATATAAAATTCCATTTAAAGAAAAGCCAAACTTTCTTAAGTCATATTTTTTCTTATAACGGGCGAAATATTAAAAATATCTTTTTGAAATAAATTTAAAAAAAAGATCATACAATTTGACATCTAAATGCCCTGTTCGATAAAGTCTACACTTGAAAGATTTTTTGGGAGGCAGCTTTGAAGTGTTTTTTTTTGCTCTCCTGAAAAATCATCAAAATTGACTTAAGATACTTTACCTTTTCAGTCGTGATTTAATTCGTTTTGTAGCAACAACAAAGCCTTTTAACCCTAGAAAGGTAACCATATCTTTTAGTACGTTACAGGTAACCATTCGTCGAATCAACTGCACTGTTAAAGAAAAGTTATTAACTTATTCCAGTGAAGTTAAGTAATTTATATTTATGATTGTTTTTTTTTTTTGTGGGAAAAGAAAAAAAAATAGTTATTTTAAACAACTTGAGTAATTATTTTCGACAATGGTCTTTGAACACAATGGTTTTGAGATCACTTGCATTTTTATTTAGGAACTTAAAGTTAATTCATTAAATAATAGAACAAAATAAAAAATAAAAAAAATATATTTCATCATTAGGTGCAGATTTGAACTTTATGCTCTCCATCACATGCTAGCATCACACTTATTGAACGTTGACTTAGACATACGTGGTTTTGTGTAGGTACAGACAATATTTGTAAATTGTTTGTGTCCTCCCTTAGCGGTTTCTTACTTTTGGGAGTAGATTTTTCAATATTAGATCTAATATTAGCGGGTAAAATTGGTGGTTTTCGAGCACTAAAAGTTACATTAAAGGTAACCTTCGTCGTTTCGACGAACATTGGGGCCGTTTTTCGATAAAAAAAGCATTTTCCCAAGTAGGTACGCCACCGAACGCCTACACACCACAAGCACTTAGGGAACACTAGGGTTACACGGAGATAGAATGCAATCGGAACGAAGAGTAAAGAGAAAAATGAAAAAGTAAAATTGAAGTTCGTCGAATCGACGAAGGTTACCTTTCTAGGGTTAAGGAGAAAAAAGAACAAGAATCAGTCGCTATGTAATTAAAACGCTGTAAATTAAAATTACAATGAAAGTGCAAACAGTGAGGCATGTCTCACTGTTTGTTTTTTTTAAATGTCTCACTGTTATCTTTTTGTTATTTCATAAAAAAAATTAAAAATATTTTAAAAATGAAAAGAGTTCTATCGTTTTGTTGTTTTATTATAACAGAACACATATAAATGTTATTTTAAAAAAAAATCTGTTTATTTACCTGTGTATTTTCCGTTGCTATGTTAAATTTAAACATACTCCGAAAAATACTTCGAAGGAATTTTTTGAATGTTTATCCGGTGGCGGTTAATAGTGGATTTACATGTATATTCGTCCGACTTCTGCAAAAAAAAAAGGGGATGCAAAATTAAAATGTACATTTGTTGGATAGAGAGGGAACACAAAATGCAAAAGATCTTCGTGCATGAAGATTATAGGAAGAATAATGCAGATATGAAGACGAACATGTTCATCTTCTTGATGGTTCTCTTTCACACGCTCGGAGTTTTGGCAAACATCTGTTCCGCTCTACTTTTCTTCATATTTGCAGACGAAGATACATGTAAATCCAGCATAACGCGCAACTGAAATCAAAACACGTGGAGGGGGAAATAAACCTTTTTACCAATACTGGCATGTCTGTGCATGCACAAAAGAGCAAAAGAGTTGTCTTGTTGCACTGTCTCACTGTTAACACTTTTCCCCTAATGTTTTAATTTAGAGAAAGTGTTTTTTTTAGAATAACTTTTGTCAGTTTAAAAATAGTTGTTTTCATTTTAATCGGAGTTTAAAAATTATTGTCCTTCAAGTCAAGATTTCGACTTTTCGTGATAAAATATAATATATATGAACATCTTAAATTTTGCAAACCCCGCCACCCCCGAAATTTTTTCCTGCGTTTCCTGCACAAAGAAAACTCATACTTTGATATGTTGTTCCCCAATTGATTTTCTGATTGCACAAAGAAAACTCAGATTTTGATATGTTGTTCCTTTTTAAGCCATGCCAGCACAACTTGTGAGTCTGACCACAATGTTATCTTCACATGTGGAAGTTTTGCCGTCGTCTTAAATGTCTTAAGTAGTTCACTTAGCATCAGAGCTGCGCTAAGCTCTCACCGGGGTATTGTCATCGTTTTAAGAGGTGCAACCCGAGATTTCGCTGCAATGAGTGTGCACTCTATTTGTTGCATCGTTTTAATACGCACATAAAGTGCAGCTCCATACGCTAGAGTTGATGCGTCGGCAAAGCCATGTAACGAGATGTTACGATCACAACCAGTTCCCAACCAACGTGGTAACCGAATTTCGGTGACCAAAGGCATCTGCTGCTCAAAAATACTGCTAGATTTATACTAACTGGCGCTAATGAGTCCCATCCAATATTCGCACTCCAAATCTTTTGCATTAATATCTTTGCCTTCACTACCATATTGGAGCTAGGTACCAATTTGGATCAAAAATTTGGGCTATCCGACTAAGCAATTTTCTCTTGGTTGCCTTTTTCACTTCTAGAGCTGTTTGCGGCTGAAATTTGAACATTAATTTATCCGTTGCTGGCAACCAACGTAGTCCCAAAATTGTGGTGTTTTTTTCGCTGAGATCCAGAGCCTCTTGTGCACCAACTGGCTCAATTATCTCCATTATTCCAACTACCTTATTTAATCCACAGTACTCAATCGTTCCTCCACCGTACATTAACCAACCTAAGATTGAGGGCTGAAATGCAATCCCTTGTGGATTTACAATGCTTCTATCACGTACCACAACTGCCCATACTCCCGCGCCGAGCAGAATATCAATCGGAGCAGGTGCACACGCACCAGGTTCAGCTAAATTTAACAAGGCTACTGGAGGAATGTCAGCTTCAGAAATCTTTTTCTTTGGCAACCACAGATCCGACAAGCTTGATCCTATCATTGAGTCTAAAGTTGCTATCTGTGTATTATTCATTCTTGCTAGCAGCTGACATGTCAATTTTCGATTATATGGCTTCCTAGATATTCCGCTGATTCCTTGGATCCGAACGCTGCATTGCTGCGTTGGCCATTTGAGAGCACGAATGACCTTGTCACTTATCAAATTTATCTGTGCACCAGTATCGCATAATGAACGCAGTGGTGGAGACACATGACCATCCAATTCAATGCGTACAATAGCTGTAGCAAGCAATGCAGACCATATTTCTTTTTCTCTGTTCTTTTGTTCAGGCTTATGGATGGGCGTACCAAGGTCACTACGCTCTATATTCCCCACTAATTGCTAATTTCTAACATGAGATGATACTGCTTGCTCAGCACGAGTTCCCTGCCCATCTACATCTCGTTGCAATCCATGAAGCGTTTCAAGAGGGGCACCTATTGGGCACAGTATGCTGTTATGTTTGACCTTACAACGTGGACACGGTCTTTGTGGACATCTTACAGATTGATGCCGTGAACTGAAGCAATTCAGACAACGTCGCTGCTTTTCAACGTATTTCAACCTATCAGTCATCGCCAAACTCTTAAATTAAGCACAGTGGAATGGCCAATGTAGTTGACCTAAGCAAAGTTCGCAACTTGGAGGAGGCTCGTTGCTTCTACTCATAGTTCGAAAGCGATCTTTCAATGAGCTTGTGGATCCATTACTTCTTTGATGAACATTGGACGTTGGCTGAGCACAATAAATAGAGCTTGTTTCTGACAATTGGTACAACATACTAGCACGTAACTCGAGAAAGCGAAATATTGCAGTGAGTGTTGGTAATTTTTCAGCTGATCGATGAACCGACCATTGCAAGTGACTTTCTGTATCAAGTAGTTTTTCAAGTTGATAAAGCAACATATTTTCTGCTACTGTCTCTGAACTAAGCAACAACTGCAACTGGCAGAAAGCATTTCGTGATGCATCAAGTATCTTTCGCATGGCGTCACACGTCGGGTTTTGCATTTGTTTGAGAGTAGACAATGTTTGCAAATGCACACGGATTGTATTGTACTCATTGCCGTACTGTGTTTATGTTTTTGTTGTGATTTCACTACTTTTCGCAAAGGTTCTTTTGATCAGCAAAAGTGGGTGAAATAAACGCCCTATCAGAGCCTTTTAAGCAAAGTAAGTTTTCAATGTATGCCTTTTGTATTTACTACAAGTCCTAGCCATCTACCAATTTTTATAAATTAGAAGCACTCCATTGAAATGATAATAATTTATAAGAATTGGGTGACGCCCCTGCATGGAAAATTTCATGATTTCAACTTTTTATCTTTGTACACAGCTGAAAACTAGCCCATTTACCAAATTTCATAATTCTGCACAAATCGGAAGTGCTCTAAATATATTTAAAATTAATTTTGTGAAAATAAGTGGTTGCCACGCCAACTGAAAGTAAAAGCTCAAATTTTTAATTTTCCCTTTGCTTGCATGTCAAATCCTATCCTTCTACCAAATTTCATCATTCTACGATAATCAGAAGTTCTCTACATAGTTTTTATCAATTCTGAGAAAATGGGCGGATGCTACAAAAAAATTTAGCCTTTGTTTGCATTTTAAGTTCTAACGCTCTACCAAATTTCACCATTCTACGACCACCAGAAGTTCTCCATATAATTGATATCAATTCTCCAAAAATGGGCGGATGCCACGCCCTCTGAATATAAAATCTCAAATTTTAAAATTTTGCATTTGCTTGCACTTCTAGCCCTACCGTTCTACCAAAGGAGAATGGGCAAAGTGGTCTACCCACTCAACAGTAATGTGTTGTATGTCGTTGAAAAGGTAATTTTACTGACTTCATTTCATTGTATGACCATTAAGCTCTAAACTATGGGGTTCGTGAGATATTCGGAATCAAAGCACCGAAAAAGACAATAATGCATTTCTTCATTGGTAGTGTGTCCTCATACCTACATTAATCTGTGATACATCGTTGAAAAGATAATTTTATCTACTTTATTTTTGTATATAGCCGTGAAGACGTAGAACATAGGGTGAAAGAGATATGTGGGCATACAAATCGGCAAATATAACAACAATGCAATTCTTCATTTGGTACTGGTCTACCGACTCAACAGTAATGAGTCATACGTCGTTGTAAAGGTTATGGCATTTGCTTCATTTCATTATATGGCAGTTAAGCTCTAAACCATGGGGCTTGTAAGATATTCGGTTCCTAAGCACAAAAAACAGCAATAATGCAATTCTGCTTTGGTAACTTATCAACCAAGTCAACAACTATGAGTCATGTGTCGTTGAAAAGGCTGTTGGTTGTACTTCTTTTTATTATATGACCGTTAAAGTGTAAATAATGGGATTCGAGAGATATGTGCCAAAAACGCTGAAAAGTGCAGTAATACAATTCCGCACTGGTAGCTGGTCTTTCAACTCAACAGAAATCTCTCTTATATCTTTGAAAACGCTATTGCATGTACTTCATTTTGCAATATGCCGTTTAGCTGTAGACCGTGAGGTTCAAGAGGTATTTGTCCATCAAAATAGGCAAATATAACAAAAATGCACATCTTCATTGGGTACTGGTCTACCAACTCAACAGTGATGAGTCATACGTCGTTGAAAAGCTTATGGCATCTGCTTCATTTCATTATATGGCAGTTAAGCTCTAAACCATGGGGTTCGTAAGATATTCGGCTTTTAAGCACAAAAAAACGCAAAAATAAAATTCTGCATTGGTAACTGTTTAACAAACTCAACAATAATAAGTCCATGGTAAATGAAAATTAGGTGTACTTAATTTTGTTATGTGGCTTTTATTGATTAGGTAGTAGGGTTCAAAAAATACTTTACAAAAATGAAGTTCCGTAGGAGATTCGCAAAATGAGAGGCCCTAGGGTCTAAACACTGACTCCATCTTAAACCGCACTAACTTCAGAGTAAGCATTGCTATGAAAATCCACGCAATAAACGCTAGACAAACGGTCTACAGCTTAACGGCATATTGTAAAATGAAGTACATGCAATAGCGTTTTCAAAGATATAAGAGAGATTTCTGTTGAGTTGAAAGACCAGCTACCAGTGCGGAATTGCATTACTGCACTTTTCAGCGTTTTTGGCACATATCTCTCGAATCCCATTATTTACACTTTAACGGTCATATAATAAAAAGAAGTACACGCAACAGCCTTTTCAACGACACATGACTCATAGTTGTTGACTTGGTTGATAAGTTACCAATGCAGAATTGCATTATTGCTGTTTTTTGTGCTTAAGAGCCGAATATCTTACGAACCCCATGGTTTAGAGCTTAACTGCCATATAATGAAATGAAGCAGATGCCATAAGCTTTTTAACGACGTATGACTCATCACTGTTGAGTTGGTAGACCAGTACCGAATGAAGATGTGCCTTTTTGTTATATTTGCCTATTTTGATGGACAAATACCTCTTGAACCCCACGGTCTACAGCTAAAAGGCATATTGTAAAATGAAGTACATGCAATAGCGTTTTCAAAGATATAAGAGAGATTTCTGTTGAGTTGAAAGACCAGCTACCAGTGCGGAATTGCATTACTGCACTTTTCAGCGTTTTAGGCACATATCTCTCGAATCCCATTATTTACACTTTAACGGTCATATAATAAAAAGAAGTACACGCAACAGCCTTTTCAACGACACATGACTCATAGTTGTTGACTTGGTTGATAAGTTACCAATGCAGATTTGCATTATTGCTGTTTTTTGTGCTTAAGAGCCGAATATCTTACGAACCCCATGGTTTAGAGCTTAACTGCCATATAATGAAATGAAGCAGATGCCATAACCTTTACAACGACGTATGACTCATTACTGTTGAGTCGGTAGACCAGTACCAAATGAAGAATTGTATTGTTGTTATATTTGCCGATTTGTATGCCCACATATCTCTTGCACCCTATGATCTACGTCTTCACGGCTATATACAAAAATAAAGTACACAAAATTATCTTTTCAACGATGTATCACAGATTAATGTAGGTGTGAGGACACACTACCAATGAAGAAATGCATTATTGTCTTTTTCGGTGCTTTGATTCCGAATATCTCACGAACCCCATAGTTAAGAGCTTTATGGTCATACAATGAAATGAAGTAAGTAAAATTACCTTTTCAACGACATATAACACATTGCTGTTGAGCGGGTAGACCAGCTCCCATACATTTTTGCCCATTAACCTTTCATCATTCTGCGACAATCAGATGGGGTCCTTATAATTGGTATCAATTCTATGCAAATGGGCGGTTGCCACGCCCCTGAATGTAAAATCACAAATTTTAAAATTTTTCCTTTGCCTGCACTTAAAGCCCTGCTGCTGTACCAAATTGTATCATTCTACGACAGTCAGAATTGCTTCAAATAATTTATATCAATTCTATGAAAATGGGCGAATACCACGCCCCCTGAATGAAAAATTTAAAATTTCTAAATTTAGCCTTTGCCTCCACTTTGAGCCCTATCGCTGTACCGAATTTTATCAATCTACGACAGTCAAAAGTGCTCTAAGTAATTTATATCAGTTCTATGAAAATTGGCGGGTACCACGCCCCCTGAATGGAAAATCCTACCATTGTGCGAAATTACAAGATTCTACCATGTCGGGAAGTGCTCCATAATTTTGATGATCTGTCAGTGAGTGAGTCAGTAAATCAGAGAGTCAGTGAGTCAGTCAGTTACGGTTTTTGCAGTCTTATATATTGGGAATTGAAATTTGGTGAGTTGACTAAACGTGGTGAGCTTATGAAATGCTGTGAGTTTGAAGTTTCTGACTTGATTGGCACTGAAGTTAGAGGAGGGTCGAAAATCACCTGAGTTTGATCCTGTAAAAAGGGTGTAGTGCCAGAACTTGGCTGGGCACTTCCGTGCCCTTTGATTCTTTAAAATTAAAAAAACATCAAGTGAGGAATTATTTCGTTGAAAAAAAACATTATTTCTTTTCAAATGAGGCATGATTTTGTCTAAACGGGTTGGCAACGCTGACCTCATCTTATCATACAAAAAATGTTTAGAATTACAATTATTTGTTCAGAATGCGAAGCTTACTTATTATAATTTTTTTTATTAAAATTATTTCTCCAATTGATTAGTATAGTATTGTTGAGAAGTAATATCTTGGGTTTACATTTTAATACACTTTATTTGGAAACAATTTAAAAATACATGTTGAAATGAGTTTATGAAATTATATAATTAATCATGATTAAGTTAAAGAAATATTGAAAAAGAATTATTGAATAAATAAATGGATAATGAAAAGAAGTAACAAAAACATAAATAATAATATTTACAATTGATAATGATGTTTATTTTGGTGGTTGTTGTTGAATATTGTTGTTGTTACATTCTCCCCCTATGGCGCTAAAGTTGTCCCGACGATGCGACAGAAGTAGATAGTTTCTTAGGTCTACCTCGTTTTCGTAGGGCTTGGATTGGTTGTGCATCGGTATCTTTAGAGTTTTTATATTTTGTAAGGGATGATACATGGTATGTACCAAGTGGTGTGCTAGGGGTCATCTTTTGAGGCAACTTGGAAGGTGGTTTGTCGAAGCTGTTTGATAATTATGTAAGGTCTATATCTCTTTGGAACGAATTGGGCTGTTTTATTTTGGTAGTATTTGCGAGAACATGGGAAGTTATTAAAATCTGTTCTCCTAATTGAAAAGTAGGTGTCAGTCGTCGTCTTTTGTCATAGTATATCTGGTTGTGGTCTTGGGTTTTTTCAACTGTTTCTCTAGTGTTCTGGAGAGTTGTTGCTAGCTGTAATAACTTTGACGTAATTTGCGGTATGAAGTTCCCTGATTCAATGATGTTCCTCAGATCATGGTTGACATCTTCAATGGTTCTAGGCTCTCGTCCAAACGTGAGATAAGCTTCAGTGTAACAAGTGCTTTGGCATTTGGCAGTGTTCATGGGGAATCGTATGGATTATAAGTTATCCGACCAAGAAGCATGATTGTTGCCTCCCAAAATAGCGAGTTGGGTTTTCATATACCTGGATATAACTGGATTTGACTCAGGATTACAGTTTGCGCTATTCCTTTGCTGAATCTGTCCATCCCTTCTTGTAAGGTAGATGGCGCGTTTCATAAACCAAAAGTCAGACGCTTAAAGCGAAACATGCCAAAAGGTGTGATAAACGCGATAAAAATTGTCTTTGTCTTTTTCAGCTATTTTTACTTGGTAATATCCAGATTTAAGATCTAACGTTGTTTTAAACTTTGTGTTTTTTTGTCGAGTGCAAGAGATCATCTATTCGTGGTAAAGGATGTCGGCTAGGAACGGTTATACTGTTGAGTTTTCGGTAATCAATGCAGACTCGAATACTTCAATCGTTTTAAGGGTTTAGGCACTAAGACCACAGGTGCAGCACAAGGTGAATCGCATTCCTCGATGATGTTGGTTTTTAGCATCTTATTTTAACTCTTGTTAAGGCTGTTTTTTCTTGTTGCTGACAATCATTATGGTGTTGTTGCAATGGGACTACGATCACGCGTGTTGATTTTGTGAGTGGCGTAAGGGGTTGATTCGGACATTTCGTCAAATACACTTTTGTGCTCGTTCAAGAGTGTACTAAGTTTATCTCTGTCTGATGCGCTTAACTTAAGTCAATGTCGATGGAATTGATTTGGATGAAATCTCAATCGATTTTAAAATCCATCGGTGAATGAATGAACTCTGAAAATCGTGTATCTTTCTTCATTTTATTACGATCTAGGGTTAAGTCTGTTGCTCTTACCTCGAGCTTAGTGCAAGTTTAAACTCCACTTTTGGTTTAAACTTTAGATCAACAATTTATTCGGTTTCACAATTTCGTTTAAACCTTGAACTCAGTTCAATTTTTATTTTAAGTTAACCGAGATCATTCTGCCATTTAAACCTAAGTTCAACGTTTGGGACCACTATACATAATACATTATAGAATTTATTTACTTATTTTCATAACCAATTCTATTAGTTTTTCTTTTTTTTTTTTGCACAATTATTCGTTTATTTTGCAATTTTTTTTAAATTTTGTTCATGTCACTTGAAAAATTATTGTATTGTATTGTGTTTTGTTCATGTCACTTGACAAATTATCAACAACCCAAAATAATTGTTGCTGTTTCGAGTGTTCTTTGCTTCAGAAAGAGAAAGAATAGACAAGGAAAGCTACGTACTGTTTGCAATACGTCACTTGCCGAAGCAAAAACGTCACTTGGCGAAGCAAAAACGTACAATGCTGTCAACTCTTATTCATAAAACCTAGTTAAACGAAGTTCAACTGATCTGAAGATCAGATTTCACAGTGAAACCGGACTCGTTAAACCAAAAATTTAAATTCAGTTTAAGGTTCAGCTGATCTTAAGTTTTAACTCTCACTGTGAAACTGGGGGTTAAAGAATCTTCGAATATGCTTTGGATAGAATTCAGTAAATAGTCGTTGTTCATTGAATTTTCTCTTAACCTTTTTGGTGTAGTTACCATTGCTGGAGTTGGATTGGGATCGAACCAAGTCAAGAAAGCGGAATTTTTCTCCTTGTTTTTCTTAGCAAGCAAAGCCGTTATAGTGTGTGGCGATACTTTGAAATTAGGCGTTTTAGCCAGTCGTGAAATTGGTTTAAATGGATGGGGATAATTGGAATCTAGGTGTTTTAGTAATTGGGAAATCGGTTTAAAAGGATCACACGGAATTGAGGAAGCACTTTTTTTTAATGAGGAGTGTTTATATTCTTTCTACAAAGCTTGGTGTGGAGTGTTAAAGTAGTAAACAAGAGCTCTGATACAAATTATTTAATGTAAATTGAATAAACAAATTAAACATCAATTTGAAGAAAAACTAACAAAGCAAAAATAACAAGAACAATTATTAAAATGACGGAAGTGGATATCTTTCTGAATAAAGTGTACAAATAGCGAAACAAAAATTTGTGTATAGTATAGCTGTCAAAGCTGTGTTACATGTTCCCTGGTGCTCTATTTGTTGTGTTTTTGCAATTACAAGCCCACAAAATACATTATATTTCAAGGTACGTGAATCAAGAAACTTTAAAATCCAAAAAAGTTTATATTATTGAACCTGCCTGTCCTGGTAGTTGATTTAGATAATACCAAGTCAAGGCATCTCCCTAGAAAAGATAATTCTTTGACAAGGGAAAAGGAAACATCAACACAAAAATCAAATTCCAATAATCTGTATACCCGATTAATTTTGGGTATCGGAGGTCACAACCAAAAGCTCAGAACTGAACCCACTACTACTAGTTGATAGTGCTGGTATCAGTTTTTGAATTAATTAGCGGGTGTACTTACTAGGCGGAGGTTACCAGTACGTGTTAAATTCAATACCTAAAGCGATTTATATACACAAACAAAATTTAAAAAGATAAAATTACAAATACACAACAAATTTAAACTAATACACAAATCGGCATAATTTAAAATAAACAAACTGGATAAAGCAGGAAAACGAACGAGGGCTCAAGTCCAGATGTCTCCAGATTTAAGCCAAACACCAGGCACTCATACAAAACACCATCGCACTCATACAAAATGCCTACAAGCTCTGAAGTAGATACTACGACTCATATATATCAATAGGCGCACAGAGGAGTATTCTTGCACAAAATCCGGTAAAAAACCACAAATAAAGAAATAACAAATGACACTCAATTTGCATGGTATGCAGTAGCGGACCTAGGATTTGGCTTGGGAGACCCAGTTTAAGTAATTTAATTTGTTTGTCCTCAAATTTATACAAGTTATACAGGATGATTCACCTAAGGTGTGACAAAAAGATAGAGCTTGTAGGTTGAGTTGAGACAAGAAAAAAATCGTATGAGAGGGGCGTCTATTTTTCCCCGTTTAGGCGGGATCGGCAATTTTCTAAGAAATTCACTTAGGGTCAGTTGGGGTAAATGTAAACATGGGGTAAATGTAAACGGCCGTTATTTTCACGTTTTAAAATGAATTGTAGCAACCCAGACAAAAAAAATCAAAAGATGAAATGTCGCGACACCGGTGCATGTAATATCTTTCAGTTGTTAGGATTTCGTTGAGAATTTTATAGTCGTGAAAAGAAGCTATCTCTGAAAATTGGAATTCAAATTTGTGAGTGTTTGTGACCTTTAAAAAAAATTGATTATATGAAAAGAGCAAGTAAAATTTGTTTGTTATATATGTAAATAAAAGTATATTGCAGTAGTTTCTGTGAATACACCAAACTCTTGTCATTCCTTGAATTTTTTGTTTGCGTGTTTACATTTACCACAGTAATTTAAATATATGTGGTAGATGTTAACAAGTTTTTCGGGTAAATGTAAACGTCCCTTTTCCCAAAGTTTTTTTCGTTTCACTCTATTTCTAGCATTTAAAATGCCCCGAACATATAACTTGTTGTCTCAACAAGTAAGTTATAGTTTAACCGATGTTAAACTTAGGGTACTTACTTCGCAAAGTGTTCCTAATCAACTTAAAGAAGCAGAAGATCTTAAAAAAAGGCAAACAAACACCTAAACCTAAGCCTAAGAGGTAAATTGCTGTTAACAACAATGGGCACAAGGGCCACCAGAATAGGCGCATTCGCATTTGGTTTCTGTAGGAGCTGTCAGGATGTTGAGGAAATTGAAACCATTAAGCACCTGCTCTGTGATGATTGTCCAAACCTCCAAACAAATCCCTCAAATTCAAATTTTACTAACTTCGGACTCAGATTTGTTGGAGAACTGGACGGTAGATCGCAGGCCTCGATGGCAAATATGGGAAAATTCATAGAAAAAAAGGCTGGTTCACGAATGAACCAGTTTACGTGAACCATTAGTTAGGAACATCTCTGTTTTTTTTTTTTGTAAGGGGATCCCAATGGTCTAATAGGTCCCCTTGTACGCAAAAGCCTGGATTGGGTACGATATGTCGACATTAAAAACATCGACTCCATAAGATTCGCTTGAACACTGAACATGTGTGGACATAATTTTTTGCCGAGATTATGAAAGTCGATCATATAAAAGCCAATATTTTAAAAGTCGGCATTTCGTACAATTTTGTTGAGAAAAAATATCGACAAGGCTATATTTTACTCGAATTTTTTCAATGCAGTCGACAGTTTGTCAAGTCGCGATTTTATAATGTCGACAATTTTTTTGTCGACCAAAAAATTGACGGCATTTTAAATTTCAAAAAACTCAATATACATAAGTCGACATTTTGACCAGTCGACCTTTTTTTTTGTCGATCATTCGTACCTAACCCCAACAGCCTAGGCTGTGCACACCTCCTAAACTAACCTATCCTAGCTACAAAACAACTTTCGCATTGATGCTGACTGAAAAAATGAAATTTCTTTTGAAAGACATATTTAATGGAATTCTACCAAATCCAACTCTCAATATGTCAAAAGCAAGAAAACCATCAACGCAAGAGAAAAGTAAAGAATGATAACTTAATTTTATTTTAATAAGTGCCTACCTAGGTACCTGTCTCTTGTCATATCATATCATTTTTTTTTATTAAAAATAAATTTGTTTCTATTTAAAAAAAAGTATTAAGGTCTTTTTTCGATACTACTTTAATGGGTTATTTGCATTATATGGCGTCTATGTAAACATTGACTTTAATCAATTTTTGCAAGTGAATATTTCTAATCAAATTCATGCCTGTTTACTTTAACCCCATAGGCGATCTCCTAGTACTTAGGGAACAGAAGGTAGCTGTCCACATTTACCCCAGAATTTTCAAAATTATGGGGGCAATGTAAACAAGAAAGGGGTATGTAAACACTGCCCTTAATCGTTTTTGGGTTCTTATACATAATTTAACCCATAACAAGTAGAATATCAAGCATCTCATTATATAATATCCGTTTTCAAAAGTTAAAAAAAAAAAAATAATATTTTTTTACTTCTCTAAAAAAATATATCTCAAAAATGCAAAAACTGTCCACATTTACCCCAACAGTAAGAAAAATTGATAAAAACTACGAAAAAATTTTATTGTCTTTTATTTTATTGTCTTTTTAAATAAAGTTATTTTTGTCAACAGTTTGTGAAAAATTAATTTTCAAAATCAAAATTAAAAAAATAAAGAAATGTTTAAACTAATTTTTTTTTTCAAAATTGCATGTAATTAAGTACTAATTTTAAAAATTCAATGCTGTTCAATCAATTTTTAGTCAAATACTGAAAACCGGATGGTTCTATGACTTTTAGTTTTCAAGATATTAATAAATAAAGGAACCAACTTTCTCATAAAACTAAGAAGAATATTTTCTGTATGAAGTCAGCTTTTTTAGAAAATTACCTCTTTTTGTCTTGTCTCGGCTCAAGCTAAACGCTCTATCTTTTTGTCACACCTTAGGTGAATCACCCTGTATAATTGAAAACGTATTTTGACATTCCCACTTTTCCATTTACTATAACCGTGTTATGCGTTAAATGCACAATTTAAATCAGATTCAATCCCCGGTTTAAAATGTTTTCAATGTTAAGTACAATAACATCTGTCGTGTTAAACATTTAAAATATTTTTAGGCGGAGTTTGAAAAATCTGTCAATCAATTTGCACGACGCGTCAGACAAGAGGGATCGCAAATATTCACATGCGTCTGCATAATTTTGTGACTGCAAGTTAACGTATAAAAAAATCAAACACACGACATCCGCCAAACTGCTACCAATCGTTTCAATCCATTGGAACAGGTGAATGATCGTGGGACTGGAGCAACAGGTGAACGATCGTGGAAATAGAGCAGAAGTGCTGACACTATGTCTGGCACCAACAAATGAAGCAGAAGCTAGGTTTAGAAAAAATTAACTTGAATATTTGTAGTTTTACACTCGATTAAGTTAAGTCTCTTTTATTCAATAAAATTTAAATAAAAAAACAATAAATTAAAAAATGTTTTTTTTTATAAACTTTAAATCCCCACAAATGTAATTGGCGCCCAACGTGTTTTATGTTTTTAATTCATCATCAGTATGAGTCAACCCGAAGTAGCTCGCCGCGAAAATTAAGTAAAAAAAAACACTAAATAAAGATTTTTAGCTAATTGAAATGTAAGCCGACCTAAAGTAGCTCGCCGTGAAAATTAAGTGAAAAATAAACTCCACAAAATAAAGTTTTTCGGTACCGAAAATTAAGTGGAAAATAAAAGTCAATCTATAGAAAGACTGAACCACTAGGAAGGTGTAAGAGGTTTCCCTTACGGTTCGCGAACACTTAAGCCGATTAACCGGTCGATTCCGGATAGGAGCTATACGGACGAATGTCTCGGACGTTAGTCTGCATACACGACTGCTGTTCTCGCCTGATGTCTGTTTTTAACAATGCCGATTAAAAAGGGTGACAGTCGGAGTGTGAAACGTAAAAAGTAAACGTGGCTCTATTATAAACACAATAAATTAGCTATTCACTATTAATTTTATCTTATTTTAATTTTAATTTTATTTTATTCTGGCAAGAAATAACTGACAAACTGACGTAAAATCCAAACAAGTTCGGATTTGTCGGTTGATCGGTTATAAACGGCCGACATCTGACGATGCCGGTTGTAGTGGTGTACCCCCTCTCTTCCTTCGTACATACGTTTGACTCAAACGGTCAAGTTCAGCCGACGATGAACGAGCATAATTCGGCCGATAACGGGTTATATGTACGCGAGCCGTTAGTAGCTGAAGCAAACCGGACAAAGAAAACCCTTACCAGCGTAGAATGATCTATAAGATCTACTTAGTGGAAGATTAAATTAAGAATAACACAATTTCAATAAAAGTGAAAACAGTAGATAATTGTGCTCAATTAAAAAAGTTAATTAATAATTTAAACTTGAATACATTTTTTTTTTTGATATCCGAAGAAAACAAATGAAACAATGGGCATTTTGGCCTATCGATGTAACACATTGTGACCTATATCATTTTAAAGGTCTCGATGAGTACTATCTTTTATTGTACCGGCAGTAGTTTGTATCGCGTGCAGGGAAGGTGTTATGGACGTTAATGTAATCGTTAATGCATCTTTTATTTATCGTGTAACTTCGGAACGACGTGACCAATTGAAATCATATTCACACAATATGTTAAGTTGTTAGATAAAAGTTTCTAATTACGAACGGATCCGGTAGGTGTTGTCAAGTTATTGCCAACAATTCTCTATTTATTAAGCAAAATCGCTCATATTCAAATATAACATTGGTTTATTACAAGAAAATAAAATCACAAAATAAAGATTTGATATGTGGCGCAGTAGTGAAGTTATTAGCAAATGCTTTAGTAATAACGCAAAGTTGCTCATTCTCACTTATATCATATATTGGTTTAACTATTGCAAAACTAAATCACAAAATATGGACCTGGTAGGTGGCTTTGACTTAAGACCAAGATAGATGCCGTGCTTCATCTAATGGTCGATTTCATTCGGTATTTTTAGCCTTAATACCTATTATTATTTTCTTAAATGGTTTGGTTTTCGACTAGAAAAACACTGGATCATTTAAAATGTTTGTCTCTGCATTTGAAAAAAAATACATTGTTTCTTATGAATCAAAAAACATCGAATAAGCAGTTCAAACATTTTGACAGATTCAGCGGTTTTTTAGCAGTTCTGTTCCCTTAATCTGTGTGAAATATGGAACATTTGTGTCTGACCTGTGCTCGCTCTTGAACTTGAAAACAGTGCCACCTACCGGATCCGCTCATAATAAGAAACTATTATCTAACAACACTTAACATATAATGTAAATATGACTTCAATTGGTCACGTCGTTCCGAAGTTACACGATAAATAAAAGATGCATTAACGATTACATTAACGTCTATAACACCTTCCCTGCAGGCGATACAAACTTTTGCCGATACAATAAAAGATAGTACTCATTGAGATCTTTAAAATGATATAGGTCACAATGTGTTACACCGATAGGCCAAAACGCCCATCCTAAAAAACTCGACTTCAACGCCACCTATCGGGTTACATTTCAATATGAGTGGTTTTGCTTAATAAATAGAGAATTTTTGTCAATAACTTGACAACAGCGGCACCTACCGGATTCGTTCATAATAAAAAACTATTATCTAACAACACTTAACATATTGTGTAAATATGACTTCAATTGTTCACGTCGTTCCGAAGTTACACGATAAATAAAAGATGCTTTAACGATTACATTAACGTCCATTACACCTTCCCTGCACGCAATACAAACTTTTGCCTATACAATAAAACATAGTACTAATCGAGACCTTTAAAATGATATAGGTCACAATGCGTTACGTCCATAGGACGCACTCCATACAAAAGTGCCCATTGTCCTTTATTTAAAGTGAACAACTTCATAAACACAGTTTTAAGAAAAGAAAAATTAATTATATTGATTTTATTTTAATACAAAAAATATCATACATTTTAATTAAAAAACAAAAATATATACATAGATCATATCATTTAATTTTGTTTGCCCAATAACACAGATTTTTTATTTTCAAAATTCCCAAACTCGAGAAAGAAACAAAAATACAGAAAAAGAACCATGACAGATCTCTTAGGTTCTAACTCTACTGATAATATCTTAGCCAATGTCCAACTCCCGAATATCACCCAACCCCCTCCAAATCCACCCGTTTATATTCAAAATTCAGTGACTGCTTCTCCTGAATTGGAAACGCTTGTGACAAGCACTGTTACAAAAGTTTGTAATGAACAATTTAAGAACATAGTGCAATCGATAATAAATCCACATGCTAATTTTTATAAAGGCATTCAGCAAAGAATTGAGCCGCAGTTCTCTGGGAATTTTAATGAGCTGGACAAAGTACCTGATGTGGTACGAACACTGAGGGAATTCTCAGAACCCCTGGTGAATACAGTTGGTGGCGGAAAAGCGTTGAAAGGATTTTAATCATTTATGACCCACTTAAAGGCACACCAAAATACTTTGGTATCCTTAACACCATAAGGAACAAAATTGTATGCAATGCCGATTAGTTTTAGAGTCTAACAACACGCCTTTAAATTGGGAGTGCATTTCAAAATGCGTCACCACTCATTATGCTGATAAACGCGATTTAGGTACCTTAGAGTACCAAATGACAACTCTTACACAGAGTAACAGTAGCGTTGAGCAATACTATCAAATGGTTTATCAACATCTGACATTGATTTTGAACAAGATTTCTAGTATGGACATCTCTGCAGATGCCATGAATATATTAACAGAAACCTACAGAGGCAAAGCTCACGATACTCCATCCCCATCCATGCAGGGACACGTACCTAAAATCTAAAGAAACTTCTACGTGTCAACGACACCAGCTAATTTCTATCCTTATCCCGAATCAATTGATAATCCAAGCCTCACGCAAGCTAATGAACAAGTTAATACTATATCAGATAATACTGAATAATATGAATATCTTACCAATATGATATCAACACTTACAATTCCTTAGTCAATGATATGAACGCAACATATATTGGAGATGAATCGTTAGATGACAAAAGTTCAAGACAAAACCTAATTCAAATAGCAGATAAACCCATAAAATCAAATCATTCTGACAGAAGGAACTGTAGCGTCATACAACTTCAACATCGTTTTCCCCACTTACCATGGACACACTATAATAGAACCAGAATTTTCTAATGAAAAAATTATTGACATTCTTAAACGTTACCTCAATCCATCCGTTAGTTATCAATGGCTTGCAGACAAGCGAAAGAATCTTAGGCAAAATTCAAGAAATATACCCAATACATTTTAAACAATACAAAATAAGATTTAGCAGGAAAATAGTTACAGATTTATTTGACGAAGAACAACAAGAAAATGAAATTATTAAGGAACATAACTGTGCTCACAGAAACAGTAAAAAAAAAATTACAAATTTTAACCAAGTTTTATTTCCCCTAAATGTGTTGTAATAGCAAAACACTGCAAAATATGTCAGGAACATAAATACGACAGACACCCTAGCAAACTCAAAATCCAAGCAACCCCTTTACCTACATACCCTGGACAAATATTACACATAGATATTTATTTCACAAATAAACGCATTATCTTGACTGCAATCGAAACTTCTCGAAATACGCCTTAGTGAGGATCATAAATCAAGATCCGCTGAAGACATAAAACAACCATTAAGAGAATTAATACTCTCATTTGGTGTTCCAGATACCATAGTCGTAGGTAATGAAAAATTCCTGAATTCTAACTCCGTTCTCTTTATGTTAGAAAACTTTTTCAATATACATGTTTTTAAAACACATCCATATACGAGAATGGGCAAGTAGAGCGCTTTCATTCTACATTATCTGAAGGGATACGCTGCCTTAAATATCAAAACCCAGATTACACATTCCCAGAACTTCTTGACAAATCTATTCTCGATTATAACAACTCCATTGTCCATTCATTCAACTACGGGTAAAAAACCAAAAGACATATTCTTTGCAAGAGAGCTTTCCAATAATCTTGAACAATTGGAAAAAGAAAGAGAAAAAAAACTCAGTTGGAATTAAAGAAAAACAAGACGCAGATCTAGAATATCATAATAAGAAAAAAAATCCAGTCAGAGACTTTTCCATTGGAGAAGTTATTTACGTCAAAATGAACAAGAGATTAGGAAACAAACTATCTCCGAAATACAGGAAGGAAATAGTAAAAGAAAATAAAAATTCAACCGTCATTACCAATTCTAATTAAAAATTAATTTCCTCTTTCCTCTAAGGTTTTTGGGACACTTTTGTGCCATAAATGCAAATATTTAAATACTGGACTATACAAATTCCCAATTAATAAAAATAAACACAGGAACTGCAAAAATCCAAAATGGCAATTTTAAAATCATACATGTCATCGTTACTGAAATATATGAAGCCTTGGACACACAACTTGAAACATTTATTTACTCCAATATAATACCCCATCATATAGTGACCATACGTCCCGTTTTTAGCGGGACAGTTTCGTTTTTGAGGTATCTATCCCGCCGCCATAACTGTCCGGCTAAATGTCCCGCTTTTCCTGCAACGTTTGTAAAGATGTGTGTAGGCTTCTACAATTCTCAAAACGAATCAGTTATATATGTAATTATACTATTTTGCATCCCTGTGCATACAAATTGGTGCATACGTATACAAACGTAAGAGCCTCTAAAGGAAGAAAATGAGCCCATGTGCATATATTCCATGTTAAATGAATTGTCAGTTTATCTTGTAGTCTGTCATTTTTAAATCGAAAACAAAACAATTTGCTGTGAAGCGAAGTTTATTGGAGATTGGACAAGTAGTTGTAGATAGGTAAATAAAAAACAACTCAAATGTTAGCACAATAATTAATAATGTTAACGCTTCATTATAGGTACATAAATTGAAATAGAATGGCATCCACTTCAGCAGCAGCAAACAAAAAATGCAAGAGGTAGTGTAAATTCTCGAAGATTAAACAAAAATATCCATCCCTGATAACTGCGATAATTTTTATGTAAAAATTTAAAATAATAATAAAATTCTGAAAGGAATTCATTCTGCGTGCAAATATGAGAATTAATTTTAAATTTGTAACTTAATCATGTGTATTGAAACACTTATTTTAATTTTAATTTTTATAAAACTTTTTATTAATATTTTCACTTTGCCTAATTTTTGAGGCTGATTTTTGTAAGTTTTCATTAAAAAAAAAATTAACGATATTGATGCACATTTTTACTGTTTCCTTTTTTTATCAAAACAAACAATTGTTATGACTTCTGTTCTTTTTTTTTTTAATTAAATATTTAAGTTGTCCTTTATGTTATGTATTCTATTTTAAATTCTTAATTAAAAAAAATCATAATTTCTACTCCCTGCGAAGTTTTGAAAATGTGTCCCGCTTTTGCTTCAAATAAATCTGGTCACTTTACCCCATCATCCTCTATATCCTATCCTCCCTTTTGAAATATAAGGAATTAAAAATCATTTAAAAATATTAAAAGTTAATGTAAGATCTAAAAGATCATTAGATTTCATCGGTAGTGCATGGAAATGGATCGCTGGAAATCCAGCCAGACCATAGTGATAAGTGACTACGAAATATTAACCAATAAAATGAACAATGTATTAGTAAACAATAATAATCAAGTCGTTATTAATAGAGTAACTTTAGAAAAATTAAATGAAATTTCAAATATTGCAAATAACATAACTAAAACTTTAAAAAAAATACAGAAAATGAAATTGTCATGAAAGTTAAATATAAATTAGATTTATGTCGTTTTCGGTTGGAGGTTCGGAGTTACTCCTTTTTGACTCCACTTACTCCAAAATAATTCGATTGGCTGTTCCGAGTAATGATTTCGGAGTTATTTCCTGTTCCGAATTTTATAAAGGAGTAGACCTAGAACACACATATACATATAAGCTATTTCATCGGATAACTTGTCAAATTAATTTTACTCGACTGAAAATGCAAAATATACATAAATATCAGACAATTTACTGACACACACATAATTTTTCGCAAATAAGTTTTGGAACAACAGAAAATAGTTCGATTGGAATCAAAAACGAGTAGTACTGTTCCGAAATCCAATCGAAAACGACATTAATAAAAGAAGAAATAGTGCAGGTAAAATAGGACATATAAAATGAAAAAATTCCTACCCTCATGAAATTTGGTGAAAACATTACTTTTACCATTAGAATAAAGAATCAAAAGATTCTATAAAAATATCTAGTGGCGAAGGGTGTTTTTTTGTAGGGCAAAGAGGGGGAGGTTGCGGTGTATGAAAAGAAAAAGATAATTTAGCGAAATCTTAACATGTGGCACACGACTTATGTGGATTTCCTTTCAACAGAAAAATCAAATATGTGAAGGGGAAATTTGATTTGTTTAGAAGAAAAGATCAAATTTTCTAAACAAATCAAATCTTTTATTTTAGAAAGATTTACACCGACTTGCACACACACTAGGAAGATTTGACATTTCTCTGGCTATTGTTTACGTTTGGCTTTTCAGTCAATTTGTTCAATTAAATTATTTCCGTGGTGTAAAAGTATAAAGTTCACGTTCTTCAGTAAATAAAATAAAATAAATTAAATAAAATTTACTACATGTAGATAGAATTACAATTTTCCATTTTCAAAAAAAAAAAATAAGAATTGTGCGTTCGGGCCTGTCAAATTGCACACACATACAATCACAGAAAAAAATTTATTTTGTTTGCGAGTTCCTAACAACAAAAAAAAAGATTTGATCTCCAATAGTTGAAAAGAAATCGACATTAGAGGCAGTTTTCAATGCTGAATCTAGTGACACCAAACAACACCAAAAACCAAAACAATACCACTCTCCTGAAAAAAATTATGGTCCTTTTTGTGTAGGGAATATTGTATTTTCAACACAACAGGTAAATGGTACAGAAATCCTTTTGAAAATAATGACTCATTGATGAAACTTGGTACACTTGTTTAATTTGTCATACGAATCATGAATAAAAAGGGTTCATGCAAATATCTACAGTTAAATGGTGTTTTTTTGAGGGGGAGAGGAAGATAGGGAATCGTTACCGAAAAACCTTCGATGCAAAATCTTACCTTGATGAAACTTGGTTAAAATCTTAAAAAAGACATTATTATCAAGAGTCGAAAGAGTCTATCAAAATAAAATGCAGGGAAGTGTAATTTTTTGAGTGGCACAGAAAAGAGGCTACCGTTATCGAGCTGAAAAATTTGGTTTGGTACAATAAATGGATGTGACACATGATTTAGAGGTAACTTTTAATGATGAATCCAACAACACTTAAACCGAAACGATATAAATCCTATTAAAAAAGTAAGCCTTTTTTTTCGTTTAAGGACTGTATTTTCAATTGTCATATTTACAGGGGATTATTACCACCCCCACTACATATTTCCTTACTGTTTCTTGGCCAGTTCGCTATAAATGAAAAGCACCATCATCCCTGTCTAACTTTTTATAAATTGAAACCATACATTTTTTAACATTTTAAAGGAACGGATAATTAATAAAAAAAGTAAATAAATAATAATTAATTAAATTTTGTGGTAGGTAGTAAGGAAGTATGGGGCAGTTCTACTCTGTCGTTAAATGTCTTCTTTTTATATTCTGCTATTATCTAGAAGTCGTTAGTAAATAGTAGGTAATTGAATAAAACAAAACAAAATATATTATACTCACTTGATTAAAAAACATCCACTTTACTGAGTATCGTCTTCAAACAGGTCTTCATGGTCGAACAAAATCTGTTCTTTTTTTTCACACTCTTCTACATTGAGGCATGTGAGATCCTCACAAACCTTGCATAGTCGAGTGCAAGGAATGGCACATTTCGTACAACTGAATTGTGAGGTTGAACAATTGCCCTTGCATGCACATGATACCAACTTCAGAATTTCTTTTGGTGCTGCTTCCAGTGTCATTTTAGTGGGTAACAACAAATCTTCGTCCTTTCGCGTTCAACTCCACTGCTCAGGTATAAACTTATTACCAAGCCACAACTGAATTTGGAAGTAGCATTGAATGAAATGAGACTCGAATTTTGCACTTCTTTTTTTTAAGTCTTTTGATTTACTCTGTATCTCCACTCATCGAGAGAATGTCTTCGATCTTTCTCACCGTACAAAGACAACAATAAATTTTCTCCAGCTTCTTTCACTTCAATTTTTGTTGAAGCCTTTGAATTAAAAGTTGAGATGACTTTAGCCATTATAGCTTCAGACCCCAATATTTTTAAAAGATGTTTCTTTTCTTTCCCAAATACCAAAGCAAATTGTAACCCCACTTCTATGTCGCTCAAAAAAACACCCTTTCCCACAATTTATTTTTATAGACTCTTTTTAATGTTGATTTTCATGTCATTTGTAAGATTTAAGCTAAGTTTCATCAAGGTAGTTTTTTTTTTTTCAAAAGTGTTAAGTAACAATTCCCCATTTTACACTATGCTTAAAAAACACCCCTTAAAAGTAGATATTGTTATAAACTTTTTTGAATTAATGGTTCTAATGACAAATGCAACATTTACACTAAGTTCTATCAATTGGTCATTAATTTTATTTTTTTATTTTTTTTTACTGAAAATAAAGTGATACCCACATGTTAAAAGGACTCCAACTTTTTTAAGGGGAACTGTATCGTTTTGATTTTTGTTTTGTTGGATTCACCATTAAAAATAATCCTTAAATCATCTGTCATATGCATTTATATTACCAAATCAAATTTTTCAGCTATATAACGGTAGCCTCTTTTCTGTGCCGCTCAAAAAAACCCCCTTCCTTGCATTTTATTTTTATACACTCTTTTGATTAATAATGTCTTTTTTAAGATTTTAACCAAGTTTCATCAAGGTAAGATTTCGCCTCGAAGGTTTTTTGGTAACGATACCCTATCTTGCTCTCCCCCTCAAAAAAACACCCTTTAACTGTAGGCATTTTCATGAACCCTTTTTATTCATGATTCGTATGACAAATTAAACACGTATACTAAGTTTCATCAATAAGTCATTATTTTCAAAAGGATTTCTGTACCATTTACCTGTTGTGTTGAAAATATAATATTCCCTACACAAAAGGGACCATACCTTTTTCAGGAGAGTGATATTGTTTTGGTTTTGATGTCACTAGATTCAGCATTGAAAACTGCCTTTAAGTCGTGTGTCACATGTTAAGATTGTACTAAACTAAATTTTTCCTTTTCATACACCGCAACCTCCCCCTTCAAAAAAACACTGTTCGCCACGAGATATTTTTATAGACTCTTGATTCTTCATTTTTATGGTAAAAGTAACGTTTTCACCAAATTTCATGAGGGTAGAAATTTTTTCATTTTTCGAACGATTTTGTTACTATTTTACCTGTACTTAAATAATAAACATAGCTTATGCAATACATTGTGCAAAAGCAAACATTGTAAATTCATAAATTTCAAGTAATAACGAAATAAATTTAACAGAAAGCATTATTAAGAACGAAAATTTTCCATACATTAATGTAGATGAAGCCCTAGAATTTTCTGATGTTAAAATCGCCTCTGATAATAAAAATATAATTTATATCTTGCATTTGCCTACAAGCGAAAGTAATATTTGTAATGTTTTAATATTAAAAGCTATAAAGAAAAATAATGTAATACACAAAATTCCATACGAAAATGTACTAGAGTGTAAAACAAACATTTTTTGAATAGTCACAGAATGTAAAAAATACAATCAGTTATCAATATGTAACAAAAAGAAAGTAATAGTATAAGTACTTCTGCCTGCATTTTAAACCTACTAAAAAGTACTACACCGACCTGCACTCAAGCCAATAATGAGCACATCCTATCTGTAGAAGAGATATCACCAGGAATACTTTTCCTAAATCAATACAATGGTCCAGCAGTAATCAAAAACGAGAGAATAAACCTTGAAGGAAGTTTTATTATTCGCCATACAAACCCTTGTATGCTATTAGATAGAAACAACAAAATTAACATTACAGCAAGTTCCGTGCTAGCCATTTGTTTATTATTCGTAATAGCCATTTGTCTGATATCAAAATGCTTCACCAAACTAAAGCACCGAAAAGAAAAAAGATGCAGAATCCATAAATGTACCACCAATAGCCGCTGAAAGAATGCCAAAGATAATTGGAATAGAAGACATTCCTAAACATATGAATTCATCAAACAAGGACGCTCGAGTCTAGGGGTGGAGGAGTTAACGTATAAAAAAATCAAACACACGACATCCGCCAAACTGCTGACCTATCGTTTCAATTCATTGGAAAAGGTGAATGATCGTGGGACTGGAGCAACAGGTGAACGATCGTGGGAATAGAGCAAAATTGCTGACACTATGTCTGGCACTAACAAATGCAGCAGAAGCTAGGTTTAGAAATTATTAACTGGACCATTTGTACTCAGTTCTGTTTTACACTCGATTAAGTTAAGTCTCTTTTATTCAATAAAGTTTTAAATAAAAAAATAATAAAATAAAAAATGTTTTTTTATAAACTTTAAATCACCACAAATGTAATTTGCACAAAGAAAACTCAGATTTTGATTTGTTGTTCCCAAATTCTCCTGGGGTCAAGCCCGAATTGCGTTTTTTTTCGCAAAATTAGCTTAGTTCTTAGGGTAAACTGCTGTTTCATTTGGCATGTTAATTGATAAGACCCATTCCGTTTTTTCAATTATCTGTTCAAGGGTTAGCCGAAACTTGAACTTGACACTCCCTTGATTTCTATATTTTAATCAATTTTAAGAATCGGTTGTAGCTGTAGGGGGGCTTTAGCCCCTATAGCCACCCCCTTAGATACGCCACTGATTGTATGTACAACTCACATACTAATCTAACAAAAACCGGTTCTTAAATAGCTTTGTTAGCCCCCCGCCCACGCAGAAAGTAGGTATACGGAATTTATAACAAAGTAGGTATATATGTCTACGTTATGCTATCCAAGAAGAAACATTTTCCACATGTTACTCGATTTTTTTAAAGACATTTTATATTTTTGTATCGTATTTTTTCGTCTTTTTGCAAAAATTGGTTAACAGGCTCTTTTCTTGTATTAGATACGGGCTCACATGACATCAAAATGTCCAGGAGATCATTATACACAATACGGGATACTTATATTTTTTTTGGAAAAAAATCTTAGTTTGTTCACACTTTTTGTTCAAGATTATAAAGTTATAATATTCGACATATGGTTAAATTATGCATATTATATCATTTCTATTAAAAAAATATCAACCAATAATTTTGATCCAATTTTGAGGTTAAGTACTCCTCTGTGCGGTGGTATAGATGATAACGTGGGGAGTATGATGCAAGAATTCCGTAAGATCATTAAAGAAGAAATGAACAGCACGAAACAAATGATAGAAGTAAGCACTAAGGAAATAGAAGAATTAAAAAAGGAAAATTCTGATCTTAATAATGAAGTGCTAAAATTGAAAGAATATGAAGAATAGAATGAAAGAAAGACCGAAATATTTGATAAATATACGAGAAAAAGTAATTAAATATTCAAAGGATTCGAAAAAGATACAATAGAAAAAACCATTTATGGAATTTGTGTAGGAGTCTTCTCAAATTAAATAAATTACAACAAAAACATAAATGTTAAAAAAGTAGCCAAGTTCTTCTATACAAAAACCTTTGCGTAACAAATCAGCCGTACAAAGTAATGAGATCTAAAAGTACGCCAAGTTCTAAGTTTAATAATGTTAAATATCAAATATTTTAAGTAGAGTAATAAGGAAGAACCTCAAAATTATTGGAGAAATCTATTATTTAATGATTACTGACTTATTGAGTGCAGTAGCCCGTAGCGTTATGGTAAGTGCGATGGACTGTCACGCTGGAGGTCTGGGTTCACTTCCCAGCCTCGTCCACCTAAAAACTAAAAAAGTTTTTTTTCAGGGCTACTGCCTCTAGCGAGGAATTGACAAATCCTCCAAGAGTATCACTTCTCACGAATAAGTGTTTCTCGTCTAGCCGTTCGGCTTCGGCATACAATTGTAGGTCCCTTCCATTCCTGTCGACAGGCGCACACAGGAATGGTTGCGAGTTGTTAGTCACTAGGCCCTGGTTCTTCACGAGCCGTTGTGCCACCCAATTTATTTTTTTATAAACTTAGAACTTGGGGTACTTTTAGATCTAATTACTTTTTACGGGTGATTTGTTACGCAAAGGTTTTTGTATAGAAGAACTTGGCTACTTTTTTAACACTTATGATTTTTTTGTGATTTCACTACTTTTTGCAAAGGTTCTTTTTATCGGAAAAGTGGGTGGAATAAACTCCCGATGAAAGCCTCATACTCATAGGTAAAGTAAGTTTTTAATGTATGCCTTTTGCATATTCTACAAGTCCTAAGCCCATTTACCAATTTTCATATTTTAGAAGTGCTCCATTGAAATGATACTAATTGATAAGAAGTGGGTGGATGAAACGCCCATGCATGAATAATTTCATGATTTCAACTTTTTCTTTGTCTTCATATGAAAACGAACCGCTTAACTAAATTTCATTATACTGCACCAAACGGAAGTGCTCTCAATATATTTAATATTAATTCTATGAAAATGGGTGGTTGCCACGCCAACTGTATGCAAAATCTCAAATTTTTAATTTTCCCTTTGCTTGCATGCCAAGTTCTATCGCTCTACTAAATTTCATCATTCAACGACAACCAGAAGTGCTCCATATAATTGATATCAATTCTGCGAAAATGGGTGGATGCCACGCTCTCTGAATTTAAAATCTCAAATTTTTAAATTTTTCATTTTCTTGCACTTCTTGCCCTACCGTTGTATCAAATTTCATCATTCTACGAAAATCAGAAGTACTCCTCATAATTGATATCAATTCTATTCAAATGGGCGGAAGCCACGCCCCTGGATTTAAAATCTCTAATTTTAAAATGCTGCCTTTGCGTGCACTTCAAGCCCTACCGCTGTACCAAATTTAATCATTGCACGATGATCAGAAATGCTCTAAATAATTTATATCACACCAAAAACATACTTGGCGTACTTTTAGATCTTACTACTTTTTACGGCTGACTTGTTACGGAAAGGTTTTTCTATATAGAAGAACTTGGCTCCTTTTTTAACATTTATGTTTTTGGTGTGTTTTCACTACTTTTTGAAACGATTCTTTTTATCAGGAAAAGTGGGTGGGAGAAAAGCCCCTGCATGAAAAAGTTCATGCTTTCAACTTTTTCTTTTTATACACCTGAAAACTAACCACTTTACCAAATTTCATAATCCTGCACAATTAATATTAATTCTGTGAAAATGGGTGGTTGCCATGCCCACTGAATGTAAAATCTCAAAGTTTTAATTTCCCCTTTGCTTGCTTGTCAAGTCCTATCGCTCTACCAAATTCCATCACTCTACGACAATCCGAAGTTCACTACATAGCTGATATTAATTCTGAGAATATGGGGGGGGGTACCACATCCCTGAATGAATAATTTAAAATTTTCCAATATCTCCTTTATATTGACCACATGATTTACCAGTCTTCCAAATTTTATTATTCTGCAACAATTTGAAGTGATCCACATAATTAATAACCATTCTGAGAAAATGGCCGGATGCCACGCCTTCTGAGTGTAGAATATCAAATTTTAAAATTTTGCATTTGGTTGCACTTCTAGCCCTACCGTTCTACCAAATTTGATCATTCTACGACAATCAGAAGTGCTCCTCATAATTGATATCAATTCTTATTCAAGTGGGCGGATGCCACGCCCCCTGAATGAAAAATCTCATATTTTAAATTTTTTCCTTTGCCTGCACCTTAAGCCCTACCGCTGTACTAAATTTCATCAATCTACAACAATCAGAAGTTCTCCAAGTAACTTATAGCTATGTTATGAAAATGGGCGGGTACCACGCCCCCTAAATGGAAAATCTTAAATTTTCATTTTTTACTTTGTAAACACCACAAGGCCTGCCGTTGTGCGAAATAACAATATTCTACCATGTCGGGAAGTGCTCCAAAATTTTAATGATCTGTCAGTGAGTTAGTCAGTCAGTCAGTTTCGGTTTTTGCTATTTTTGCAGTCTTATATCTCGGTTACCACTGATGCTAAGGAATTGAAATTTGGTGAGTTGTCTAAACCTGGTGAGTTTGCCAAATGCTGTGAGTTTGAAGTTTCTGACTTTATTGGTACTGAAGTTGAGAGGGGTCAAAAATCGCCTGAGTTTGATCCTGTAAAAAGGGTGTAGTGCCAGAACTTGGCTGGGCACTACCGTGCCCTTTGATCAATTCTATGAAAATGGGCGGGTACCATGCCCCCTGAATGGAAAATCTTAAATTTTCGATTCTTTTCCTTTGTATACACTACAGGGCCTACCGTTGTGCGTAGTTACAAGACTCTACGATGCCAGGAAGTGCTACATAATTTTGATGATCTGTCAGTCAGTCAGTCAGTTACGGATTTTGCGATTTTTGCAGTCTTATATCTCGGGAACCTCTAATGCTAAAGAATTGAAACTTGGTGAGTTATCTAAAACTTGGTGAGCTTAGAAAATGCGGTTTCTGACTTTATTGGTACTGAAATTAGAGTGTGGTTGAAAATCGCCTGAGTTTGATCCTGTAAAAAGGGCGTTGTGCTAGAACTAGGCTGCGCACTACCATGCCCTTTGATCTTTTGAAATAGTACGGATATCATAAATAGGTAGAGGTGGACAAAAAATTTCAATTGGAATTTGAAACTCAAACTGCGATTATCTCAATACTGAAAAACACTGCTAAGCTTGCGAACACAAAATTTAAAATTCAAAGAGATTTGACATTAACAGAAAGAGAACTTCACAATTTTCTGCTTAACATCCGATGTGATATACGAAAAATTGATCGGTCCAAGGACATTTAATTTAAGGGAAGCTGCCTTGAAATAGAAGGAAAGATCTTCGCGATGTCAGAAACTGAACAACAACATGAAGGAAGAGCTGCTAGTGTCGTGCTTAAAGAGATGTACAACAAGGATTTTGATGGCATCGATTTTCGTCTGCTATCCAGAAACGTCGAAAATTTGTTGGATTAGCAGTCAAACGCCTGTTGCGATAAAAATTTAAATAAACTATTTAATAAGAAAATTGTTATAAGTGGGAGGAAGGCTATCAAAACTACAACAGATGCTTGCAGGAATCAAACTTTGATAACGTTGTAAAATAAGGAGATTTCAACGTCCGAATAGGAGAAAGCGAAACTGTATCAGAAGAAATTGCAGAAATTAATGCATTTCTGAACAACAAAGAAATTCAAAGGGCAAGGTACTCAACAAAAAAGTAAAGCGATTCATTGAGTCATGCAATGATGCTAGTGTTGTAATTTTAAACGGACGGACTACAGGCGATTTTGAAGGAAACTTAACCTATGTAACAAGATGTTCAGTGAATGATATATATGGAATCTTTTATAATATGCTTGGATAAGTAGTAGAACTGAAAGTAGAAAAGTTAATTTATTCAGATCATATGCCACTCGAATTAACACTACAAGTAGCCGCTAATCAGCAAACAGAGGAATTAAAGCTGCTCCCAAAATTAGTTTGGCTGAAACAAAATGAAAGCAACTTTAAAATAAAAATGGAACAAAAGACTCTTGATATGAAAACATGGACAGCGGATTTAATTGTTGCCGCGATAGAGGATGTAGTAGGAAAGCAGAACATTTAACCACGAACACACTTCAAAGAAAAATGGTTTGATGCGACATGCATGAGTGCGAGGAAAAATGTATTCAAATGGCTTAATAGATGGAGAAGCAACTAGTCAGATATTCTAGATGCTACTTATCTGGATACAAATCGGAAATTCAAGACAGACAGAATTAGTGCGGAATTCAAAAGATTGGTGGGATCTAGCCAACGATCTACGTAATAAAAGTTTTAAGGAATGTTTAAACATAAAAAGCAGTGATTTTAAAAATCACGATAAACAACTATTAAATCCTGTATTGCAAACCTTGGGAACAATAGAAGATACATTGGAATATTCTATGAATGCGGACCCCGACGGAGAAATTACAGGTCTTGAAATTGTGGAAGTACTAGGCGAAGCAAGAACAAATGAAGCCGCTAGATTTGATTGCATTCCGTATGAACCTCAGGCTCTTATTGATCGGCTATCTTGTCTCTACAATAGGATATTTAACACCGGAAGAGCAGACTCGGCGTTGAAAAAATCTCTTACCTTCCCAATCCATAAAAAAGGAGATGTCAACGTTGTCCAGAATTATAGGGGAATCTTTTTTATAGATGCTATAACCAAAATATTCACGGGCAAAATAATATTTTAAATGAATATCAAGCAGGATTCAGAGAAGGATACAGCACTGTAGACAATATTTTCAATCTATTTAATATTTTGAAACTCAGAATGGAAGAAGAAAAACAAAATATACTGCTTCTTTGTAGGTTTTAAAGCAGCTCTTGACAGTATCAGCTGCAAAGCTCTGTTTTTGAAGCTCAAAAGGATTGGATTGTCTACCAAGTTCCTGGCCGCAATTAAGTATTTATATGTCATTCTGACTTTGACTCCTCCTTTTTTATATGCTCTTGCATTCTGAATTATCTACTTAAAGTAACCTTACCTATTTTTCTCATTCAAATAAATCTTTTACTATCAAAAATATCTTTTAATATTTTCAATTAAATTATATTTATGGCTTTTTGAGTAATTTTCATTGATTGGCTCAACGTTTTCTCAATTTAATTGTAATAACTTAATCTCACTACAAATTTTATACAATTGCTGATAATCTCTCCCATCACCGAAGCTTGACCTGTTGTCTAAAGACAAATACGACACATGGTGTCTTCAAGTAGAGGCACTGCTTGTCAAAAACGAGACATGGGAGTTGGTGTGTGGTGAGAAACCTAAACCACCAGAGCCAGTGGAACCCGATGAGATGTCCAATGCCTTATCTGTCTGGCAAAGTCAAGACAGAAAGGCGAAGGCTGATCTTGTTTTGTCTATCAGTCCATCCGAGCTTAAGCAAGTTCGTGGATGTGAGACTTCTTATCAGATTTGGAAGAAGCTTGAATCCATTTATGCCTTAACAGGTCCAGCCAGGAAAGCCACATTACTTAAGCAACTTACACTTCAGAAAATGAAGGAAGGAGATGAAATCCGTGATCATGTGAACAGAGGCAATGGATGTTAAAATCCATAAAGATTTGTTGAGCATAATGGTTTTGAACAGCTCACCAGAACTGTTCGAAAATGTTCATTGTGCGATAGACTCAGGATGTTCTACCTGATGCTGACAGACTTAAAGATAAAATTCTCGAAGAAGCGGAGCGATGGTTGCAGCTAGAAGTTTTACTTCGAAACAACCAAATAGAGAGAATCCAACGTGCAAGAAAAAGTTTTCATTCCGGTGTTGCAAGTCCAACAAACTTGGACATAAGGCTGCTGATTGTCGTGTTAGACGTCAAGCTTCACAACGTGTCGAATGTGTAAAGGATTCCTTTTACATAATGTCAGATGCTTCTGAACATGCCATGAGCACGGATACCATCGATTTAAAACAAAGCTGGTGTTTAGATAGCGGGTGTACATCTCACCTGCGCCGTGAAGAGGAAAATTTCGAATCTCTGTCGTCTAGTGATCGTGAAAAATTTAATTTGGCGAGGAATCAATCAACAACAGTAAAGACGAAGGGAATGGAGTCTCCAGGCAACTTTTGGAGTCGAATCAAGGTCCAGTACATTTTGAAAATACTCTTCTAGTTCCGGATCTGCGCACAAGTCTTCTTTCAGTCTCCAAGATTACCGACAAGTACTGTGAAGTAGTCTTTAGGCGTGGTAGGGCGCTAGTAAGAGGTCAAGATGCTCAGATCAAACTTTTAGCTGACAGAGTTGGTGATTTATATTATCTTCGACAAGCTTCGGAGTCTGCACATGTTGCTGAGTCGACCGATCAGAAAACAAAGTCTAATATCCAAATATGGCATGAACGGCTCGGCCATCTCAATCTTCGAGATCTGTTAAATATGGCCTAACACAAAACGGCCACAGGAATTATTTTAAAACCAAGCGAACACCTATCTGCAAACTGTTTTATATTAGAACATAAAGGAGTATTGAACCCTTAATGATTGTCCATTCGGATATCTGTTGGCCTATGCGAACTCAGTGTAATAGTGGAGGAAAATACTTCGTCACCTTTATAGATGATTATTACTCGCGCTGGTGTGAAGTATACATACGTACCTACTAAAAAGTTAAAGCGATGTTTATGAAACGTTTATTAATTATAAAAATTTTGTTGAAAAACAAACCGGTCGCGAAATTAAATCACTACACACAGATAAGGGGCCAGTTATAGCTCTCATTGAAACCCATCATTAAAAAAGTTAGCTGTTGATTTTGAGAGCCTAAGATGCCAGTTATAGCTATCATTGAAAACCATCATTGAAAAAGTTAGCTTTTGATTTAGAGACCCTTCGAAAGTTTAATCATTGAATATTTTGATGCAGAAATATAGCTTACGACTTCAAAATTATTTCTCCTTAAAAAAAAATTCATTTTGACTCATACCTTCCCCATAACGTAACTTTTAATTTTTTCAATGATCATTGGTTAGGTAGTTCATCATTGAAAAATTGAAATTCATTTTATGAGAAAAGTTGTGCCAAATTGAATTTTGTTTTTCATAGAAATAATTTTTAAGTCAATAAGCTTTAATTTGGCATCAAAATAATCATTTATTTTTTCTTCAAAATCTCTCAAAACTGACAATTAATATTTTCAATGATAGCTATAACTGGGCCCTAAGAAATTTTAATCATTTAATATTTTAATGCAGAAATAAAGCTTACGACCTCAAAATTATTTCTCCTCCAAAAAAAATTCATTTTGACAAATAAATAACGTAACTTTTAATTTTTTCAATGATAATTGGTAAGGTAGTTCATCATTGAAAAATTAAAAGGAATTTTATGAGAAAAGTTGTGCCAAATTGAATTTTGTTTTACCTAGAAATAAATATTAAGTCGATTAGCTTTACTTTTGCATCAAAATAATCGTTTATTTTTTCTTCAGAATCTCTCAAAATTGGCAATTAATATTTTCAATGATGATTTTCAATGAAAGCTATAACTGGGGCCTAATGGTAAGGTTTACTGTTCGAAGAATTTCGATGAATATTTGCAGTCGCAAGCTGTTAAAGGGAATTTTAACGCCTTACACGTCTCAACATAGCGAGGTAAGTGAACGGAAGAACCGGATCTTGGTCGAGATAGCCCGATGTATGTTACTGCAAGCTGGAATTTCTCCATCGTTTTGTTGTTCAGCTAATTATTTGAGGAATCGTTGTCATTCAAAAACTATTGATGGTAAGACACCATTTGAATTGTGGATGGGACATGTTCCCAATTTGAAACACCTTCAGATATTCAGTTCCATAGCTTTCGTGAAGAATAAAGAACCAAATAAAGATAAAAATTCTTTCTTGTAAAACAAACGAAAAAACTGTTGTGATGCATTTGCTAAACAAATTTGTTTAGGCCTTCTTGATCTAAGAGAAAATTCTGAGTTGGCACTCGATAACACTCAAGAATTTTATAACCGAAAAAATAATAAAACAACTATGATGTTGAATTTTAAAAGCACTGAGATCGCGAACAAAATTATGGTAGCTGCATCGAAGCTCAAGAATACAGGCATTTTTTTTCATAGAGAACAATCTCTTCTATGCCTATACCGCAATAAAAAAGAAGGCACTAAATGAAATTAAAAGTAAACTTCAAAAAAGAAACCTGAGCATTAAAATTAACATAAAAGGATGAAAATTGCAAATTGACAGGTTAGCCTTTTACTACGACTCAGAACGCGGTACTTTGTCAAAACAACGAATGGAGAACACGCAATGTGCTTTTTTGACAGCAACAAGCAAGTCCCCTTAGTAGCAGTAGATTATCGTTAACCACTATGGAGTGAATCCCGGATGTTCTCATCATAATTAGGGTGACCATTTCTTTAACCCTCAAAAAGAGGACGCCAAGAAAAATTTAATTTTTAGCTAGTAAAACTAAGCAAGTCTTGTTAGTTTTTGTTTTAAGTTACCTTACAAAACTCCCGTGAAGTTGGTCCCCAAATTTTCAAAAAATTGATTTTTTTTAGAGTTATGGGTAGATTTGAAAGAGTTCTAGAGTTCTTGCCCAAAAATAGCAATAGTTCCCGGTAATTTTGACCAGAAACAGAAAAAAAACTACATTGGGTGCCAACTTCACGTGGCCCCTCTTTAATAAGAAATATCTGTTCCTGATGAAGAGTTCTGGAATTCGCAATGGGTTTTGGAAATAGTTCTGCAAAATTAGAATTAAAAAAAAATACAAATGCTAGGTTGGTCTAACTTCACACTTAGTTATTTCTATTTTGTCTGAGTTCTGTGGAGTTCTGGGGAGTTCTGTTTAAAGCTCTGGGTAGCCCTACAAGAGTTCTAAACAGAACTCTAATAAACTTTTTTGTCCTACTTATACATAAAAAGTAGTAGGCTTAAACAGAGTACCAATGCTGAAGGGGCCAACTTCACAAATAATTTTTTCAATTTTTTTGGAATTGTGGGAGTTCTTTTTGGAATTCTGGGTAGCCCCGCAAGAGTTCTTAACAGAACTCTAACAAACTTTTTTCTACCACCTATACATACAAAGTTATAAGCTTAAAATTAAGAAAAATTACCCATCCTGGGGGGGGCTAAATTTAAACTTAGTTTTTTCTATTTTGTTGGAGTTCTGGGGAGTTCTTTAATAGTTCTTGGTAGCCCTACAAAAGTTCTAAACAATTATAGTATTATTGTTTATATTGTTATAATAGTATTGTCCGACTTGTACAAAAAAAAAGTTATAGGCTTAAACAAAGTACCAACGCTGAAGGGGGCAAATTCACAAATAATTTTTTTCTATTTTTTCGGAATTGTGGGGAGTTCTGGGAAGTTCTTTTTAGAATTCTGGGTAGTGCCACAAGAGTTCTAAACAGAACTTTAACAAACTTCTTTCTACCATCCACACATACAAAGTTATAAACTTAAAATTAAGAAAAATTACCAATGCTGGGGGGGCTAACTCCACACTTAGTTTTTTCTATTTTGTCAGAGTTCTGCTAAGAGTTCTGGGTAACCCTACAAGAGTTCTAAACAGAACTCTAACAAACTTTTTAGTCCGACTTATACATAAGAAGTTATAGGCTTCATTAAAGTACGAATTCTTAAGGGGCCAACTCGGAATGTACGTACAATTTCTATGTTTTTTGCTTAATATTTTGTTTTTGTTTTGCTTAGATCTTACCGAATCCGTTTTCAAATTAAAAAAAAAACATGTTTTTGGTTGAATTTGAAATTGGAGATAATTTTTTTCAAAGTCAAATAACTCGAAATGTAAGTAAAATTTTGATTTTTTTTGCTTAATATTTTGTTTTTGTTTGCAAAAAAAATTGAAATTCTACGTACAAGTTAACACCCTGTGCCACGATAAGCTTTCACAGATAAATAATATTGTTCTTGGAGAAGAGCACAGTGTGGTAAAAAGACTACCGTTGAACAATAATATCAATAGCAAGTGGTAAACAAGTTACCGTTGCCCACCAAAAAATTTGCTGTTCAGTTGTTCTCAACAATAACTCTCATGCTGATGACCGCTGCACCAAATCAGTTCTTGGGTGCGTGACTAGATGGACACTTCGTCCGTGAGGCTAATTCTTACAAAATCCTATATAAAAAAGAATATCGTCGCTGTTTAAGAAAACCGGCATAACTCAAAAAACACGATTTTTGAGTTAATGATTCCAATCCACTAAAAGAAATTCTCTATCTTTCTGTCAAACTGCCATTACTGTAGCACTTCGGAATCCCGCTAGATGGACTTTGGTCCAATTGGCACATATTTCATTGTTTGCTTATGATGAACAATGACATAATTTAGTTTCTGCCATTTGTTTGAGGTGAACGGAAGTGTTTTATGCGAAAAAAGAACTAACTTGTGTTGTGCCAGTTTTCGCAATAAAGTAAGTACATGTTTTATAACTTATTTAATGTTTTAAAACAAAATGTTCCACTTTTCCTGATAAGTTTAAAAAAAACTGTGTTTTGAGATGGCACTTTTCAAACTAATGCCGTTTTTCTTATGATATTTTTGACTAAAAATATCAAATAAATTTTACTTCAATATGTTTTATCAAGTTATGCCATTATTTTCTTTTGCCAACGGAGTGTTGAACTAACTCCAAAATAAAAAGAAGCTTATGTAAATTTTTTTCCGGAAAAATGACTTAATTAGGAAAGGGTTTGAGAAATCATTTATTTTTGTACCCTTTTCATACATTTTTTAATTTATTTTGTTGAATTCCAATAAATAAAATATTGAAGTAGCTAACCTAATGTTTAGAAAAAATATAAAAAAATTCTAAATATTAAAAAAAAAAACAATGAAAAATCATGTGACTAAAAAAACTTTAAACTCATTTTCTGAAGAATCTGGTTTATTGAGTTATGCCGGTTTTCTTTTAGAGCGACGATATTATCTATTAGCCCAGTCAATAATTACAAAAAAAGGGCTAAATTCGCAAAGCGCGATGTAGTTCTGCTTTTTTTATATGTTGTTGGGGCATGTTAGAGTAGTCTGTAGCTAAGTTTGCAACTTCGAAAAACCTGTGCTCGCTGCAGGAAAAATGCAATAGTGAAAAAACGCAAAAAGCACCCCATTTTTTCCGACATTTTCCTTTATAACTTTGGAAATATCCAACTTAGGAAAACACCATCCACTATATTCTTGTTTGTTATAAAATTTTCTACAAGACCAAATTAGTTTAAAATTCATGTATGTTATATTTGAGTAAAAACAAAAATTTTGAAAAACTAAGTAATTTTGAAGCGCTCAAAAAAATAGGTCAAACATTGTCCAATTGTGCTCAAAATTTGAAATCGAAAATCCTTGAGTATTATAAGACAAAGTTTGAAAATTCGATCCAAATCGGTCAAATAGTTTTGGCAAGAAACATGATGTTAACTAAGTGCAACAAGCAATGTTTGCATCATTGGTGTGGTCAAAGTAGGACGCTTAAGTTGGCACTTATTTTTGTACACGTGCTTGGAACCCTTAACTATGATAAAATATAGTTACAATATTTATATCTTTTTTTAAACAACTTTGGTAGTGAATTTAAATGTTTCGAAAATGTTCACGAAATTACATATTTATATGGCAAGTGAACAATTTTCGGAACTTTTAAAATCACTACTATCTTTCATACAATCTCCCACCTTACAATTGTCTAACGAATTGTTGGTTTGTAAATGGTGTACGGAGAAAAGAGAAAGAAGCCGAATGATCAACAACCAACTTGTGTGCGGCTAGTAAAAATGCTAGTTGTCTCAATATGCAATTTATAAAGACAAAAACCCTTCATTGGATGTGCATGATCAGGTGACCTCGGTGGCGCAATGCGTAGTGCATAGGCTTCAGAGGTAGCTGGTCTAGGTTCGATTCCAATTGACGGCACTAATAATTTTTAAATTAAAATTGAACATAAAGACTAAGCACCACTAATAAGGAATCTGATGATTGGTGTGGCAGCCATGAAATTGCAATAATTCCAGCCAAATACAATGGTGGTAGCCCACTCAAGTGGTTGTTGAACATTCAAACATTCATAAATAATATAAATGACGGAGCGAAAGCTAGCAGCCTAACTGCGAGTGTGTTATCACACAAAAAAACCCAATTGAATGATATTCCATCATTGAAAATTAAATATGGGCAAGTGGGAATAAATTAATTCATGAAATTTTATTGTTGGTACTGACGCAGAATTTTATCCTCAACAACATATCCAAAGTCCCCCAAAATCTCCCCTTGCCTTTTTGTATAGACGCATTTAAAGAGGTAGAGAGGGGGGAGGCAGTAGTTTATCAAGCTGAAACACTTGTTAAAATACATTCTAATCATATGACACATGTTTTTAGGATGCTTTTCAACGCTGATTCCAGGGAGACTAAAACTGAAAAGATACATGTATCGTGTAATCGTGTAGAAAGTGAAAGTCCTCTTATGGAATGATGACTTATTTTTTAAGTACAACAAGTAAAATATTACTCAAACCCATTTTAAAATAATGGGATAACAATAAAATTTGGTATAAATGATCCATTTGGCATGTTTACGATGAATCAAAAGAACCCCCAAAAAAATCTGTGGTGAAAACGTGTCTTTTTTAGGCTGAAATGTTAGTGCGTAATTATTACCATAACATCTATGAATAAGTTTTGACACTGATGAAATTTGCTAAGAATATTAAATATGTCATGGTTTCCAAGTATCAAAAGAGTTAATTAAAATAACTTGATCCAACAGAGTTTTTTTTAGAGAGTTCATGAGTAAATGTTTTTTGAGAGTAGGTAAATGTTATGTCTTACGAAAAATTCTATTTTCGTGTAATCGAGATAGAACATTGACATATGATATATGATTTAAAGGTACATTTTAACGCCGAAACTAATAAAATAAAAACCAATATAATACAAGCACCTTAGAAAAAGTAAGATTAATTTTGAATCAAAAATTGCACCCCCAAAAAACACCCTTGGACCTAAGATATTTCTATGGAATCATTCGATCCTTGGCTGCCAGCATAAATTTAATATTTTTAGTAAATTTTATAAGTGTCAGAATTTTTTTTTTTATTAGTTTATATGCTTACAGCTAATAACAAAAATATATTATCAACCTATTACAAGCTATTAGATTATTAAATTCGGTAATATTTTGAGAAAACAAATTCAATTTTTTAATTGCAAAAGAAAAAAGGATAGCAAAACAAATTAAATGAAGAGAAAAAGTTAAGAAAAACATATTTTTTCGAAAAAGCCAACAAGATCATTAAGAAACACATGAAAACTCTGCAATTAATAAAAGATTTTTAATTGATTATGGAGATAAATGACGAACCACATTCAGCAACAATTCCCAATATAACTCCCCTGGAATACGAGTATTCTGAATGTAAGACATCAAAATCGGCTTAAGTAATAAATTAGTTCTATAAAATGGGATTTTGAAAGTTATGGAATTATTACGATTTGGACGAACTGGGCAGTGAATGTTTATATTGTTTAGTAGTAATCGACATTCTATTTTACGACTAATAATCTTATACAAAAACAGTTTATCTAAAAGGCACCTGCGTTGAAACAAAGAAATCATCTTGGACAGGTAAAGCCTCTCAATATAAGTTGAATGCTGCCTAAACATTTTATATTCAAGATATCTGGTAAATTTCTTTTGTTGTTTTTCAATTTTATCTGAATAGGTACTATAAATAGGGTTCCAAATAGTAGATGCATACTCAAGCATATAGTTAAACGCTATAGGATCTCTTTGACGAGTAAAAGACATAATCTTACATTTCCTTATATTCAGAGGAAGGGAATTTAATTCACACCATTCCGACAAAATATCAACATCTTTTTGGAGCATTACAAATGTCTCTTACACAAGAAATAATCCGATACAACTTCAAATCATCTGCAAAAAGCAGCTCGGAAGATGAAAGGTTTTCCATAATGTCATTTATATATATAGTGAAAATAAATGGGCCCAAAACAGAGCCTTGTGGTACACCAGATTTTGGAAAGAAAGGGCGAGATGATATGTTATTCAAGACTACTCTGTGAGGTCTGTTATAAAGGTAAGATGAAAACCAATGTATGAGGTCAACATGTAAACATATTTTTCTCATTTTTTTTTAAATAGTAGCATGACAAACTTTGTCAAAGGCTTTTGAAAAAACTGTGTAAATAACGTCCACTTGTTTGGTATTATGAAAGGCATTAGATATATCATGTTTTTTTTTATATTTAGCGCGCGCTAAAGGGGTTGTGAATACCCTTAAAGTGAAAAACACAGCACGATCGATTAGGTAGGTTGGAGGGGATTTGAAAGGAGAAACCGATGTACATTGGTTTTGAATGTCTGTAGATCACAATGGGAGGGGAAGATAGAGCTGGGTAGAGCATTCCACATTCGTTTAGTGCGACTAAAGAATGAATCTCTGTACATAACAGTACGTCCGAAGTTAGCGCGCGCTAAAGGGGTTGTGAATACCCTTAATGTGAAAAACACAGCACGATCGATTAGGTAGGTTGGAGGGGATTTGAAAGGAGAAACCGATGTATATTGGTTTTGAATGTCTGTAGATCACAATGGGAGGGGAAGATAGAGCTGGGTAGAGCATTCCACATTCGTTTAGTGCGACTAAAGAATGAATCTCTGTACATAACAGTACGTCCGAAGTTGGGCTCGAGGGTAAACTGATGGGCATTCCTAGAAGCGCGAGTATTACGGTTGAATTGTTTAAGGGGAGGAATGCAACTGACTATTTCACTAGAGCAATGTTTCTTAAAATAAGGGTACAATAACGAAAGGCATGAAACATTTCGACGGTGCTCCAGAGATGTAAACGTTTCCGTTATAGTTCTTTCACCTATCATTTTAAGAGCTCTCTTTTGAATTCTATCCAATAGATTCAATTGGGTTATTGGTGCACCTGCCCAAATATGGGAGTTGTACTCAAGTTTTGGACGAATAAAGGCTTTGTAGATCACAGCCAGATCAGAGGGGGAGAAAAATTTCTTGCATCGACGGAGAAAACTTAAACACCTAGCAGCATTTTTGGCGATGTCAAATATGTGGTCGTTCCACAAAAGGTGGTCTATGACGCACATACCGAGGACTGAAAGCTGTTCAGTTTCCTCTATGCAAGTGCCGCTCATGGATAGCAGCATTGGGGGTGGGTTCCGCTTTAACGACAGGAGACAGAATTGAATTTTAGAAGCATTAAATTCTACACGGTTTTTTATTCCCCACTGGACAATACTGTCAATATTAGAATTAAATGAGCTTATCAAACGCTGCCGTTCAAGTTCCACATCCGAAGGATGTGAATCAAGAAACGAATATGAAAAGCTGAGGGTACTGTCGTCAGCAAAACAGTTTAATGGATTAGAATTTGGTGTAAAACAAGCCAAATTAGATACTGTAGACCTTCCTTTAACGAACCCGTGTTGATTTGATACTATCCGCGATCTTAGGTCAAAGGCAATTACTTTATTTAAGCATTTTTCGAAAATTAAAGACAGTGCATTTAAAATACATACTGGCCTGTAGTTAGAAATTTCGGAAATCGGTCCATTTTTGTGGATAGAGGTCACATATGCACTTTTAAGGATGTCTGGAAAGCAAGCTTCTTGCAAAGATTTATTAAATAAATTGGAGATTGGCCTAGCTACAATTTGTATAAACAAGGTTTGGGATACCATCAGGACCTGCATTTTTGTTGCAATCTAAAGATTTCAAGATAGATAAAATAGCCGACAGAGTAATGATTGGCTTGTTAACAGTGATATTATTATTACTTTCAAGGTGATTCTCATAACATTTATATTTGATTGTACATCATTATAATTATTTTGAAAGAATTGTGAAAATGACTCGCATATTCCTTGTTGTGTAGAGATATTATTAGGTGTGTTTTTTTGGTAACGCTATCGGCAGTACAGTACGATTTACCAAAAAAACGTTCGCACTATCCGCAGTTGTGCGGTTTTTTTTTTCTTAGGTTGGTATTCTTGGTTAGTTGTCAAATACCTAATTGAATAAAAAAAAATAACCAAGAACTTATTTTGCCGGGTCGTGAGGATATCAAAATTTTTAATTCGATAAAAATTTTGTTTCTATAAATATATGTTGGTTTTATTATTGTTTTTACGATTTTAAATCAATTATTATTTAGCTGTTTTTAGTTTCCATTTTTTTAGCTGCCATTTGTTTGACCCCTTTCACACAAGGAAACTGAGTTGCCGGCGATTTTTAGTATCAAGGAGAGAAGGGCGTAAAAGGAAGACAACAAATTTCCCCTCACACCCTTCTCGCCCACAAAGTAGCCAGTTGCTGTGCTCTTCGTTTTTCATTGATATTCACTCATACCATCAAATGAACGGCACACTGACTCCGAACACACACACAAAACTGGAAAGAAGGTGAAAGAGAACATAAACAGACTGGAAAAATCATTCGAGTTTTGTGGTACAAACGATTTGATCCCTATCCCTCACGTCCTTTCACCAACGAACAAAACATCGGCACTAGAAAAATCGTTCAATGTAGACCGGGACAGACATTGATCACTTTTGAATTTACGTTTACATGCAAAATCGAGTGGTCGGGTTGAAGTCAAGTTCAGACCTGCATGTAAACGGGGTAATTAAGCGACTTGTACACGATGAATTAAGATTAACGCGAAATATTCGCTGCGAAAACAAAAAGTGAAGCGTTTTTATTATAAGAACCCTGTCGAGAAAGCCCTTTTTAAGAAAAACGCTTACTTTTCCTGTCTGTCTTTATTTACTGTCGACAGCGTTTTAAATCTCGTTGCGTTTAGGTTTCCTGTTAGTTTGGTTGCATGTAGAACATGAAATCTCAAAAAGTGCTGAAAGGGTGAAAGGAGTAAAGGGTGTATACAAATCTGCATATATAGGTGGATTTTAGACGTGCGTCAGAAAATAATTGATCAAAAAGTGCAAAAAATTCATTCTCACTTTTTAATACTAAAAGAAAGAAACTTTCAAGAGGAATAGCTTTTATATTTATAGAAATAGGGAGTTCTCTGAGATCTTATTAATATAAACTGGCCAACTAAAAAAATAGATCGATTTTTTGTCCAATGGAAATTAAGAATTATAACTACTCCATGAACACATCCATCGAGACTCAGTCCAATCGTACCAATTTCTAAAACAAAACAAACACTATGCAATTCGAGACTCGAATAAAAGTCAAAATTCTATCCGCAGTAGGATTTTATTTCTACATTAATCGGCAGTACGGAGTTGTATTTGTAATACGTTAAAAATCCTACTGCACTGGGGACAGCTTTGCCAAAAAATCAACTATTATTATCTAGTTTCATTCCAGAAGGTATTGAATTTGTTGCGTTTATTTGCTTAGTATATAACCAAACAAAATTTAGTGTTAGATTTTAAATTAGATTCAATATTTTCTAAGTATTTATTATAACAAACTTGCAATTCTTTTTTGGATAGTTTTCGCAAATATTTAAATGTATTTTTATCATCTTCACTGTTAAGCTGCTTGTACTTTTTGTGAAAACGATTTTTTTCTTGAAGTGATTTAATAAGGGAGCGTTAGTACCAACTCGGATGTCTGCGCGATTTATGTTTTTTAATAGGAGTGAATGATTCTATTGCTTTATTCAAAATTTGATAAAATTTGTTAAACGAATCGTATGTATTAGGATTGTCTAAAACTGGCCAATCCGTTTGACTGAGCTGAGAATTAATTTCAATGAAATTGGATTTAAAGAAGTTTCTTTTAATTTTATCACTTTCTGGAAGAAATCTAGTAATTTGTGTTTTAAATTTTATTAATAAAGGTGGGTGATAACGATCAACAGTAGATATCGGATTAGAGCAAAGTTGAACAGAGCAATTATCACTACACATGGTTGAACAAAACACAAGATCAAGAAGCTTTCCATCAATATTATGTATAGAGTTAAATTGAGGGAGATTACAAAACGACATTGTCTCTATCAAACCTTCTGCCTTGGGTCCAGAGAAACGAGAGGGCAACATTGTTTTCGTCGATAAGTCAAACTCCCGATATATCTCGGGTAAATTGAAGTCACCCAAGTAAATAAGCGAAGATCTTTCACCAAAGGCATTTACTTTCTCTGAGAGGCTGTTAAATAAATGAATGTATATTTCTTGTTTAGTTCGCGGTCTTATATAACAACAACATATACATATGTATAATTTTAGGTTGTTGTTACCTGACAAACATACCCACAAATCCTCATTTTTGGTTTCAAAATGTGACATGCGCATGGACCGAATATCTTTTTAACTGCAATCAAACATCCACCCCCCGATTCAAGGTTATTATACTGACTGAGATCGCGATCTTTCCGATAAACATTATATAAATTTGAATCAAAAATTTCATTAGTATAAATAACTTCTGTCAGACATTTATAATGTCATAATTAGTATTTTTTATTGCTAAATTTACCTCATGTGTCTTTGTGCGAATAGGATTAATGTTTTGATATATGTGATTAATATATGTGATATTCCATGAATAAGTGTCATTAAGAACTGTGTTTACTAACTTGCTTATAAAACTTTTTTAAGATCAGATGGAGTGGATATATGAAGAATTTTGGTGGTGTCATTTTTCCTCATAAAAATTTTGCGATGTTTGGCCCATAAATATTTGAAGTTGTGTGTTTCTTTATGATTTTTGGCTTGGCTGTACAAAATTTTACCTGAAAAACATAACATTTCATTAAATAGAATTGGTTTATCTAAATTATTTTCAATACTTAAACCTAAATCAGAAATTTTTAATTGCGACGTTCTGGCTGCTATCATTAGACGGCCACGTATTCAGGGGCGTATACAGCTTTAGTTCTTGGGGGTGGGGTCATGCCAAAAAAAATAACACGAACTTATATTTGTTAAAAGTCAAGTGCCTTATATTTTTTTTTTTCATATTTTATTGTGCGTAGCTATATACATAAAAGAAAAGGGAAAAAATCTTCATTAACTATACTAAAGGGTTTCCAATAGAGACGGGTTGATTTTGACAGCTCGTGGCGGCCATATTGTTTCATTTACTTTCGGTCAAAATGTCGTCTTTTAATCAGTTACTACAGACAAATCATCACGGTGAGTTACAGCGTCGAGCAACACGTGCAAATGATGTTTTAGGGCAGTTAGAAGTTTATCCCAATTTTGGTCGAAAAATCATCTTTAGCGATGATCTTTGGATGAATGGGTACGTGAATAAGCAAAATTGCCAGATTCGGGACGACACTAATCCACGCGAGATTCACGAGGTGCCAATGCATCCAAATAAAAATACTGTTTCGTGTGGATTTTGGGCTGTATGCCTGGAGGCGTCATCGGTCCGTATTTCTTCGAAAATGATGCTGGCCAGGCCATCACCGTCAACGGCGATCGCTATAGGTCGATGATCACCAACTTCTTGTGGCCTTAATTGGATGATATGGACACTGAAGATATATGGTTTCAACAGGATGGCGCTACGTGCCCCACAGCTTAAGACACAATCGATATTCTGCACGAGCGGTTTCATGGCATGGTTATCTCGCGCCGAGGCGACGTGAATTGGCCACCAAGATCGTGTGATTTTTGACCCCTTTGGACTTTTTCTTGTGGGGCTTTCTTAAGTCGCAGGTCTATGCGAATAAGCTGCAAACCACCACCAGACAACATAATCGATGCCATCGGTCAAATTCAGCCTGATTTATGCGCCAAAATCATCAAAAACTGGACCTTTCGAAACCGCGCCACCCAGCGAAGCCGGGGGCGGCCATTTGAACGATGTTATATTACTATAATAGGTCTCTCAAATAAAGATAAAACCTTATTGATATCTTGTTTTATTCAATTTTAAAATCGACCCGCCCTTTGTTAAAAAAAAGTTAAATTTAAAATCGTTCATATCCTGGAAAAATATATCGTACCTTAACTCATTTAATTTCAAGACAGTTAAGAATCAAAATTCGGCGTGAAATAGCAGACTACGAATGTAATACTAAATTTTCACGACGCCAACTTAGGCAATTACGTTGAAAATATATATTTCGAACTGCCAAAGCCAATTCAAAATGAAATGAGCTACCTATACCAAAAAATTAACAAATTTAAGACGAAAACACTTTTTTGGTATTTGCAAAGTTTCCTCATTTTTCGTTCCAAAGAAAAGTAAAATAAACAACTGAGTCGTTTCGGAGGGCCTCAGCAACAACACAACAGCGAATTGAAGTTGCAGGAAAAATTAGTAAAATATCATAGGTATTGTGCACTGTTTTCTGTTTCTTAATTTTAGTAAATAGATATAAATATTCACTACTGAAAATGAAAACAATAGCTCTGATTTTCAAAAATGACCACTTGTGTAAATTGCTCTTTTTACAATAGTGGAAAAACTCAAATACATTACATATTCGTATTATAATCGAATACAAAGATTCGTTTTCGTTGCGTTTCAAGAAAAGTGCGAACAAAGTTCACTAGTGATTTTGATATGCCTCTGGTTTGAAAAAAATGTATGTCTCTAAGACTGCCACCGATGGAAAAGTGAAAGGCACCTTACAAAATAAATATGTACATCAAATATACCTAATCTTTTTATCTTTCTTACCACTAAGCCTTTCTGATAAAAATAATGGTCAAAGTTGTTAAATTCTACGAGTCTAGTCGCTTTTCGTCAATAATTCCATCCGACTGGTCAAACGGTTCACCGCAAGGAGTTCCAAAAAATTTCCTTTACCATAGCTATTGGCATTATGGGATTCATAGGTTACTTTGTAAAAGTAATCTACATCCAAATCAATAACAATATTGTGCGATCGTTAATGTTGAATAAGTGCAAACAAAATGCTTTCATAATAGGTTTTCATCATAGTTTTATATATTTATGTCTTTTATCGTGAAGATTAATTTTTTTTGGTTAGAATAACTATAAATCTAAAGTTATCACTTTTTTGCTTTTAAAAATAATCTGTCATACAGAAATTAAACAAACCAATTTCTGTATGTGTTCTTTAATGTGTTTAAAGATTTAATTTTCAGAAAAAAAAAAAATATTCTTTTTTTGAAATTCCTATTAGTTTTTACTTTACTGAGTGAAAATTTGGTAACAACTCCGCACTTTGATTTCTGTTTGGTTTAACAGGTTTTGGCTGTCATCTCAAAACGGAAACTAGCCTTTGCATATATTTTAAGATTTGAATGTATTATCATATGAGAAGTTTGTTAAATTTGAGGTGTGAGGAAGAAAATCAAAGTATCATCGATTGACTACAAAATAAAGTAGGTATTCCATTGCCATGAAAATTAAATTTCTTATTGAATTGAAGTTACCAACATTCAAATTCTCTATTGAATTCTAAATTAACAATCGAAAATCCTACTAGCTCTAAGTAACCAACTTTCTTTTTTTTTATGTGGTTACTAAATAATTATTTCAGATCAACAAAATAATCTTGAGTTTGAGTTCTCGGGGGGGGCATGACCCCGTGACCCCCCCCCCCCCCTGTATACGCCGTTGCACGTATTTGTCGGTTCCTTAGTTTAATAATGATCGGTGGATTCGATTCGTGAACTGGGTGATTTGTGTTCGATTGTTTTGTATTCTGCAATCCAGAACCAGAAGCTTTGGCGTCCTTTGTTGATTTGCGGTAAATTTCGACTAAGTCTTTTTCTTCCATGGGGACATTATGGAGTTTGGATTTTCCTTCAAATTTTTGGATTCCATAATCGGTATGTTCTTTATAATAATGGAATTTTGTGTTTCTTGACGTTCAAGTCTGCTGATGCGTCGTTCCTGAAGTAACAGTTTGTTCTTGAGAGTGTCGTTATCAGATTCCAGAGCACTAATCCTCCTCTTGTTTTCAGCAACCTCAGACATTAAATTGCTTAATTGCGTAAGTGAGGATGATACAGTTGTGATGGAACTGTTGAATGAGAGCTGGGTAATTTTTAACTTGTCCACTTCTTCCTGTAGGTTCTTAAAAGCATCAGACAAGCTTTCTGAAGCATCATCCAGTTTTTCTGGACAGGTGGATGAGTTGAGGTTATGATTCCCTTGGCATGGGATGCATCTCCACATGACAGCACCAGAGTTAATTTCTTTGATCACAGATTTATTTATTTTTCCACAGGAAATATGGTATTCTCTATTGCAATTTGTACAAGTAGCACCAGGTTTATTTCTATATATTGCGGAGTCACATGTTGAGAATTTGTGTGCCATTTTGGTATAAATGCAAAATATTTTTCGATCAAACACTTATCGCAGTCAATTAGAGATTTATTAGTATTAATCAAGGTTCCTTAATTTTCAATTTTTAATAATTTTAAAGAAATAATATCTAGTTTATTTTGTTGGTGTTTTCTTTTTTTACTTCAAAATAATTTTGTAATGGGTGAGATTAAATACAACGTGATAATAATAATCACTTGCATCTCTCCGTGAAAAAAAACGCTTTTGATTCTTGTTAAATATGCCAACTGAAAAATTTGTACCAAATGACATTAAATATCTCATTATTTTAAAATGGTTTTGGGCAATATTTTACTTGTTGTTGCTAAAAAAAGTCATCATTCCATAAAAACAACTTTAACTTTCTCGATCATACATGTATCTCTTCAGTTTTGGTCTAATTAGAATCAGCGTTTAAAAGCACACTTAAAACATGTGTCATTATGATTAGATTATGTTATAATTAATTTGTCAGCTTGATAAACTCCCGGCTGCCCCCTTCTCCACCTCTTTAAATGCGTTCATACAAAAAGTCATTACGGGGATTTTGGGGGACTTTGGATATGTTGTTGAGGATACAATTCTGCGTCGATACCAGCAGTCAAATTTCATGAATTAATTTGTTCTAGGTCAGATCCTATGTTTCTTAGACTACATTACATGTAGAATAGTATTTAAGTTGTGGATAATAAAGGAATTGAACTAAATCTGAAGTTGAGTACTACTTTAAATAGAATCCCGGTACACAGACGAACATAAATTTAGCCTTTGACAAAAAGTACATCACAATTTCATATATATGATTTCAACAAGGAATCATTCTTTGAGGAGCGAATTTCCTACTGGGTGTACAAGCTGTTGGTTGTTTTTTTTTTTTTTTGAACGTGAAATAGTAAAAGATGAGATGACGAATGATACATGTTAGAGTTTAATCTATTTTCGCAGGTTTGAAATAAATATTAGTAGGTAAAATAATAATAAAACCATTCGAGTGATTTCGAATGATATCTGGAGTCATCTCGATATCGTGATGAAGGGCCACAAATGATTCATACACCTAGATCATTAAAAA